>CAUYUJ010001536.1:217361-267361 GCA_963575745.1 Prorocentrum cordatum | reverse complement strand
CTTGGGCCTCCCTGAGGATGCCTTGGGGGCCTCCTGGGCTGGGTTTGGGGCCTCTTGGGTCATCTTGGGAGGTTCTGTCAGACCTTAGTGGGCCCGAAACGACAAGGCCCTTTTTTACCGGTTCCGTTTTGCATTTGTTGTGCAGGTTCCGACGCATTTTTTTTACGGGTTCCCGCTCCGGTTCCAATCCTGGAGCCGTTTCTGTTGCCGTTTCCGGTCGCCATTTTTTTTGCCGTTTCCATTTTCAAGGGACACTTTTTCGGAAACGGTGAAAAAACAGCCCTGCCGTTTCTGGGGCCCACAATCACGTTTCTGGGGTCTCTTGTGCCCTCTCGGGCCGTCTTGTGCCCTCTTGGGTCTCTCTTGGGCTGTCTTGGGGCTCCTCGGGAGCGTCTGGGGCACTGCGAATACGAAGCAAGCGAGTATGCTGAACATGTATGTTTTACGATGGGAATTCGCCGGCCCAACGGGCCCGAGGCGTGCTAAGATCTCCGGTAACTGGTTAACAATTGTATTGTACTAGTTCGCGCGCGCGGGGCGGCCCCTGGGGGTCCCCCAGCGAAAAGTACCCCGCCCGCCGCCTGGGAAGGTCCCGCCCGGTTCAACTCAGAGATGGTTTTCCTTCTGGGTGCGGCCTCTCAGGCCGCCCTGAGCGCGCCAAGAGTGCCCCAAGAGGCCCCCAAGATTGCTCAAGAGGCCCCCGAGACGTTCAAAGAGCGCTCCAAGGCGCCGAAGATGACCCCAAGACGGCCCAAGAGACCCCCAAGACAGCCGAAGAGGCCTTCAAGACGCCCCAAGAGCCTTCCAAGAGGCCTCCGAAGAGGGCCCCAAGAGGCCAAAATCGTTGATTTTCATTGGTTTTTCCGATGTTTTTTGCGTTCTGGCTTTTTCGGCTTCCGGACGCTCCAAGACGACCCAAGAGGCGCCCAAGATCGCTCCAAGACGGCCCACGAAGCTCCCAAGACGGCCCCGAAACGGCCCAAGAGGGCCCCCAAGACGGCCCAAGTGCCGCCCAAGACGGACCAAGAGGCCCCAAGACGGGCCCAAGAGGGGCTCAAGAGGGATACAGAGAACTGAAAAATCGAGCCCTCCGCCCCAGAAGCCGCCCAGGAGGTCCCAAAGAGGCCCCAAGAGACCCCCAAGAGGCCCCCAAGACGCCCCAAGAGGCGCCCAAGAGGCCCAAAAGAGGCCCCAAGAGGCCCCAAAACGGCCCTCAACAGGCCCCAAAACTCGGCTAGCCCACCACGGCGCGATCATGCAATATGGACAAGCGGAGTGAGCGAAACGATTGAATCACATTTCATTCCAGACCTCCTCTGCGCCGCCTCCGAGGCCGTCCGAGTTCACCCCCCGTCTGGGCCACCCCCCTTTACGTTCACCCGAATGTCGGGCCCTGGGGCCCTCAGACATCGATCCGGGGCGAAAGAGCCGAGCCGGACGGACCACGTTGGAGGCCCGGACGACCTCTCATCCAGTCGACCGCGGTGCGCAATACGGGCCGGCGGAATGAGCGAAGCGATTAAATAAACTGATGTTTGCTTCTTAAACGCCCTCTTGAGGCCCTCGTCGGCCATCTTCAAGCCATCTCGGGCCCTCTGGGGCCTCGCTGAAGCTATCTTGGGGCCCTCTTGGAGGGCCTTGGAACCCGGAAATCCTGTTCCCGGAGAGGCTTCCGGGAACATGATTTCGAACGAGGCTCTCTTGGGCCTCCCTGAGGCCGTCTTGGGGGCCTCCTGGGCCTGCTTTGGGGCCTCTTGGGCAATCTCGGGGGGTTCCGTGAGCCCCACAGGCGACCCTTTCGGGCCGACTTGGGCCCTCTTTGGTCTCTCTTGGGCCGTGTTGGGGCTCCTCGGGGGCGTCTGGGGCACTGTGAAGACGAAGCAAGCGAGTATGCTGAAAATGTATGTTTTACAAAAGGGATGGGCAGATGTTTGCCTCTTGAAGGCCCTCTTGGGGCCCTCTTCGGCCATCTTCAAGCCATCTCGGGCCCTCTGGGGCCTCGCTGAGGCTATCTTGTGGGCCTCTCGGGCGTCCTGGGAACCCGAAAATCATGTTCCCGGAGAGGCTTCCGGGAACATGATTTCGAACGAGGCTCTCTTGGGCCTCCCTGAGGCCGTCTTGGGGGCCTCCTGGGCCGGCTTGGGGGCCCTTTGGGGCCGTCTTGGGAGGTTCCGTGAGCCCCACAGGGCGACCCTTTCGGGCCGACTTGGGCCCTCTTGGGTCTCTCTTGGGCCGTGTTGGGGCTCCTCGGGGGCGTCTGGGGCACTGTGAAGACGAAGCAAGCGAGCATGCTGAAAAAGTACGTTTTACAAAGGGAATGGGCCGATTTGTGCCTCTTGAAGGCCCTCTTAGGGCCCTCTTCGGCCATCTTCAAGCCATCTCGGGCCCTCTGGGGCCTCGCTGAGGCTATCTTGTGGGCCTCTTGGGCGTCCTCGGAACCCGGAAATCATGTTCCCGGAAAGGCTTCCGGGCACATGATTTCGAACGAGGCCCTCTTGGGCCTCCCTGAGGCCGTCTTGGGGGCCTCCTGGGCCGGCTTTGGGGCCTTTTTGGGCCGTCTCGGGGGGTTCCGTGAACCCTACAGGACGACCTTTTTGGGCCGTCTTGGGCCCTCTTGGGTCTCACTTGGGCTGTGTTAGGGCTCCGCGGGGACGTCTGGGGCACTGCGAAGACGAAGCCAGCGAGGATGCTGAAAATGCACGTTTTACTCAGGGAATGGGCAGATTGTTGCCTCTTGAAGGCCCTCTTGGGGCCCTCGTCGGCCATCTTCAAGCCATCTCGGGCCCTGTTGGGGGCGCTCTTGGGCGTCTTCGGGGCCTCTTGAGGCTTCTGTACGGCCCGCGTAGCCTGTCGTGGGAAATTTGGAAGCGGCCCGGGGCAGTCCCCGGGGGTCTGTGACCCCGCAAAGGTTCCAGGGGACGCCCATGGGGGATGACGGCACCGGCCGGGCGCCCCCGCCTCGCCTACTCCGAGATACATATCTATGTATATACATATATATATATATATATATATACAGACATACATACGTACGTACGTACATACATATACACACATATATACATGTATATATATATATGTATTACTGTATACCTATACCTATACGACCACCCTGCGGGCGATAAGGAGGTTTGGGGGGGATTGAGATCAAATGCCCAGCCTGACTGACCTCCAGCCTGTCACCTCCAGCATGTCACCCTGACTGACCTCCAGCATGGGATAATATAAGATGGGACAAGATGGGTTGGATCACATACAATGGATTGGATTGGACAAGACGGATTCGATAAGATAAGCTGGATTGGATACGAAAGCCCGACGCAGGCGCCGACAAAAAAGAATTGATGGATTTGGTTGGGTGGATTGGATTGGATGGATTGGAAGAAGTGGATTGAATAAGATGGATAAGATGGATTGGGATGGATGGAAGAAATGGATTGGGTTGGATGGATAAGATGGATTGGACAAGATAAGGTGGGTTGGATTGGAAGACGTGGATTGGATAAGATAAGATGGATTGGATTGGCCCGCCGAAGGCGCAGAAACAAATGAATTGACGGATTGGGTTGGGTGGACTGGATTGGGTGGGATAAGATAAGATGGGATAAAATGGGTTGGATAAGATATGATGGATTGGATCGGATAAGATGGATTGGATAAGATAAGCTGGATTGGATAAAAAAGCCCGCCGCAAGCGACAAAAAAATGAATCATGAAATTAGCGACATGCGTTAGCGCCGGGACGCCGGGGACACCGGGGACACCGCCCGGCCCAACTCGGACACCTCCCGGCCACCGGCGGACGTGAAACGGGCTTTCGCTTCTACTGACACCCTCCCGGGACACCCGGGACACCGCCCGGCCCAACTGGGACACCTCTCAGCCACCGGCGGACGGGAACGGACTTTCGCTCCTACTTTGGCCTAGCTACAGGAAGATCACGCGCAGCTTCGCCTCGCCCGCACTCACGACACGAACACGAAACCGAAACCGATTTCCCGGTGGGGTGTCTCCGTTTCACTGCGATCTCACCCCCCAACCTCCAGTATACATATATATATATATATATATATATGTTTATATGTATATATATATATATCGACATATATGCATAGATGTATGTATGTATGCATGCATGCATGCATGCATGTATGTATGTATGTACATACACACATTTACATATATGCACATATGTATACACACTATAAAAAAGTAGCCGTGCGGGAAAACAAACATCTGAAGTTGTGGGCACCGTCGTTGTATGCACCGCATTTGGTGGAACACACGATTGGGCTACCAAGCGTGTGACGGGTGTGCCAAAATGGGTGCGGTGGGTGCATGCCCAAGCTGGCAGGTGGCCTTTCAGTGGGGTTCCTTATGGGACCACGAAACGTGCGAGAGGCGTGCCTAAATGGGTGCGGTGGGCGCATGCGGACGCTGGCATTTGGGCTTTCAGTAAGGTTGTTCCCTGTGGGGTCACGAAACGTGCGAATGGTGTGCCAAAATGGTTGCGGTGGGCGCATGCGGACGCTGGCATTTGAGCCTTCGCTGGGGCTCTCTGTGTGGTCACGAAACATGTGGAAGGCGTGCCAAAATGGGTGCGGCGGGTGCATGCGAACGCAGGCAGTTGGGCCTTCGCTGGGATTCCCAATGAAGCCACCAAACGTCCGAAGGGTATGCCAAAATGAGTGCGGCTTGCGCATGCGAGCGCTGGCATGTTAGCCTTCCGGTGGGGCTCCCGCTAGGGCCACGAAATATATGAAGGGCGTGGCAAAAGAAGCGTGGCGGGCGCATGCGAACGCTGACACTTGGGCCTTCGGTGGGGCTGCCTATGGGGCCCCGAAACGTGTGAGGGGTGTGCCAAAATGGGTGCGATGCGTGCACGCGAGCGATAGCATTTGGGCCTTCGCTGGGGCTCCGTGTGGGGCCACGAAACGTGTGAGGGGCGTGCCAAAATACATGCCGAGGGCGCATGCGGACGCTGGCATATGGGCCTCCGGTGGGGCTCCCTCTGGGAAGCGTGTGAGGGACATGCCAAACTGGGTGCGGTGGGCGCGTGCGAACGTTGGCATGTGAGTGTTCGGTCAGGCTCCCTGTGGGGCCACGAAACGTCTGAATGGTGTGCCAAAATTGGTGCGGTGGGAGCATGCCGACGCTGGCATGTGGGCCTTCGGGGCTCCGTATGGGGCCACGAAAGGTGTGAGGGGCGTGCCAAAATAAATGCCTTGGGCGCATGCGGACGCTGGCAGATGGGCCTTCGGTGGTGCTCCCTCTGGGGCCACGAAGCGTGTGAGGGACGTGCCAAACTGGGTACGGTGGGCGCGTGCGAACGCTGGCATGTGAGTGTTCGGTCAGGCTCCCTGTGGGGCCACGAAACGTCTGAAAGGTGTGCCAAAATTGGTGCGGTGGGCGCATGCGAACGCTGGCATTTTAGCCCTTCGTTGGGGTTCCCTGTGAGGCCACGAAACGAGTGAGGGGTATGCCAAAATGTGTGCGGTTTGCGCATGCGAGCGCTGACACTTGGGCCTTCGGTGGGGCTGCCTATGAGGCCCCGAAACGTGTGAAGGGTGTGCCAAAATGGGTGCGATGCGTGCATGCGAGCGCTGACATTTGGGCCTTCGTTGGGGCTCCGTATGGGGCCACGAAACGAGCGGTGTGCCAAAATACATGCCGAGGGCGCATGCGGACGCTGGCATATGGGCCTTCGGTGGGGCTCCCTATGGGGCCAAGGAACGGGTGAGGGGTGTGCCAAATGGGTGCGGTGAGCGCATGCGATCGGTGGGGCTCCCTAGTGGGACACGAAACGTGTGAGAGGTGTGCCAAAATGGTTGGCTGGTTCGGAGGGCAGAGGCAAAGATCGGAAGAGGAAGGGGACGGAGGGGGCAGCCGGAGGAGGAACGCGGGGCGCTGTCTCTTCAAAACGAAACCCAAAACCGCAGGAACGTTGGGAATGAAATGCGGGACCCATCGGCCGGGGGCTCCTGCCTGAGACTTCCTGTCAATTCACTCACAGACGAAGCTCCCGCCCGAGACTTCCTCCATTTCAATCCAGAGCAGCCGAAACATGACGACAGATACAGGGTTCCGAGGACCCGCTCGGGATAAAGAATATGAGGTGGGATTCATAACGAAGGGGCTCCCGCGTGAGACTTCCTCACACGTAACTTTCAGACGAGGCTCCTTCGCTGTCGATGATCACGATGGAATGGTGATAGTGATGAAATGTGTGATGATAGTGGTGGTGATGGTGAGTGATGGTGAGTGGTGATTGATGAATGATGAAGGTGAATAGTGATGATGTGGAAAAGCGTATGTGTGTGAGTGCGCTCATGGTTATGAATGAGGCTGTGTGTGCTGATGATCATGATGATGGTGCTGATGGTGAAAGGTGTGATAACGATTGTGATGGTGATGAGGTGGAAGAGAAGGGGGAGGGTGGGAGGGCATCCTGCGTGGAGTGTGCAGAGAAAACAAGAGCCCCACTTAGGGTGTCAAGGGGGAAACAAATTTCTTAGAACGGAAACCTAATTTCGTGCAAACCACAACAGGTTATCCGGACACTCCTGCCTGGGCCTATAGACCTCCCAGATGGGGTCCGAGTGGATGGTTTTGGAGGACCGCGCCGCATCGGGCTCGGAGGATCGCGCCGCATCGGCGATGCATCGACGATGCATCGTCGACGTAGGCGATGCATCGGCGACGTCGACATAGAAAACTCGGGCTCCGCATCAAGCCGTATCGCTGATTCATTGACGATGCGGCGCGGTCCTCCGACCCCATCCGCTCGAACCCGATTTGGGAGGCTTGGACTATAGGCAAGTTAGGTCGCCTCGCCGCTGCTTGAGGGATGGGCCGTGCACCTATCCCGTGCCCAGGGGTGCCCCTCGGCCAGCGTCTGTGCCTGGTGGGCAGGTGGCAGCCCCCCCCCAGGCCTCGTGTAGGCAAACGTGGACCATCTGCAGGAGACGATGTCCGCCACCGCGCTTGCAGCGGTTGGTGTGCATCGGACCTCTTCGTCTCATGCGAAGCAGCAGTGGCCCCTCCTCCCGCGACCCTTTTGTGACCCGGTCCCTGCGCGTTGTTGCCTTACGGGCAGAAAATGGCGAAGACAGAGCTGGGGAAGGGGGCGTCCGTGGCCCATCCCCTCCCCAAGCCCCCCCTCCCCGCCCTAGCGCGGTGGCGCGGAATCGCGCGGCAGCGCAAGTGGATTGGCCATCCTGACAGCTCCTCCCCCCAGGTTCAAGGCCTCTGGCACCCAAAGGAAGTGCCTCCAGACAAAGAGGATGTTGGAGGGCCAAAAGAGAACGGTGCCTGCCCCAATGTGCCATCCTCTAACCCTTCCCTTCCGACATGTCTGCCTCCTTCTCGTCCTCTCCTCCCTGTCCCTCTCTGCTGGGAGAATGAGGTTGGCCACCCCGCTCTTTGGGCTCTCCAGACGTCAGAGCCGTGCAAATCTCCAATCCCTGTCAGGTTGTCGATGATACCCAGCGGGAAGCTGAAGACGTACAGCCAGACTGGCACCCCGTGCTTGCTCCACTCTGAGGCCAAGGAACGCACAGGGCACTGGAAGGAACAGTCGCGGATGATCCTCGTGAACATGCGGGAAAAGTCGACCCTCGTTCCCGATACGAACTCATACTGGGGGTATGCGGACAGGATCTTGGGAACATCGTCTGCGTCGAAGCTCCTTGGGATCCGAACGCAGGGTAGCTCAAACATAATCAAATATGATTCGGGCGAAGGCCCCACCCAAATCCCAACAGCCCTCTGGGCGTAGGTGGTCCAACGATGTTCCGTCCTTCCTCTTCCAAAAGCCCCTCTTCCCCTTCGGGGAGGGGTTTACCCCTCCCTCTACCCCCTCCCCTGGACCTGGACGGGGCGCCCCGCGAGGTGGCAGAGTCCTTGTTCGCTCAAGATGGCTCAAAGAGGGCCTCCGATGCACCAAGATGTCCTCCAAGATGGCTCAAGATAGGGCAACATGGCTCAGGATAACAACAACATGCCTCCAAGAGGCCCCACGAGGGCCACAAGACGGTTCCAAGTGCTCTCGGAGACCTCTCAAGGCCCCCTCAAAAACCCAACATCAGTCAAAAACCTACGGAAAACAAATGATGGTTGCCTTCTCGCCGATTCGCTTGCGACGCGCTTGTGAGGCCTCAAGTCGGCCCCAAGATTGCCCAAGACGGCCCCAAGGGGGCCCCAAAGACGGTCCCAAGAGCGCCCAAGAGCGCTCCAAGTCCCAACAGCGCCCCAAGAGACGGTTTTGAGGGCCCCAAGGGGGGGGGACCAACAGAAAGGAACCCCCATGTGTGGATCGATGACCTCCAAGATGGGCCCAAGAGGCTCTCCAGAGCTCCCAAGAGGGCCCCAAGAGAGCCCCAAGAGGGTCCAAGAAGCGCGCCGCGGGGCGCCAAGACGCCCCAAAGGAGCCCCAAGAGGACCCCGCAACCCCTCAAAGAACTGAAGAGAGCCCCAAGATGCCCCACAGCACCCCCCCAAGGACCCCAGGACCCCCCAAAAAGCTATTCCTCCTCCTCCTCCTCATCCTTCTCGTCCTCCTCCTCCTCCTTCTCGTCCTCCTCCTGCTCCTCCTCCTCCTCCTCCTCCTCCTCCTCCTCCTCCTCCTCCTCCTCCTCTTCGTCATCTTCATCCCGTCGCCCCCACTGGGGCTCCAGAAAGCCCGAAGGGACCCTCTAGTCCTACCGCCTTGTTCCAAGAGGTCTCTCAGTCCCACCAGCCCTCTGGGCGTAGGTGGTCTGACGATCTTATTTCTTCCAACTTTCAACAAGAACCATCTTCCCTTTCGGGGAGGGGTTTACCCCTCCTCCTACCCCCTCCCCTGGACTTTTTGGGAGGGGTTCGCGGGTCGTTGGAGGCCCTTTTTCTGCCAATGTGTGACACCCCTCACGAGGATCGTGGCTCCCGAGGGGGGCACCTCGATCGGGAGCTTCCCTTCTTTGATCGATAGCCTCGAAGATGGCCCCAAGAGGCGCTCCAGGGCTCCAAAGGGAGCCCCAAGAGAGCCCCCAGAGGGCTCCCAGAGGGTCCCAAGAGGGCCCTAAGAGGCACCCGAGAGGCTCCCAAGAGGCCCCCGAGCGGCCTCAGAGAGCCCAGGATGACCTCCAAGATGGCTCGGATAGCCCAAGCTGGCTCAAGATGGCTCCCAAGATGCTCCAAACGGCCCCAAGACCGCTCCAAGAGCGCCCAAGAGCGCTCCAAGAAAGCCCAAAGAAGCGGGTTGCCGGCTCCTGAGGGGGGAACTGAGTTGGGCCCCCCCATCATGTAAGCGATGGCCTCCAATATGATCCCAAGAAGCCTTCCAGGGTTACCCAGAGGGTTCCAAGAGGGCCCCCCAAACTCCCAGATAGCACCACCAGCAGCAGCGACCTAGTCCTCGTCCTCCTCGTCCTCATCTGTGTCCTAGTCCTCCTATTCCTCCTCGTCCTCATCCTCCTCCTGCTCCTCCTTCTCCTCTTCCCCTCGCCCCCACTCGGCCCCCCGGGATGGCCCGAAGAGGCCTTCCATGACCACCCCCTTGCTCCCAGAGATCTCTCGGTTCACCCTGGTTGCTCGCTGTGTTTCCCTAGATGTGTCTCGTCGTCCCTTTTCCCGTCAGCTCTCATGGGTCGGGCTTCTGAATGGGCTGGTGATGATAGGAAAAGCGTAAAGAATGCAAGTTGGAGTACTGCACAAGCTCACTGAGGGGCAAGACGCGTGTGAGGAGTGTGCCGAGAAGGACATGTGGTGGGCGGGGAGCCGCATGTAGAACTTGCCACCGGGCGGGGGACGCATGCGATCCCTGCCACTGGAGCTCTCTCTGGGGCTACGAAGCATGAGAGAGGTGAGCCGAAATGGGCGAGGGGACGCATGCGAACCCTGCCGCAAGAACCTTCGGTGGATCCCCCTGTTGGGCCACGGAGCGTGAGGGGTGTGCCGACACTGGCGGCGAGACGCATGCGAACCCTGCCACATGAGCCTCCGGTGGAGATCCCTGTGGAGCCATGAAGCGTCAGGGGTGTGCCGAAGTTGTCGGGGGGGACGCATGCGAATCCTTGCACAAGAGCCTTCTGTGAAGCCCCCCGCGGGGCCAAGGGGTGAACCGAAATGGGCAGGGACGCACGCGAACCCCAACGCAGGAGCCCCAGTGGAGCTCCGCATGGGCTTCCGAAGAGTGTGAGGGATGCGTCGAAATGGATGTGCATGCGGAGGGCAGAGGCAGGAGGAGGCAGGGGGCGGGAGTGAGTGAGTGAGGTGAGATGCGGGGTGCTGTCTCTTTAAAACGAGGACCCAACACCGCAGGAAGGCTGGGAACAACTGCTTTCGAACAGGGCGTCTGTTGATGAGCCCCGATGTCCAATTCAACGCAGTGAGCAGCTCGTCCATGCTCTGGATCCGCATGTGGTCCATCCCAGGCACGATCCCCGTCAATATCGGCTCGAATATGGTTCCCCCGTCCTTGGGAGCGTGCCAGGAAAGGTCGCTACATCATCCCCGTCCCCAATCCAGAGCCCAGCGCGAGGCTCGCCATTTCTGTCCGCCAGCGTGCCCAGAAACATAGCGCGTGGTCGAAGTCACGACAGCAGTCCACTGCAGAAGACGTTGCGCTTTGCACAGGCAGCCTTGCCCTACTTCTCCCAACGTAGACAAGTATCCCATTTACCGTTGCCTTATGGACAGTCCTGGTGGCCCCAAAGGGGAGCGCCACATTTGTGGCGCTCCCCTTGGCGCCGCGAACTGAAGACATTCGGCGGGAAAGATGTGGGTCATTGTCAGAATGTTGCTGTCTCGCCATGGCCGCGAAATCCGTCCGAGATATTGCCCTCAAATGCGCGGACGGGAAATGGCCTCACATGCACGAACGGGGAACGCCGCGCACACTCGTCGGACAAGTCTGTAATATACTCACGGAAAGGCTGGTGGGATCCCCACGTCGGTGTCATTGTTCGAGAGATTCTAACGAACAACTCCTCACAAACAAGCGCAGCAAGCGGTTTCATGTTCAAACGCATGTTCCCGTCTGGTTACCCCTTCCACGTCTTAGACCCAAACCCGACATCTCATTGGATACAGGGATGCATGGCGGGGTCGGTGTCCCGCCGGTGTCCCGTCGGTGTCCCAATGATGATGATGAACATGTCGATGATGCTGATGATGATGGTGATGGTGGTGATGATGATGGTGTCCCTATGCTGATGATGTTGACGATGTTGATGATGATGATGATGATGGTGATGATGGTGTCCCGATGGTGATGATGATGTTGCTGATGGGGATGTTGCTGATGATGATGATGCTGGTGGTGTTCCGATGATGATGATGTCGATGATCATGGTGATGTTGGTGATGATGAGATGACGATGAGATGATGATGAAGATGATGATGGTGCCCCGATGATGATGATGATGATGATGATGATGATGATGATGATGATGATGAGGTTGGTGATGATGCTGTTGATGATGATGGTGATGATGATGATGATGGTGTCCCGATGATGATGTTGATGATGATGACGATGATGGTGTCCCAAGCATGATGATGATGTTGATGATGCGGATGATGGTGAGGTGGTGATGCTGATTTTGATGATGGTGGCCCGATGATGGTGGTGATGAGGATGTTGATGTTGATGATAATGATGGTGTCCCGATGATGATGATGATAATCATGATGATGATGATGATGGTGATGATGATGATGATGGTGACGATGATGACGGTGTCCCTATGGTGATGATGTTGATGATGATGTTCCTGATGATGGTGGTGTTCAGATGATGATGATGGTGTCCCGGTAAGGATGATGATGATGTTGATGTTGATGATGATGATGATGCTGATGCTGATGATGATGGTGACGATGATGGTGTCCCGATGATGATGATGATGATGATGATGATGATAATGATGATGATGATGATGGTGATGATGGTGATGGTGATGATGACGGTGATGAGGTGATGATGATGGTGTCCCGATGAGGGTGAGGATGTTGATGAAGTTGATGACGATGATGCTGATGGTGATGATGATGATGATGATGACGTTGATTGTGAGACGATTGTGATATCGATAGTGAGATTGATAGTGAGACCGAATGTGAGATCGATTGTGAGATCGATAGTGAGGTCGATAGTGAGATCGATTGTGAGATCGATAGTCAGATCGATTGTGAGATCGATCGAATCAAATGGATCGAGTGAGATCGATTGTGAGATCGATCAAGTGAGATCGATCGAGCGAGACCGATAGTGAGATCGATAGTGAGATCGATGGTGAGACCGATCGAGTGAGACGTTGGTTCCTCCTCCCCCCCCGAACCTCCTTATCACCCGAAGGGTGGTCGTATACGTACCAAGACAGTCCTGGACGGAGTATATCTAGGAGGCCTGGTGTCTTGCGACGGGAAGGCTGCAACCGAATTGTCCAGAAGGCTGGGAAAGGCAAGCCGGACATTCAAGCAATTGGACACAATATGGGCAACATCGTCTCTCGGGGTGAAGCGGAAATACAAGATCTTCGACAGCGTCGTCTTGAGCAAACTGCTGTACTCATTGGACTCTCTTTGGATGTTTAAGGTTGATCGTGATCGTCTGGACGCATGTCATTGTAGGTGTTTGCGCCGAGCGTTGGGCATCCCATCATCGTACCTATCCCTAGTGCGCAACGATACTTCTTATAAACAAATTCAACGAAACCGCTGTCGCAAACATTGCTCGGCAGACACAAACATTTGCACCATAAAATTGCCAACTACGATTCTAATCGATGTGTGAAGCTTGTGCTTTTCAGCGCAGACGGAACGCCTAGAACGTGGGCCGTCCGCCGCAAGAGAGGACGTCCGCGCCAACAATAGGCATCCGAAGTGCGTCAGCTTTCGTCTTTCGCGCCCCTCCCTTCCCCCGTCATCCTTCGCCCCCCTCCTCCCCTCCCCTCCAACCCTTTTCGCTGGCCAGTACAAGCGAACGTGGATCTGTATCAGGCTTCACACGCTTGACGAGCGTGCCGACGTGCACACATCGTCTTGCCTATGCGCCTGCCGGGGTGCACGGCCTGTGACTGACTGACTGCAGCGAGCTTTTCTCAGATCCTCGCAAAGAGCCGACGTCGCGTCAACGTGTTTACTTCCTTTTGACCCTCCGCCCTGGCGGGGCCCTTGGCGGAGCGCCGCGCGAACGCCAGGCGACGCGGGCCTGTCGCCCAGGTCAAGCCCGACGACGCTCGCGGAGCGTGTTTCGGTGGAATTCCTGGTGGGGCCACGGAGCGTGTGAGGGGTGTGCCAGGATAGGCATGCGGTGGGCGGGGGGCCGCATGTGGTCGCACCTACTGGGGCCTTGGGTCGAATTATCTGTGGGGCAACGGAACGGATGCGCAGAAGTGGGCATGCGGTGGGCGGGGTGCCGCATGTGGCCGCACGCGCTGGGGACTTCGGTGCTCCCAATGGGACCACGATACATGCGAGGGGAATGCGTATATTGACATGCGGTCGGCGGGGGGCCGCGAAAGGCCGCGCGCGCTGGGTTTTTTGATGGAATTCCCTATGGGGCCACGAAGCATGAACCGGGTGCCGAGCTGGTGGGCGCGCGGTGGGCAAACGCCAGGATGGGAGGCGGGAGGAAGGCAAAGGGAAGAGAAGACGCGGGGCGCTGTTCACTCACAACGATGGCCCAACACCACAGGATGAATAGCACAAGCACGGCGAACAGTTCCCAGCAGCTTTCGGTGTCCGGGGGCTTTCGACTCGACAGCGCCGCACGAATTGCCCGATCCAAATGTACGAGCATCATGTGATTGCTACGCCGTCAATTTTGTGGTAAAGTTGCTGCGCACACAATTTAGCGCAGGTGGGATGGGCAGGATTGAAACAGCGTTCCCCCGCCTCAGCAGCAAGTGCCAGAGAGGTTGCGCAGTTGCTTGTGCTAACAAATCACTGGGAAGTGTGCGCCGGCGTTGAGTCTGGGGGCAAACCACGGGATAAACATCTGCCCCCCAAGCCACCGGAAAACAAACGGAAACAACAAAACACATTGATATTCGCCGACCGAAGAAAAACAGCCAAATGCACTGGTTAGTGCAGTCTCAATGACCGTCGCCTTCGGTGAATCTCCTTATGGGGCCACGAAGCGCGCGGAGGGCGCGCCCCAATGTGGCGAGGCCGCCGGTGGGGGTTTCGAGCATCGCGAAGCAAATCGGGCGAGGGGGGACGGGGGAGCCAGCCCCGCTACGACGCGGATGAGCCGGGGGGGGCTGACGCGAGCGAGCGGGGGGCCTTCTTGGTTCGGCCAAGAACTCTGTGCGCCGCCGTTTCGCGCCCACTTCCCCCCAAGTGTTTCTCCACATCCCTCGCTTCCGTCGCGCCTTGCCCTTGCCCGCCTGTCCCGCGGCGGCCCGGGCCCCTGACGCCGCCGCTTCGCGTCCGCGACCTTCTTCCATCTTCTTCGCGTTTCTTTCCTCGCGCCCTGACGTCCGCGGCTCGCGGCAAAGCGCAGCCCGGCATTCCCGCGACGCGCGCGGGTCGCCCGCGGCGAGAGCACAAATGAACGCACGGCTGACACTGGGCAGGGCGCCGGGCAGAGCGCGCGGGGGTCGGGCCGCCCCTGGAAACTGGGCGCAAGGAGGCCGACGCGCGCCGGGCGGCCCGAGAGGATTTCAGCGAAGCGCGGAGCGCCAGGCCGAACACTTCGACAGAGGACAGAGGGCGAGGCTCGGGCGGGCTGATCTTCAGGGCGCTCCTCGCAAACGAACTTAGTGAATCCCAGATCCTTGGCGAGGGCAATCGCTTCTCTCCTGCGCCGTTCCGCGCGTGTCGCAAACTGCTCCAGCTGTTTCCGCAAGCCCTCTGGCGACCCTGCCCGAAAGACCTGGATGCGCGGCGCCCGCATGAGCAGGAAGTCTCGTGACGCGTGGCGCGCGGGAGCAGCGCGCAGGGCTTAAGCCGCCAGTCGTCGTCCTCCTCCTCTTTGCCGTTCCCGACCTCGTGGCGGCTGCAGTCCAGGATCATGCCTGGGCGACGTCGGCAGAAAAACCAGCGCACCGAACAGCCGACCGCCCAGGGCGAGAGCCCACGGAACCGAAAAGGTCTGGCTGATGACCGCTCGCGCGCAAGAAGCATGGCCGAAATGGACGTGCGGTGGGCGGAGCCACGCGTGAATCCTGCCACTCGGGCCTTCGGTGGAACTCCATGTAGGGCCACGAAGCGTGTGAAGCGTGTGCCGAAGTGGACATGCGGTGGGCGGGGGGGCGGATGTGGTCCCTGCCTACGCGGCCTTCGGCGGAGCTCCCTCTGGGGAGCCCGAAACGTGTGAGGGGTGTGGCGACATAGGCATGTGGTGGGCGGGAGGCCGCATGTGGACCTTGCTGCTGGGGCCTTCCGTGGATCTCCGTATGAGGCCACGAAACGTGTGTGTGGGGGGAGTGCCGTGGACCCTGCCTTCGGCGCATTCGGTGGAGTTCGTTGTGGGGCCACGGGACGTGTGAAACATGTGCCGAATTGGACATGCGGTGGGCGCGGGAGCTCCTGTGGCCGCACCCACTGGGGCCTTGGGTGGAGCTGCCGATGCGGCCACGAGACGTGTGGGGGGTGTGCCGACATGGACATGCTGTGGGCGGGGAGCCGAATGTGACTGCACCCACTGGGGCCTTACTTGGAGATCCGTATGGGGCCACGCAACGTGCGAAAGATCCTTACATGGACACGAGGTGGGCGGGGATCCGCATGTGGACCCTGTCATTTGGGCTTTCGGTGGGGCTCTCTATGGGGCAACAGAACGTGTGAGCGCTTGGCTGGACTGGGCTGGACATGCAGCGGGCGGGGAGCTGAATGTGGGCCCTGCCACTGGGACCTTCTGATGGAGCTCTATATGTGGCCGAGAAGCGTGTAAGGGGTGTGCCGAAAAGGTGGACTGATGCGGAGAGCAGAAGGAAAGGGGAGGAGACGGAGGAGGAGGAAGAGGAGGAGTGAGACGCGGGGCGTTGTCTCTTCAAAACGAGGACCCGACTCTAATGGTTGGGAACACTCTTTCGGAGCTCCGCGCAGACTTCTTGGGTCGTCGCTGGATCCCCCTCCCTGGCGTGGTCCGCGCACCAGGGGCGGCGCAGGAGGCGCTGCCAGGGAACCCAGGGCCGATCCAAGAGATCTACGCGGAGCTCCGCCCCTTCGTGTGCAGGCGGTATCTTCTGCTTCGGGCATGGGCTCCAGACCCCGGGGGGAGCCACGCTAACACAGAAGCAACAGTCGGGCGTTGGCAGATCTGGGTTTAGAGGAACCTGGTTTAGTAATTTGTACCGGGGGCGCCCCCCCGTCCCATCTCCACTAACCGGAACTGCCGTCACCCGAAAAACACCAGCTACGGCAAACCTGGTTTAGTGAATCTGGCCACTTGAGGGGCCCCAGGGCCCTACCACTAACCGGGTCCCCTTTACCCGGGGTCCTGGCTATACCCGAAACAGGATACCTGGGACCTCCGCCACCCCGCGGGCTCCCAAGCGCCGGCCAGTGGCCTCCAGCCTCTGGAGCGGCGGCGCCCGCTCGGCCGCCGCGCGGCGTGTGCCGCGAGCCTGCTGGCGCCGCCGGTCGACCGGCATCGTTGCGCGTGTAGCTTCCCGTGCTGACGAGTAACGGTAGGGGAGGACTGCCACAGGGCGGGAAGCATCGACCTGGAATCGGCGATACGTCGCCGATCGATCTCGGGCGCTTGCTTCCCCATGCTAGAGGCCTCCCAGCCGGGGTCCGAGTAGGGTGGGTCGGGGGTCGGAACATCGCGCCGCATCAGCGATGCACCGTCGATGCACCGCGCCAGCGCCCGCGCAGCAGAAGCTGGACAGCACCGAGAGGAGCGACCGTGGATCTCTCTCGTGGCGCGCGCTGCGAGCAGGATCCCGCGGCGGGTCCGGCCGTGGCGGCGCGGACATTAGAGGCCTCCCAGACAGGGTCGTAGAAGACGGGGTCGGAAGATCGGCCTGCACCGTCGATGCATCAGCGCTGCTTCGTCGATGCGTCGGCGATGTACTGCCGCCGCTGGCGCGGAGAAAGCCGGGCTCCGCATCGAGAGGCACCGCTGGGGCATCGGCGATGCGGCGCAATCCTCCGACGCCGTTTACTCTGACTCCATCTGGGAACCCTGGAGGCATGCCCCAGGGGCCCAGGAGAGGCGGCGCATCAAAAACGCATATCTCCTCCTCCTCCTGCTCCTCCTCCTCCTCCTCCTCCTCCTCCTCCTCTTCCCCCTCCTCCTCACCCTCCTCCTCCCCCTCCTCCCCCTCCTCCTCCTCCTCCTCCTCCTCCTCCTCCTGCTCCTGCTCCTGCTCCTGCTCCTGCTCCTCCTCCTCCTCCCTCTCCTCCCCCTCTTCCTCCTCCCTCTCCTCCCCCTTTCCCTCCTCCTCCTCCTTTCCCTCCTCCTCCCCGGGACCCTCGAAAGGCGCGCTGCTGCCCGGCCCTCGGGCCTCGGGCGGCCGTTCGGGGTGCTTCTGGACTCCCTGCCAGTGGATCTCGGCGGGGCGCACCGGATGGTGTTGGCCAACACCCCGGGACTCGAAGACCGCCAGCATTCTGTCGGGCGTGTCCCCCTCCAGGGGGATTTTCGACGAGAAAGAAAAACACATACTCCAAACATACCCCCCAAAAAATCAAAATACTAAAAATAGTCCTCATGCTATGTTTGGACTATTGTTGGATTATTTTTGGACTACTTTGGGGGTATTTTTTATTTTTCGTCGCACATCCCCCTGTAGGTGGACAGGCCCGACTTAAGGATACCACCCCGGGGCTCGAAGACCGCCAGCACCGTCCCGGAACCTTCGAAAGCTCCAGATACCCCTGCGCCCCTCCCTGGAATGCAGCAAACACGCCAGCAGGCAAGGAGTTCTGGAAGTCCGCGCGGCTCTCCTGGGTCGGCGCTGGAGCCCCGTCCCTGGCGTGCGGAGCGCGCCGAGGGGCGGCGGCGGAATCGCAGCGAGGGGGAGCACAGCGCCGGCTTGAGAGATCTGTGCGGACCTTGGAACGGTATGTTTAGATGCTCATTCTGGGGACCTTCCCAGAGCCACTTGCTCCACTCGTGCGTCGAAGCTGCGTCGAACCTGAGTCGAACATGAGTCGAACCTGAGTCGAATCTGAGTCGAACCTGAGTCGAACCAGAGTCGAAACTGAGTCGAACCAGAGTCGAACTTGAGTCGAACCTGAGTCGAACAGATCCATTAGGTGGCCCCCAGAAGGGTCCCCAAAACGAGCATCGAAGTGTGTCGTTTGAGGCTACCCGCCTTCGGCTCCTCGACCTCCCTCCCCCCCTCCCTCCAGCCTCCGGCTCCCTCCCGCCCTCCGCAGCCGCCACTCCTTGCAGGAGCCCAGCAGCAGAGGCACCCGGTTGAAGAGGCCCTCGCGGACCAGGTCGAGGGGCACGGAGGCCAGGCCCTCCTGGGGAGGCGGGTCGGGGAGCACCGGGAGGCAAGGCGAGGCGAGGCGCGGCGCCAGGCAGCGAAGCCGAGGTGCGAAGGGGTGCAACCCGGGAACATCGAGCGCTCCTGCCTGTTCCACGGGCACGTCAGGGCAGCGGATCGACCGATGAGGGGGAGTGTGTCTCACGGGCAGCGGGCTGGCAACAAAAAGTCCTGGGGGGGGACCCCCGAAGCGGGGAGGACTCCCCGCACCTTCCCACCCCCCCCCTCAGTGCAAGCAAGCCAGGGCATTCCCCGACTGAGAAGCCGCCCCCCCCCCGCATCGAACCTGAACGCCCCAAGCCCTTCTCCCCCTGGGCAGGGGGGATGGGAGCGGCAACCAAGGACGCCCCGCCCCCGTTCGGGCATCTAAGAGCGAGGGGCGCAGAAACCATGGAGCCCCCCCTCTTGTGCAGAGGGGGGCATATCCTCAGTTTTTGTGGCCCCCGCGACGGAGGGACGACGAGAGAGAAGCGGAGGAGGAGTCACCAGAGAACGGGGAAGATGATGAGGGAGAAGGGAGGGCCAGGGCGAGGAGAAGGGAGGAATGGGCTGAGGAGTGGGAGAGGATCTGACGGCAGGGGGGGAGGATGGGCGGAGGAGGAGCAGGAGGAGGAGCAGGAGGAGGGGGAGGCAATAAGGGGGAGGCAGGAGCAGGAGGGGAGGAGGAGGGGGCGGAGGAGGAGGAGGAGGAGGAGGAGGAGGAGGAGGAGGAGGAGGAGGAGGAGGAGGGGGAGAGGAGAAGGGCGTTCCAGGCCGGGCGGGCCTCCGCGCCGTCGATGGTCGGGCCCACGGCCATGCTCTGCCCGATGCCCCTCGCGCGGGATCAAAGTGCACGCGCAAGCACACACGCATACAGGCACCACCGCACGTAAGCACGCACGCACCGACGCACCTACACACACCCACACACCCTCACACCAACACACACACACACACACACACACGAACGCACGCACGCACGCACGCACGCACGCACGCACGCACGCGCACACACACACGTGCACACACACGCGCGCACACACACACATACACACACAAAACACACACACACAGACACGCGCGCGCGCACGCACGCACGCACGCACGCACGCACGCACACACACAAACACACAAACACACACAGACACGCGCGCGCACGCACGCACGCACGCACGCACGCACACACACACACACACGCACACACACACACACACGCACACGCACACGCACACGCACACGCACACGCACACGCACACGCACACGCACACGCACACGCACGCACACCACGCACGCACGCATTCACGCACGCACGCACGCGCACGCGCGCGCACGCACGCGCACGCACGCACGCATGCAGGCACCACCGCACGCAAGCACGCACGCACCGACGCACCTACACACCCACACACCTTACACCAACACACACACACACACACACACGCGCACGCACACGCACGCAGGCACGCACGCACGCACGCGCACACACACACACACACACACGCGCACACACACACACGCGCACACACACATACACACACAAAACACACACAGACACGCGCGCGCACGCACGCACGCACGCACGCACGCACGCACGCACACACAAACAAACACACACACACACACAACACACACACAGACACGCGCGCGCACGCACGCACGCACGCACGCACGCACGCACGCACGCACGCACGCACGCACGCACGCACACACACACACACACGCACACGCACACGCACACGCACACGCACACGCACACGCACACGCACACGCACACGCACACGCACACGCACGCACACCGCGCACGCACGCATTCACGCACAAACGCACGCGCACGCGAGCGCACGCACGCGCACGCACGCACGCGCACGCACGCACGCGCACGCGCACGCGCACACGCACACGCACACGCACGCACGCCACACGCACACGCACACGCACGCACACGCACACGCACACGCACACGCACACGCACACGCACACGCACACGCACACGCACACGCACACGCGCACGCGCACGCGCACGCGCACGCGCAGGCGCACACGCACGCACGCACGCACGCACGCACGCACACACACACACACACCACACACACACACACACACACGAACGCACACGCATACGCATACGCATACGCATACGCATACGCACACATGCACACACACACACTTTCGGGCCGTCGCGGGCGGGAGACACTCCTCGCCGTCAAACGCACGCGCGGCAAGCGACGCGAACGCCCAGAAGCCTGGAAGAGAAGAGACAGAAGAAGGGAGAAAGGCCGACCCCTCACGGGGCCGTCGCCACAAACACCCTCAGAGAACGGATCGAGTACAAGAACCGTGCGGCAACCCCGACTCCCCACCTACTCACCCGACGGCGTGGTCAACGAGCAGCTGTTTGGTCTTCCGAGGGTTGTTCTGTGATGGCCCCGAGGCCCTCAGCGGTCCCCAGGAGAAGAGCTTCCCAACCCTGAACGCCCGCGCCTGGCGCCGACGCCGCGTCGAGGCGGCAGAACCCGGCGCATTTCCGAGGCCCCCGTCCTGGGGTCGTACGTGGGCGGGGCGACGGTGATGCCAGCGGGCGGCCGCGTCAGCAGCAGGGCGTCCTTCCCGCGCAGGCACACCAGCTGCTGCTCCGAGGCGGGGCACCTGGGCGGGAAGGAGTGGTGCGCACGTAGACGTCGTCGCCGTCGCCGCCGTCTTCCCCGGCGTCGCCCGCGCGCCCGTGCTGGCCATGGGTAGCAATGCCGACGGCTCTGGTTCTGGATGTTTTGCCTGCCCAGGTGAGCTCGGCCGTCATTTCCGCAGGCGACCCCCGATCCAGCGTCTGAGCGCGAAAAGCCTTCGCAAGGACGGCGAGATGTCGGGCCCAGGCTCCGCACTGCAGAGGGGCATCGGGTGCCCGGGCGGGAATTCCGGGGAGGCGGGGTGGGGGGAGGGTCATGTCACCTGCCCCAGGATTCCAAGCCGCCTCCGTGGATCCCTGGTGGCCCATGGCGGCTGAGGCGGACCCCGTTCAGACACTCACGGCTGTACGCCGACCATCGCCAGGAGCGCCGAGACCCCGGAAGGCAGCCCCCAGGAGGTCGCAAGTAGCTTCAAACAGCATCCAAAGGAAGACATCAGGGGCAGAGCGGTCTGCCTCTCACCTCACGCTCTGCGAGGCCGCGACGAACCCCTCCGAACCCAGGACGGTCTCCGGGTCGCCAAAACGGCATCGAGACGGCCCCGTTCACCCGCAGCCCATCACAGTTTCCACATTCGCCCTCAAACGCCTCCTCCTCCTCCTCCTGTTTCGCCTCCTCCTCCTCCGCCTCCGCCTCCTCCGCCTCCGCCTCCTCCTCCTCCCCCCACCTGGCAATTCAAACCGCGTCTCGAGATTGTTTTCGCAATGGGTTCATGTGGCCAACACAACAATGTTCAGGGACCGGCCACCCTCAAGGCCGCGCAGGCTACCATCATCATCCTTATTGACCTTGGCCAAATATTAGCTCGAGGGTGTTGCGTCCCCAAGCGACTCGACCTGTTCTATAGGGGCGCGTTCGCAACAAATTCCCAAGAGGACGAGTGCAAACAGCAACAAAAACGTGAGATGTGGCAGCAATGATGAGAATTACCCCGGCGACGTAAATAACCACTGGGCAATACGGGGCACGAGTAGCTCGGGACACGTTATACAGAGGTGATGAAGTGACATGGGCGCATATAATTCTGCGAGCGGCATTCGTGATGCTAGCAGCCCCTGAGGGATGGCCAGGTCCCGGTCAGATCTGCGCGGTGCCTCACTCCGCTGTACCCGCCAGCAGCCTTCGAAAGTGGCGACAGCTTCGCAGATCGTAGCCCCCCCCAGGGACGGCGAGGTCTCGCTCAGATCTGCGCGGTGCCTCACTCCGAAGGACCCCCCAGCAGCCCTCGAAAGTGGCGACAGCTTTGCAGATCGCAGCCCCCCCAGGGACGGCGAGGTCTCGCTCAGATCTGCGCGGTGCCTCACTCCGCAGGACCCACCAGCAGCCCTCAAAGTGGCGAAAGTTTCGCAGATCGCATCCCCCAGATCACAAGAGGTACACACATGGCAAGAGCAGACAAGAGGAAGGCGGGGAGAGGCGGGAAGCGGGAAGGACGCGCGAGCAGTGCTCTTTCAAAACGAATACTCACCCAAGGAGGGTTGGGAATAAAATGGAACAGGGGAGAGAAGCTAGATAAGAAGAGCAACGATCTATACTTAACACAGTTTTGGGGACCCGACCCACCCTCCACCCATCAAAACCACGACCCACCCTCACCGAGGATAAGCTCCAGAGCCTGCGATACGATGCTCAGCTTCAACGCTAACCTACAAGTGCTCTGCTTGTTGCGAACATGATGCAAAAATTGTCCTGGCGAAGGTCCCAACTATATGCAGTTATGGGTACCGTAATTGTGAATATCTGCTTCAGTGAAGCTCCCTATGGGGCCACGAAACGCTGAACTGGGCGGGGGGGAACGCTGTACTGTGTGGCTGGTGTGCCGAATTGGGTTTCCGGGACGCTGAGGGCTTCGGTGGAGCCCCCTATGGGGCCACGTAGCGCTCTACTGAGTCTGCGGACGGTCCCACTGGGGGCTTCGGTGGAGCCCCCTATGGGACCCCGAACCGCTGCTCTGCGCAAATGAAAATGCCAAATGACATTTCCCGGACGCATACGGACGGTGGCACTGGGGCCTCCGGTGGAGCCCCCTATGGGGCCACGAAGCGCTGCACTGGGTGGGTGAAAATTTAGCTTCCGCGACGCATGCGGACGGGGGCACTGGGGCCTTCGGTGAAGCTCCCTATGAGGCCACGAACCGCTGCACTGGGCGTGCGGGACGCATGCGCACGGCAGCACTGGGACCTTCGGCGGGGCAGAGAGGGCGACCCCGGCCGGCGTGGGGCTCCGCGCTCCCCGGGGTCGCCCTCGCTGCCTCGGTGCGCGTGGCAGGCACTGCTGAGCCCGTCGGCCCACACGCACCTCGACGCACCGAGCCACCGGAGGCCTCCCTGCGCCTCGTGCTCGTCCTCCTCCTCCCCCTCCGCTCCTCCCTGCCCCTACCCTAAGGAAGCCCTGGAGACGACAGGGCCGTTTTTGTTACCGGTTCCGTTTTGCCGTTTTTGTTGCTGGTTCCGACGCCGTTTTTGTTACCGCTTCCGTCGCCGTTTTTTAAACGGTTCCCGCTCTGGTTCCAATCCTGGAGCCGTTTTTGTTGCCGCTTCCGGTCGCCGTCTTTTTGCCGTTTCCATTTTCAAGGGACACTTTTTCGGAAACGGTGAAAAAACGGCTCTGCCGTTTCCGGGGGCCACTAATGCCCTGCCCCTGCCCCTCACGAGAAGGGATTTGAAGGGGCCCTGGGACGCACAAACAGATACACGCAAAATAACAAGATTCCCCCTATGTTCCCACATGGTCTGGGCTTTCGTCTTCCCCCCCACCTCCCATATTTTCCCATATTTTCTGGGGAATCGACGATTGATTGTGTCTGTGTTTTTGTTCCCTCCTGAGGATTGCCGCAAGGAACGTTGTGAGTAAGTCGATGATCGTCCCGTTATCCCTTCGCTGCAAGTGCTGCTGCAGAAGCGTGCGTGCGCACCGGCGCCTGTGCAGCGCTCCTGGTATCAGAGTGCTTCTGTACACCACAACGCTTGTACACTACTTCTGCTGCAACGGCAGGTGCACCACAACGCCGCAATGCCTGTGTACACCGCTGCGTCTGTGCACTCACTGCCTTTGCGATCCTCGAAGGGCCGGCCTTCGAACACATCCAGGCGACGTCGGTCGTCGTCGTCGTCGTCGGTGTCCTCGTCGTCTTCGGGGAAGGCTTAGGAAACATACCAGAAGGCTGGGGGCTTCCGAGCCTTGCGAGAAGGCCCGCCCCCTCTCAGTTCTCCCCATCGCTCGCCGCCGAAGGGTGGACAGGGGGGCGCATGTGGGGAGAGGGGCGTGGAAAAACAGGGGACCAGCTGGAGGGAGGGAACGCCGAGCCTGGGGACAGGCATCGGGCGTCGTGGCTGCGCCACGAGGGTCGGTGTCTGGAGATCCCGGGGCCTGAAAACGGCCCCCGAGAGCCAAGACCGCAAGACGCAAGCAGTCGTGCTTTGGTCGCACTGCCAGGAGGGCGGCGATGTGTTCAAGCCCTGGCGGCCCGATCTTCTCGGCCCACTGCGCGTAGAACTCCTTCGAGTGGCCCTCGTAGGGCTGGAAGAACCAGGACAAGTGGTCCGTCCCGCTCTCCTCGGAGGAGGCCGGCTTTACACCGACACGGATAGGTGGCGTCATCCGAACCCTACCCCCGCCAACCATCGATTCCCCTGAATCGATGCGAGGCGGGGGTAGGGTTCGGACTTCGCCACGCGTTCGACGAATTCCGAACCGTATCCCCGCCGCCCGTCGAGTTGCCTGAATCGTTGATCGGCGAGGGTAGGCTGCAGATTTCACCGCCGATCCTGAGGGGATGCCAGCCTTACACTGACACCGAGGAGGGATCTGAGCAAGGACCGACCGTCCCGGCATTCCTATAGTCCTACCACGGGATGTTCTTAGAACCCAGAAGTCTTCGAAAAACAAAAACAGTGTTCTTAGAACATTCACCCGATGTGCTAAACCAAGACAGTCTAAACCAGACATGTTCGAAGAACACTTCGTGGGAACCGCAAGAGGCTCTGAGAACATTCTTTGGTGGGACTTTAGTCAAGCCCTGAGTGGGCCCTGGAAACGACAAGGCCGTTTTTTGTTACCGGTTCCGTTTTGCCGTTTTTTGCCGGTTCCGGCGCCGTTTTTGTACCGGTTCCGTCGCCGTTTTTTGACCGGTTCCCGCTCCGGTTCCAATCCTGGAACCGCTTTTGTTGCCGTTTCCGGTCGCCGTTTTTGTTGCCGTTTCCACTTTCAAGGGACACTTTTTCGGAAACGGTGAAAAAACGGCCCTGCCGTTTCCGGGGCCCACAAAGGGAAGGGCAAGAGGGGAGTGATGACTGGGGGGAGTGATGACCAGGGAGTGGGGGGGCCAGGGCCATGATATGTCCCCAAATCTCATGGCGCTTCCTTCTGATTTGGGAACGTCCCTCGGCACCCCCGGGGGCCGCGCACATCCCGCCGGCCGTGATTTCGCCCCTCCCTCTTGGACGCCTCCCACTCTTGGACGCCCCCCTCTTCGACGCCCCCGAGCGTCTGGGGCTCACGAGACGGCGTCGGTGCATACGGGGTCAGTAAGAGCGCTGGATCTTGCGTGATGCTGCAGGGCCAGGGTCGCATTGGCCCGGGCTTGGGTGCAGGATTCTGCAGGATCTTGTTGGATCTTGGCGGAACCTGCAGGATCCTGCAAAGCCCGATGGACCCGGGGTCAGAAATTAGGTCCCCGATGTGTGGTTCTTCATGGGAGCCTCAGTGGGTCACACAATTCTTTTTGCGGTTTGGGAGGATGTTGTCTGTATTTCGTCGGACGCGGTCGACATATGAACGACACATGGGCGAAATCTGGACGAAAGGGTGAGGCGGTGCGGTCGAAATCTGGACGAAATCCAGTCGACATCATACGTTGATGACAGGACCGCGGAGGTCCACAGAGGCTCCCATGAAGGACTCACCCAAGATCCGATCCCGTCTGGGATGTTCTTGTGTTGCTCGGGGCGATCGGAACGGATCGGCCCCTGTCCGGGCCGGTGCCGGTGTGCGGTTGGCGGCCCCGCGCTCCATGATCGCGGCCTGGAACAGCGGCCACGATGGGCGCGACACCTCCCGCGGCTGGGGGACGCCACGCGGCGGCCCAGGGCCCAGGGGAGGGGGCACGACTGCTCCTCGTTCTCCTCCTCCTCCTCCTCCTCCTTCACCTTCTCCGCCTCCTCCGCGAACCCCGCGTCTTCTGCCACTCACGTCCGTCTCCGCCGCGCGATCCATCACCGCGCTCATCATCCTCATCCTGGTCCTCTCCACCTTGCCCTGGCCCTCCGCCTCATCCGTCTCTGCCGTCCTTCCTCCTCTCCTATGGTATGACCCTCCTCCTCCTCTCCCTCCTGCTCCTCCTCCGTCTCCCTCTCCTCCTCCTTCTCCTCCATCTCACTCCCCTTCCCCATCACCGACATCGCGAGACAGACACGGTCAGAACCCTAGACCACACCTTCACGTGCGACACTGGACGACCCGTGAGAGCCCTCACGAAAAGGTGAGACCGCCCGCCTTACACATCGGCTGATCATGCGGGATTGTCCGGGTCTACCGCCGCCCCCTCCTGCTCCTGCTCCTGCTCCTGCTCCTGCTCCTCCTCCTCCTCCTCCTCCTACTCCTCCTCCTCCTCCTCCTCCTCCTCCTCTCCCTCCTCCTTTCCTCCTCCTCCTCCTCCCCTCCCCTTCCCCCTCCGCCGCCCAGGGGAGGTGCTCCCCGTTGGGCTCACTCCCACCCCACTCATGGGCGAGAACATCTCCGCACCCGCGGCCTCGCGCACCGGGCCCTTGGCTCGCGACCCCGCGGAGACGGGGCGCTTTTTCGCGGATGCCCCGCGCGGAGCGTATCCGTGCGGCCGCGTCTCTAGAGGCCTCCTGGATGGGGTCCGAGTAGTCGGGGTCGGAGGATCGCGCGGAATCGGCGATACATTGGCGATACATCGCCAATGCATCGGTGATGCACCAGCCATGTATCGTCGACGTCGGCGATGTATCGTCGACGTCGACGTGACGCAAAGCCGGCCCCACATCGAGCCGCATCGCCGATGCATCGTCGATGCGGTGCGACCCTCCGACCCCATCTACTGCTCGGATCCCATCTAGGAGGCCTAGAGCCACGGATTCCAGACTGAAGGCGCGGATACGGATATGTTGGCCGCACGTGACTCCCACCAACTTCAGGCGGCGAGCAGAAGGGGCCAGGACGCCAAGGGGCGGCCCACTCGCGGACCGAGCAGGCAGCGTGGGCCGCCCGAGGAGGCGTGGCCCGCTCGGAGACTGCCCGCCCAGCACACGCCCTCCGGGACCAAGGGCGCCATCTTCGAGCGGCGCCCCTCTCCTGACCCTGCTCCGTCGCGCGCGCCGCCACTCGATCGGCGACTCCGACAGGTGTGGTTTGCAGAGGGGTGTGGTTTACAGCCCGCGCTCGGGGGGGCGGGCGAGGACGTCGACAGGGATCTTTGCCGAGCATTCACGAGGGCTCATCCAACCTCTGGCGCTCAGCGTGGCGGCCCCCTGTGAGCCCCAACGGCGCCGAGCGTACAGGCCACACCTCGGCGAAACCACCTCCTACTCTGTGGTCGGTCTCCTACTCGCTACTCCCTGGACCTCCCCTTTGCGTTCGTCCTGACGGGGGATTCGAGGCGAATCCAGCGGCGGCGACGAGGGCCCCCCACGAGGCCCAAACATCGAGAAACGGGCGAAGGGTGACTGTATGAGTACTTGTTCCTCCTCTGACCCACTGCACTCGCCGAACCGATGCTCTGCCCTCCGAGCACCAGGTGCCACATCACGGAGAAGCCGCCCGCGCTCTCCCCGAACAGCGTCACCCTCGAGGGGTCCCCCCCGAAGGCCCGTGCGTTGCGCTGCACCCACTGGAGGGCGGCCCTCTGGTCCCGGAGCGCCATGTTGCCTGCGGAGCGGCAGGCAAATGACCGAGCGGATGGGAGTAGGAGGATCAGATGAGGACACGGTATCCATACCGCTACCATCGACCAGTCTTCGCGTTTCAGGCTGTCATCGGAGGCCCTCGTCGCCACCTTTGGATTCACATCGAATTTCTGGTCAGAACGCACCCTGGGAGAGGTCCAGGGAATAGCGGTATTGGTATCTTGTGGTTGCCACAGTTGAGGTGGGGCTGGAGGAGGTAAGAGGAGCAGGAGGGAGGAGGAGGGAGGAGGAGGAGGAGGAGGAGGAGGAGGAGGAGGAGGAGAAGGAAAGGATCGAGAGTGCGGTGGTGGTAGGGCTCGAGCCGAACAGCGTGTTCTGTTTGCGTCGTGCGGTCGTTTTCGTTCCACCTTACCCGTCGGTCGGAAGACGTGGGTAGAAACATGAAGTAGGAAGGCGTTGTAAGTAGGTTGGGCTTCCGCCCGCCCCCCTGAGGAGGGAAAGCGGCGACACCGCTCGATCCTCGAAGTGGCAAGGCGCCGAAAGCAGATTGGGGCCTGGGGATCGAGCACTACCTTCAAGTCGGGCGCGTCCCCCTACAGGGGGATGTTCGACGAAACATAAAAAGATACCCGGAAAAAAATCAAAACATAGTCCAAAAATAGTCTGGGTACTATTTCCCTACCTAGGCTCTGCCTAGAAGGGTTCTTACCCTAGAGCTTGAAGGGGCCGGGCAATGGACCCCGCCCCGGGCGGTTTCCCTGGCATCCGCCCCGTGGTTCCCCCAGTTCGCCCCCTGGGTTCACCCAGCTTAGCTCAGCCAAGCTTAGCTAAGCTTAGCTTAGCTTATCACATCGTAGCTTAGCTTAGCTTAGCTTAGCTGAGCGTAGCATTGCCTAGCCTAGCCTAGCTTGGGTTAGCTTAGCTCAGCTTACCTTAGCTTAGTTTAGCTTAGCTTAGCTTAGTCTAGTTAGCCTAGCCTAGCCTAGCCTAGCCTAAGTTAGCTTAGCTTAGCAGTGCATAGCTCACCTTAGCTTAGCGCAGCATTAGCACAGCATCGCATAGCATAACACAGCATAGCCAAGCACAGCATAACATAGCACAGCATAGCATAGCATAGCTCAGCATAACATATCATAGCGCAGCATATCATAGCATAGCATAGCATAGCGATGCGTAGCATAGCACAGCGCGGCATAGCATAGCATAGCACAGCACAGCACAGCACAGCATAGCATAGCGCAGCATAGCATAGCATTGCATAGCATAGCATAGCATAGCCTATCATAGCGCAGCATTGCATAGCGCAGCGCAACATAGCCTCGCGTAGGAAACGGAGCATTCTCAAGCACACCCGGTGAGCGAATGCGAACACATGCGTGTGTGTGTGTCTGTGCGCAGGCAAAGCAAAAACACAATCAAGCAACAGCAATAACAATAGCAAAGCAAAACCAACAGCAACAGCAAAAACAAAAGCAAATGCAAAGGCAAAAGCAAAGACAATAACACAAGCAACGGCAATGCAAAGCAAAAGCAAAACCAATGCGAACGTATAGATGTAGATGTAGATGTAGATGTAGATGTAGGTGTAGGTGTAGATTTGGATGTAGGTGTAGGTGTAGGTGTAGGTGTAGATGTAGATGTAGATGTAGATGTAGGTGTAGATGTAGGTGTAGATGTAGGTGTAGATGTAGATGTGAGTCTCGCTGTTGATGTTGATGTAGATGTAGATGCAGGTGTAGATGTAAATGTAGCTGTCGGTGTAGATGTAGATGCTGCTTTCCTAAATGCTCCAACTCCTAGGTAGGGTCGCACTGGGATAAGTGTTGCATATCTTTCGGCCTTCTTGGGGTATTTTGGGGGTATTTTTTTCGTCGAACATCCCCCTGTAGGGAGACACGCCCGACATAACACTACCTGCTTCCAGCGACCGACGGGTGGGGTGGGCTGCGAACGGATCTCAACACGAAAGCGGCCCACGGCATCGCCGGAGCACCGTCCAGCGCGAGCCCCGGGGGGCGGCGGGGGCGGGGAGCGGGCCGAGGGCCCAGCGCGGAGGGCGGAGGGAGGGCGGAGGGAAGCGGAGTGGGGAACTCGCAGACAGCTCGGACGTCCGTCCCCCGTGCGCTCTTCGGTGCTGTGCGCTCGCCTCTCACCAGGGGGGCCAAGATGCTCCTCCAGGGTCCTCGCCGGGAAGAGGGGCACGCGCCCGAGCGATACCGGGGGAAGGGAGGCAGTGGAAGGGGGAGGGGTTGCGAGACGCTCGCCCTAGAGGAAGGAGGCGCTCGCCTCAGAGGAGGTGCCCACGGCTGTGAAGGAACTCACCTGCAAGACGCGCTACCGGCCGCCAATGATCTGAACGAGGCCCCGCGAAAGGAGGAAGAAAGGAAGGGGTCGAGACGGCACTGATGGAGGGGGGGCGAAGACGCGGGCCGAGCACGAGGGAGGAGCGGCGTGAGCAGCAGGCGCAGGAGCTGCAGGAGGAGGAGGAGGGACGAGAGCGGGGGGGGGGGCAAGGGAGGGGGCTGGAGAGAGGGGGGGAGGGGGCTGGAGGGAGGGGGCTGGAGGGAGGGGGCTGGAGGGAGGGAGGGGGCGGAGGGGATGAAGTAGCAGCAGGGGCAGGAGGCATGGGGCCAGAAAGAGAAGGGACGGGACGAGGGCTGAGTGGAAAGGGCAAGAATGGCGCAGTCGCAGCACAAAGCTCGAGCTGAACAGTGTCTTTCGTCTCCAGTCTGTGTTCGTTTTCCCTCGTTCTGTCTTCGCTCCCCCTTTGGTGCAGAACGAAGTCAAAACGACAGCGGTCCGTGAAGTCGCGAAAACACCGTTCAGCTCGAGCCCTGCCGCGCCATTTCTGACCTCTTGCCCCTCCCTCCCATCCCTTGCCGTGAAGTTGACAGGGCGCGGTTCCCGAAAAGGCCAGTCTGCCCGGAAGCATGGCCACACGCGAAAGCGGAACCATCGAGGCTTGGTGATGCAACTGTATGGACAGAGTGTCGTTCCGTGGGGTGGGGGCCCTACGGCAACATCGGCGTGTGAAGAACACGGGAAACTGAGCCATACCATATGACGCGAGAGAACGGCCATCGCTGCGCCAAGAACGCCGCTCCTTGGACGGGGGCACCGTGAGGTTCTGAAGCGTGGCGAATGCTTCAGCAAGAACACCACTTCTGCCGATGAGAGAGCACGGCCAAATGTGCGGCGAGAGCGGAAGTTCCGTCGGACTTGAGGGGCCGAGGCGAACGTGCTCACAACAAAATCGTATCGGAAGGGGCCGAGGAGGGAATATAATGCCTCTCCCTGCCTCCTTGTCTTGCTCCTTGGGGTCTGCCTCCTCGTTACCATGGTTCTCCTCGTCGTCGTCCTCCTCGTCTTCGTCCTCCTCGCCCTCTTCATCCCCAAACGTGCGAGGTCTTGACTTGTGCAGTACGGGTTGCCCAGATGTCCTGACCCTTTCCCCACGGCAGGTGTTCACTCTGAGTCTATCTTTGACGGTCCCAGGCCCTGGCGACGGCCCCTGGAGGCCGAAGATCGCAAACACCGTCCGTCGTGCTTGTTTCACGACGCCAGCATGTCTAGAGGACTCCCACGTGAGGTCCGAGTAGATGGAGTCGAAGGAACGCACCGCATCGCAGATGCATCGGCGACGTCGGCGATGCATCGGCGACGTCGACGTAGAGAAAAGGGAGCTCCAGATCGAGCCGCATCGCCGGTGCGGCGGCGATGTGGCGCGAGCCCCTGACCCCATCTGCTCGGACCTCGTCTGGCTGGCAGACCTAAAGAAACATGCCGGGGCCCCCCCGCCCCCCCCCGTGGGCCGCGACATCCGAGATCGACCCCAACCAACAATCGATTCTCCCGAACCGAGGGGAAGTCGAACCTTACCCCCGCCGCCCATCGAACTCCCTGAATTGAGCAGGGACCGACCGTCCCGGCATTTCTATGGTCCTACCACGAAGTGTTCTTAGAACCCAGGCAACAGAAAGTTCTAAGACGAAAAAAGTGTTCTAAGACCGAAACAACGAAGTTCCTGTGGTTCCTACCACGAAAGTTCTAGGAGCAACAACAGTGTTCTTAGAACATGGACCCGATGTATTAAAACAAGACAGACTCCGCCAGAAAAAAACATGTTCTGAGAACATGCCGTGGGAACCACCAAGAACATTCTTAGAACATTGCCTGGTAGGGCTGAAGGCGAGCCGGGGCGCTTCGCCGCAGCTGCACTGCCTCGCCGAGGGGTGCGGGCGGGGCTCGGACCTCGCCCCCGAGCCCGCCGCGGAGGCGCAGGGCGCGGGCCGCGAGGGCGCCCGGCGGCGCGCAGAGAGCGCGGCCCCCGGGCAAAGGCGTGCCCCCTCTCTCGTGCGCGGCCACTGGCCATCGCTCGGGCGTCCACTCCCTGTGCTTTTTTCGATGTCGTGCGCGGTTTTTCCGCGAGATGGCCAAGGGTGCTCCTCGATGGTCCTCGCCGGAGGGAAATGCGCACGTCCGAGCGATGCCAAGGACAAGGGGGGGGGCGCCCTCGGCCCTCGGGGGGGGCCCGGCGGGAACCTTCCACAGAGGTCCATCCCGCGAGGGGTGGCGCTCACGCGTGGCCGAGGCACGGGAAGCAGCGCGCGCGAGTCCGCCGAGGAGGAGGGAGCAGGCCGCAGGACGCTCGGCTGCGCGCAACGAGCGACCCTGGGCAAAAGTCGCCCTCTCGTGCGCGGCCAAGGGGGGGGGGCGCCCTCGGCCCTCGGGGGGGCCCCGGCGGGCCCCTTCCACAGACGTCACTCCCGCGAGAGGTGGCGCTCACGCGTGGCCGAGATACGGGGCGTAGCACGCGCGAGTCCACCGGCCGGCCTGCCGACAAGCCCCGTGGGAGCAGCGCGGATGCGCCTTCGTCCTATCGTGGCTCGGTGCACCTCGAGAAGCCCGTCCCCCAATCCCTTCCACAGCATAGGTCGTGATCTGGAGGGGGATATTGAGCCGCTGATCGGCGAGGGCAGGGTCGGGGTTTCGCCGCCAAGCCCAGGAGAGTGGCCCCAGAGGGCCACGTCGCCCGTGGAGAAGGCCGACCCCAGCTCTACTGGGACCACATCTCCTCGGACCCCATCTGGCCCTATCTACTCAGCGCGATGCGGAGCGAACCACCGACCCCATCTACTCGGACCCGAGCATGTCTGGGCCACAGAATCGAGACAAAATCGGGCCGATATGAACCAGAGATCTCGTAGGATCGGCAGGTTTAGGAGCATGTATCGGGCCCCGCGGCCGTTTCAGAGCGCTTCGGAACGTGATACATAAACGGATTTTCATGACTGTAGACCCGTCTGATCCTATGGACGCCCGAAATGGGCACGGAAAAAATGGGTACTGTGCCCACCAACAAGTGTTGTCCCAAACCAACAGCGGCCGCTGTTGGGCAGGTGGCCTTTTGTCTCGAATTGACACAGGCCGAGGCGGCGTGGACAGCGAGTCCGGTTCAAAATGCACAGGAACTCCTGTTGGGCATTGTGCCCATTCTTTCCCTACCCAGTTCGGGCGTCCAGAGATCCTCCCAAGAGCGTGGCCCCGGAGGGCCCCGGCGCCTGTTGAGAAGGCCGGGTCCTCCTCCCGGAGCTGGTCGCTGGCCCAGAAGCCGAGCCTGCGTTGGCAGAGGCTGGCATCCCCGAGGCTCGCCTTCTCCTCCTCCTCCTCCTGCTGCTGCTGCGGGCCGCTCCCCCTGTACTGCATCTTCCTCGTCCCCGCCCCCCCTCTTGCTGTACTCCTCCTCCTCCTCCTCCTCGTCCTCCTCCTACTCCTCCTCCTGCTCCTCCTCCTCCTCTTCCTCCTCCTCCTCCTCCTCATGGTACTCCTTCTCGCACCGCCTCCCGTCCCCGTTTCATATCCGCTACATCCTCCTCCACCTCCTCCTTCCCCTCCCCCTCGTCCTGTTCCACCACCTCCTCCTCCTCCTCCTCCTCCTCCTCCGCCTCCCTCTTCTCCGCCTTACCAGCATCATCATAACAATCAACATCATCATCATCATCATCACCATCATCATCATCATCATCATCATCAGCATCATCATCATCATCAGCAGCAGCAGCAGCAACATCATCAGCATCAGCATGAGCATGAGCATGAGCATCAGCATCAGCATCATCATCAGCATCATCATCATCAACAACATCAGCAGCATCATCAGCATCATCATCATCGTCATCATCATGAGCACAATCAGCATCATCATCAGCATCATCACCATCATGAGCATCAGCATCAGCATCAGGTTCATCACCACCACCAGCATCATCATCATCACCATTATCATCAGCATCATCGTCATGACCAACATCACCATCACCATCATCATCATCATCATCATCATCATCGTCATCATCATCACCAACCTCATCATCATCATCATCATCGTCATCTCAATCACCATCGTCATAACCATCATCAGCATCAGCATCAACATCGTGATCACCATCAGCACCATCAATAGTATCACCATCAACGACATGACATGCATCATCGTCAGCGTCATCTCCCGTGTCATCATCATCATCATCATCATCATCATCACCATCATCATCATCATCATCACCAGCATCGCCATCATCAGCACAATCATCTCCAACACCATCACGTCGCCATGATCATCCCCAGCATCGTCATCATCAGCATCACAAACATCACAACCATGGGTGTCATCACTATCATTAGTATCATCATGATCATCACCATCACCATCGTCATAATCGTAACCATCACCACTTACATCATCACGTCCATCGTCTTCGTCATCATCGCCGAACTGATCATTGTCGCCATCAGCGTCCTGAACCTCATCATCATCATCACCATCATCATCAACAGCATGCTCAGCATCATCATTTCACAAACAGCAGCAGCATAATCGCAGTCAGCATCACCAGCAGCATGGTCATCAACCTCAACACCACCACCATCAAACGCATAAGCATCATCAGCATCACCATCGGCAGCAGCATCCTGAGCATCATAGCCATAACCATCATATGCATTATGAATAGCATCTTCAAAATCAACATCGTCGTCGTCGACATCCGCATCGTCGTCATCATCATAACCATCAACAACAGCATTGTCATCCCCATCGACATCATCATCCTCATCAGCAGCATCATCACCAGCATCGTCATCATCATCATCATCATCATCATCATCAACATCATCATCATCATTAGTATCATCATCAGCATCGTCATCGTCATCATCATCAGCAGCATCTTAATCGTGTTCGTCATCGTCATTGTCATCGTAAATATCGTAATCATCATCACAATCACCACCACCATCATCATCAACATTACCAACATCACTACCACCATCACCATCATAATCATCATCACCACCACCATCATCATCAGCATCGCCATCATCGAGAGAGCGTGATCCACCGCCGCTTTACTGTGGAAAATTGCCAACCTTTTCCTCCGGAACCCAGGGGTCCCCCCCCACCCCCCTCCGAAAATCCCCCCCCCCTGGAACCCCTCCCCCCCCCCCCCCCCCTCTCCCCCGGCAAAACCCCCCCCCTCCCCTAACCCCTCCCCCCCCCCCCCCCCCCCTCCCGCTCGAAAACCGGGGGGGGGGCCTACCGGTTCGAACCCCTCCCCCCCACCCCCCCCCCCTTCCGGACCGGAAAACGGGGGGGTCACTACCGGTTCGAAACCTCCCCCCCCCCCCCCCCCCCCCCCCCCCCCCCCCCCCTACTCACCGCCAGCAAACGACTCCCGGTCCCCACCACCGTCCGCATCACATCCCCCACTGGTGTTCCCAGCACCACTGTCCTCACCACCGCTGTCCCCACTGGTTCCACCACCGCCCCTACTGTCCCCACCAGTGGCCCCACCACTGTCGCACTGTCCCCGCTGTCCCCAGAACTGTTCCCACCACGGTTCCACTCTCCCCACTGTCTCCACGGCCCCAACCACTGCCCGACTATCCCCACTGTCCCCACTGTCCCACTGACTCCTCCGCTGTCCCACTGAGCTGTCCCACTGTTCCCACCACTGTCCCCACTGTCCCCACCACTGTCCCCACTGTACCTCTGTCCCATTGTCCCACCGCCGTCCTCGCCACCGCCTTCACCACTGTCCCCACCACCATTGTACCCTCCACTGTCCCACTGTTTCCACCTCATTCCCATTGTCCCCACACCACTGTCCCCACCACCACCGTCACCACCACTGTCCACTGTCCCCCCCTGTTCCCACCATTGTCCCCACCACTGTCCCCACCACTACCGTCCCCACCACTGTCCCACTGTCCCACTGTCCCCACCACTGTCCCGCTATCCCCTCACCACTGTCCCCACCAACACCGTCCCCACCACTGTCCGCACCCCCACTCGGTTTTCGAGGGGGGGGGGGTTCGAACCGGTAGTGACCCCCCCCGGTTTTCCGGATCCGGAGGGGGGGGGGGGAGGGGTTCGAACCGGTAGTGACCCCCCCCCCCTTTTCATGATGAGCAGGGGGGGGGGGGGGGGGGGGAGGGTTTCGAACCGGTAGTGACCCCCCCCGGTTTTTTTTCCGGGGGGGGGGGGGGGGGGGGGGGGGGGGGGGGGAGGGGTTCGAACCGGTAGTGACCCCCCCCGGTTTTCCGCCAGCAGCGGTAGAACACGCTCTTTCACATCATCGTATCACCATCACCGTCTTCATCATCATACATCGGTATCCATCCCCTTCTCTGTATGTTCCTCCATCTCCTCATCACCATTCCCCTCTTTCTCATATCATGTACACTCTTTTTCGCCCTCAAGATCATTCGACTCATGCTCTTCCTCCTCCTCGTCCTCCTCCTCCTCCTGTCCTCCTCCTCCTCCTCGTTCTCCTCCTACTTCAGCCTCCTTTCCCATCATCGTCATGTCTATCATCCTTCCCTTGTTCGCATGCTTCGCCTCCTCCTCCTGATCATCCTTTAACGGCTCTGCCTCCCCTTCCGTGCCCTGATCCTACTTGACATCTACCCCGTCCTCCTCCTCCTCTTGCGCCAGCTCATGCATCCGCCTCCTCCTGCCCCGTCCTCGTACTGATTCTCCTAATCGTCCCCGTCATGCCCTTCCTCGTCGTCCCCATCCGTTCCTTCTTCACCTCATCCCTATCCTTCTCGGTCTGCCGATGCTGCTCCCTTGCAGGAGACGACGAAGCACCGAGTCCGGTCCCGTGTTTTGGGGGAGGCCCGGCTGGAGCCCGTTGAGGCGGTACTGCAGGGTCACGACCACGAGCTGGTGGCGGCCAGCGATGTTGGACCCGTCGTACACGGAGGTACCCAGCACGCTCTGGTACGCGTCCCCCTGCGTGTACGCCCCGCCGTGCACCCAGACCATCACTGGAAGGCCTGCGGCGGGCGGACACCCGCGGACTGGCGAGCGGGGAAACATCGAGTCGTCGGAAGCCTGGCCGAGGTCACCCGGATCCGCGCTGCACGAAGAGAGACGCGGTGCTCACGTCTCCAGCCCAAGTGCAGTCCCCCATGGAGAAAAGCGCTTTTCTTTTGGACGCTGGCCCAGACCGCCAGGCGCGATCACTCCGGAGCGTGTGCAACTCCAGGCTGCGCGGCAGAAAGAGGACCGGGGGATTCTCCAGGTGTCCAGCCTCTGGAGGCTTGCTTTGGGCCCTGGACCATACGCGAGGACACTTCTCCCCGAACCCTCCTGTACAGTCCGGGACCTTCGCGACAACCCCGAACCACCAAGAGGCACCCCAGAGCCCCGGAACCCCGGAACCACAATCAGAGGAGCTACAAGCCGCATGAACATGCACGTTCAGAGATCCACGCCGATGTTTGAGATCGGCGCTGGCGTCAGGGGCGGCGCCGCCAGGGGGGCCTACGCGCCGATCTGGAAACTCCGCGCGCGGCTCCGGAAAAAAAAACTTGTTTTTTTATATAAAAAAAATTAGGTACAAAGCCAAGAGCACCCGACCAAAAACTAGCGCGCGAGTACACCACAGCGACTGTGAACACCGCAACGGCCGTGTGCAACGCAGCGCCTTTGTACACCACAGCGATTGGGTGCACCACAGCGCGCGTGTACAGCGCAGCGAATGTGTACACCGCAGCAGCCATGTGCAACGCAGCGCCTGTGTACACCACGATGCTTGCGTGCACCGCAGCGCCCAGGCACACCACAGCGCCTGTGTACACCACAGCATCCGCGTGCAACGCAACCCTGGTGTACACCACTGCGCCTGCGTGCGCAGGACAACTAGAAGGAGCATGTCGGTCAGTACCTGCTGCGGCTGCTGCTGATGATATAGTGCGATGTGTTCCCCTCCTTCCTCCTCCTGTTCCTCCTCCAACTCCTCGTCCCGTCGACCTCCTCCTCCTCCTCCTCCTCTCCTGAATCGATGTGAGGCGAGGCGGGGAAAGGGCTCGGGTTCCTCGTTCCTCATTCCCCCCTGGCACGTTGGGGCGTGCTAGAATGCCCAGTGCTGGTTGGTAGGCGTTCTGTCATCTTCTGGGCTCCCGGCCCCCTCTCTCGCCACGCTGCGCCGCATGCACCGCGCCCCCTTCTCTCGATGCCACAACACCTCGTAGAAAATACAACAGGCTGGCGCCCTCGAGGCGACAACGCACATAACAATCCGACGGATTCTCCGAGACGGCTCACGATGGCTTTAAGACGACCCCATTTGGCTTCAAGACTGCCCTGGATGGCCTCTAAACGGCCACAGAGGCTTTGAAGACCGCGCAAGGAGGCTCCAAGAGAACAATTCAGAGCGCCCAAAGAAGCCACATTCAAAAGCCTTGAAGGGTCTACACGGCCCAGGACGGCCCCAAAAAGAGGGGCCCCCAAGAGCGGCTCACAGGAGCCCAGGAGAACCCCAAGACGGCCCAACTGAGATCCATGAGGGCTCTTCGAGAAGTAAAGACGAGAGGTGCAACGCGTGAAGGCCTCCTCCTCCTCCGGTTACTCCTCCTCCACCTCCTCCTCCAAAATGTCCTGATGATGGTGAAAGTGTTGGTGATGATGATGGTGATGAGGACGATGGTGATATTGACACTGGTGCTACTAATGTTGATACTGATGATGATGATGATGATGATGATGATGGTGGTGATGATGATGATGATGATGATGATGATGATGATGATGATGATGATGAAGATGAAGATGATGATGATGATGATGATGATGATGATGATGCTATTGATGATGATGCTGGTGGTGGTGGTGGTCGCAAGTCCTGAAAGAGCCCGGCTCCGACGCCGAACAACAGCGCAACACGCACGCTTTGCAGACTTAGCTAATCTAGAACAAAATACTCAAATCTCCTGCCTGCTCCATTCCGTCCAGTCCTGCGATGACTCGAACCTGTCCACGTTTCCTCCATCACCATCATAATCATCATCCTCATCAACATCATCATCATCAGCATCGTCATCACCGCCATAACCACCACCACCACCACCACCACCACCATCATCATCATCATCATCATCATCATCATCATGTTCATCAGCATTATCGATATCGTCAACGTCGTCACCAGCAGCATCATAACCAGCACCATCCTCATAATCATCGTCATCCCCCTAAACACTACACGCATCGTCGTTATCATCACCAGCATCATCAGCATCATCAGGAACATCAGCATCAGCATCAGCATCGGCATCATCATCAGCATCACAAACATCATCATCACCATAAACATCAGCAAAATCAGCATCTGCATCATCAGCAGGATCCTCAGCATAAGCATCTTCATGATACTATGATGCATTGTCGTCAGCATCAGCAGCATCAGCAGCATCAACATCGACATCAGCATCATCATCAGCATCATCATCGTCGTCGTCGTCATCACCATTCTGATCACTTGCATCGTCACCATCACCATGTTCATCAACATCTTCAGCAGCGTCATCTTCATCACCATGTATCAGCATCAGCATCAGCATCAACATCAACATCAACATGTATCAGCATCAACATGTATCAGCATCAGCATCATCAGCATCAGCATCATCATCATCACCACCATCACCACTACAACTATCAGCATCAGCATCAGCATCAGCATCATCATCATCATCATCATCAGCAGCATCAGCATCATAATCATCATCATCATCATCATCATCATCACCATCATCATCAGCATCATCATCATCAACATCATCATCATCATCGTCACGGCTCTCCGAAGCATGGGGGCACGGTGAATCGCACGTGACGGCCTCCTGTGCCCCCTCGAACAGTCGCAACTCAGAATGCTGGGCTGGCACGGTGACGGGACTTGCCGCTGGCAGCTGAATGTGTGCGACTGGGGTGCGCTCGCAGTCGCCAAGCCTGCGTCAGCGGATATCGAACGCGTGGGCGTGTAGACGTTGAGGTAGAGGCAGTCCTCGCTCTGAAACTTGCCCGGCTCCCACTGCAGACACGCCTTCGACTTCTTGGTGGCCGCCAGCGGTGTGCTCCACGTCCTCAGGCCAGGAAGGCCGACCCACCCTCTTCGCTGGCCATCGCTCGGACGTCCATTCCCTGTGCTTTTTTTTGATTTCGTGCGTGGTTTTTTCGCCAGATGATCACGGATGCTCCTCGATGGTCCTCGCCGAAGGAAAAATGCACACGTCCGAGCGATGCCAAGCTTCGGGGGCGTCCAAAAGAGGGGCGTCCAAGAGGGGGGGCGCAAAGCGTGGCCCGAGGCACGTGCGCGTCCCAAGGGGGGAAGCCAAGGGACATCTTGAAAGGAGGAGGGGGGGCATGAAACCGGGGGAGACATCATGGCCGCAGCCATGATCTCACCCTAGTCATGACCCCCCTGTCGGTGACAACGCACGGGAGTCTCCCATACCATCTTGTTGGCTCTTGCGAATCGGCGCTAAACAACGTAAAATCGACGCTAACCGACGCTACCTATCTCATCGATCACCAGACGCTCATCGACGCCGGCGGTGCAGGGCCAAGACGGCATTGCGAAGGCATGCAAGTGTCCCATGATTTTCTACCGCCCCCGCCCCCCATGATCATCACCCTCTCTCGGCCGCACCCGCACTCTCAATCTGGCGGCCAGCGCGGGGGAGAAATGAGAAGGGGGGGGCCTTCTCAGAAGGCTCGGAAGTCCCCTGGCCTTCTGAGAAATGTCCCAAACCTCCCCCGAAGACGCGGGAAACCTTTCGGAAGGCGCGAGGCCTTCTGAGAATGTCCGCCGCCGTCTGAGAAGGTCTTCTCCTTCTCACTTCCCCCCCCTCCTCGCCCACCGCCGACGAACGTTCTTCGTGTTTGTTGGATGGGGGAGAGCACCCTCGAAGGTGCTTCGGTTTGGGCCAGCTTCTTGGAGGATGTTCTTCTGTCCTTGGTCAGGCTGTGCCTCTCCTGGGCGCGTGTGAGGGCCCTGTTGGGGTCGTCTTGGGCCGTCTTGGGCCCCTCTTGGGACATTGGGTCCCTCCTGACCGGCTTCTGGGCGCTCAGGGTGGCGTCTTGGGCCGCTCGCCGCTGATCGGTGTCGCACCAGGCAGCCGGGAGCGCTCCCATGGCTCGAGCCAGGCGTGGAGGCGCTCGCGGAAGCGCCACCCGCCGCATATGCTGAAGGGGCCCTGGGACACACAGACGTAGGCAGACCGAAGAGCACCGCCGTGGCGCCCGGCTCTGCGGGCGGGGGGAAGGAAAGAGATGGCGGCAGGGACGACGACAGTGACGACGAGCAACTAGTCATCGCCCAAGACGGGGTCAACCGGACTTAAGGGCGGGGGAAAGAAAGGGATGGCGGCAGGGACGACGACAGTGACGACGAGCAACTAGTCATCGCCCAAGACGGGGTCAACCAGATTTGAGGGCGGGGGGGAAGGAGAGGGATGGCGGCAGGGACGACGACAGTGACGACGAGCAACTGGTCATCGCCCAAGACGGGGCCAATAAACGCATCGCCCTCGCCGCCCGAGCAACCAATCGTCACATAGGGAAGCTGGGTAGGATCGGAGCGTGCCCCAAACCGGACCAGATCGGCACGGTTCGGATTGGCCACGACAGGATGTCTGGCCGCACCGGCTCGTCGGGATACCGAAATCAGGTCGGATCGAGCCCGCAGGAGCCGACACCGGATCGGATCGATCGGACCGACACGAGCCCTGCCAAGAGGAGCAGCGGCGTCGGGCGTCCTGTTCAGCGGCCGCGGCGCCCTGAGGCGGAGCTCGCCGACAGGGGGCTGCGCGAAGGGGATGCCCCAGAAGGAGCTGACCTTCTTGCGCCCCCATGTCCCTCGCCGTCTCACCCTCTCTGAGATGGGAGTAAGAGAAGGCGGAGGAGGAGGAGGAGCAGGAGGAGGAGGAGGACGTGGCGGAGGAGGATGAGGAGAGGGCGGAAGAGGAGGAGAAGGAGGAGGAGGAGGGAGCAAAGGAAAATGGGAAGGAGGAGGAGGAGGACGAGGAGGAGGGAGGAGCAGGACGAGGGAGCAGGATTTGAGCTCATTCTGTCTTCGCTTGGCCTCGTTTGGGACCGTAGCCAAGGCTGGGTCTGCCTGTGAATTCTGGTCAGAACGACCCGCCAGGAGAGGTCCCCCCTGATCCGTCGCCCCCTCATTCTTCTTAGACTCCTGAGGGGGACAAGAAGCTAAGGACAGAAGCTCAAACTGCGTGCGCTCGCCCCGTATCTGGCATCCCACCCATCCCACCGATAAATTTCCATTGCGCTGAACTATATTATTTCCGCCGCCCAGGGTATCCTAGATTACCTCGATCCCAAAATAAACCCCTTGTTGCGACGCGCAATCAGAAAGGGGCCTCTGCATACTGGACAGTAAGGAGGATGCGCATTAGCAGGAGAACTAGCAAGAGAAACAGAGGATGATGATGATGGTGAGTGATGATGAAGACGATGACGATGCCGATGACGATGATGATGACGATGATGATGACGACGGCGACGATGATGACGATGATGACGATGATGACCGTGATGTTAATGCTGCTGATGATGATGGTGATGATGACGATGACGAGGATGATGAAACTGATGATGATGCTGACGCTCCTGCTGAGGATGATGATGCTGATGCTGCTACTGATGGTGATGCTGCTACTGAGGTTGATGATGCTGATGCTGATACTGGTGATGATGTCGACGACGATGATGCTGATGATGTGTATGATGATGATGATGATGATGATGATGATGATGATGATGCTGTCGATGATGCTGACGATGACGATTATGATGAACGATGCTGATCGTGACGATGACGATGGCGAGGACGAAGATGATCATGATGCTGATGGTGACGACGAGGATGATGCGGATGACGCTGATGATTAAACGTATGGTGAGGATGCTGGTGAACATGATGATGGTAATGATGATGGTACTAATGATGCTGCTGATGATCATGATAACGATACGGGTGATGATCAGATTGAGGATGGTGATGATGGTTATGCTGGTGAAGATGGTGGTAATGATGGTCATGAGAGCACGAGGCCCAAGCACGGACGGAGGAAAACATAAGAGGGAACGGAAGCAACGTGAATCGGATCGGATCACAAAATGCGGGCCGTGCTGGGGTCGCGAACGCAAGCCTGAACGACGGGAGCTAAGAGCCTATCCTGAAATGCGGCCAGCACTGCAGCGGGAACACCATATTGGAGAACACTATATCAGCATCAACACGTGACAACCCTGTGCGAAAAGACACGATACGCGAGATGGGCTGTGGAAGATAAACACGGCATCAGGGGAGAGGAAATAACATGTTGCGCACGCGAACGCAAAGGGACCATCACAAGATCCCAAAACCTACGAACCCGAGTGCGAGATGCAACTGGTTTGCCATCGCTCAAACGTCCGTTCCCGTTCTCTCCGCAGCATGATCCAGGCAGTTCCGCGATGGTCTTCGCCGAACAAAATGCACACGTCCGAGCGATGCCAAACCGCGGGGAAACCTAAAACGATCCGAATACAACAACTTCTCTAGCGGACGCTAGACAACCGCGTGCAGCGCGCGAAGCGAAGACACCCAACGCACCCTGGCGAAGATCACCCAGCATCTTGATGCACGGCCCCACTTTGATTGTAGAGGAGGGAGGAGGGAGGATTGATTGATTTGGTCTCAGGTACGGAATGCGCGCCTATCCTGATGGGCGAATTGACACGAGCAAACTCGACAGAGTGCAGAGGTCAAAGCAGAATGATGCGAGCTCACGCTGCGATTACGGATGGGCCAGAAAGAACTTCTCCTACAACATTCCACCATGTATTGAAACGAAGCCTGGACGAGGACAAATTCGGATGAAGATAAATCCGCCGATCCGGCGTGTGAGTTTGAAAGAGCGTGAGCCTGAGCTTCGCTTGAGCTCCGCTCTTGAGGCGGGGTGTCATCTTCGACTCCTCCGCCTCCTCTGGGGGGGGGGGGATCAGCGCTTTCGCCCCCCACCGCCTCCGCTCTGCGGGGGGGGGGGTCCGCGCTTTCGCCCCCGCCTCCGCTCTGCAGGGGGGGGGGGTCAGCCAGCGCTTTCGCCCTCCCCTCCGCTGTGCTAGGGTCGGGGGGGGTCATCGCTTTCGCCCCCGCCTCCGCTCTGCAGGAGGGGGGGGGTCAACGCTTTCGCCCCCGCCTCCGCTCTGCGGGGGGGAGGGAGGGATTAGCGCTTTCGCCCCCGCCCCCGCTTCTGCCCGCGCCCGCGCTCGCGACCCCACGCCCCCGCACCCCCGCCCTCGCCCTCACCCCCGCCATCGCCCGCGCCCGCGCCCACGCCTTTGCCTCCGCCTCCGCCCTCGCCTCCGCCTCCGCCCCCGCCTCCGCGCCACAGCTGCCACCGCCATCACGCCCCAACTGCGTCGTCGTCGTCGTCGTCGTCGTCGTCATCGTCGTCGTCGTCCATGTACGCCGGCATCCGGAGCGCCCCGGATCGGCGGCACTGGCCGGAGGCCACTACAGCAGAGGATGTCTGAGATCCGGCGGCTCTAGACGATGTATCGGGCACCACGGCTTCATCAGAGCGTTCACTCTGAGAACGTTCTGGAACGCTCTGGAACGGATGTATCTTTGTGCTGGCCCCGCCCGGTGTATCCCACCCGCCCCATACAATTTCGCGACCGGGAAGAGAAAGAAGGACGAAGGAGGATTTGGACACCCGACAAGGGTACGGAAAAGTGGGTACGAAGCCCAACAACAAATATTGTCCAGAATCAGCAGAGGCCGCTGTTGGGCAGGAGATTTCGTGTCTCAAATGGGCAGCAGCCGCGGCGACGCCGACTGCGAATCCTGTTTAGCATGAACAAGAGATGTTGGATTTTATACCCGAGCATTTTCAAGTTCGGTTTCCCCGAGAGGAGAAAGGGAGCCGTGACCTCCACCCCGGTGGTCTGGGCGCTGCGGTGGGAGAACCCTTGCACCGGCCCATCCGCCGTCTGCACGATGGGGGAAGCCGCGCAGTCCTCCACCAGCCCGCGTTCCTGGGGCGGACGGGGAAACAGGCGAAGCCCCGACAACAAGCTTGAGGACCAAGGGCGCGGGGAGATCATCAATCCATCCGCATATCCATCTTCCCCGTCCGCCTCCTCCTCCTCCTCCTCCTTCTCCTCCTCCTCCTCCTCCTCCTCCTCCTCCTCCTCCCCTTTCCTCCTCACCGCCACTCCTTTCTCCCTCACCCACTTCCCTCCCCCTCCCCGAGCTTCCGCCCTCATCGTCCATCGTCTCATCTCTCCAGAAACCTCCTGAAGCACGCCGAAGTCACCGAAGCTCTTTTCAGCCCTGAAATCTCAGAGAACGCTCCCGAAAATGCCTGGCAGCATCCGAAACCCTCTGGCACCCAGCACCTCCAGGCAGCCCTCCGATGACATGTGAAACTCTCGCACAGAGGTGCGAAAACAGGACGCCTGGCCTGGCCACCGACTTGGAAGCCTCCCAAATGGGGCCAGAGCAAAGGGGGTCGGAGCATCGCGCCGCATCGCGGCGCCATGGCGACGTATCTGCGACGGCGGGATGGACAGTCGGACGTAGGACGGAAGAACATTGGGGTACCTTCACCGGACCGGCCTCGACCTTAATACCTCGGTCCGACTGCAAAAGAAGGGTCAACGGCGTAATCAGAAACTTTCAAAATTCGTCGCGGATCTCCTGGATCGGCGCTGGACCCCCCTCGCTGGCGCGGGGAGCGCGACAGGAGCGCCGCCAGGGACCGTCGAAAGGGTCCAGCGCCCATCCCAGAAATCCGCGCGGCGGAGGTTCGAAACGTTGACGTTTACACAGTTTGCCCTTCTTCGGGCGGAAGAGAATGAGCCCCAGATGGCTCCAGATCGCGCCACATCGCCGATGCAGTGGCGATGCGGCGCGATCCTCCGATCCCCAAAGATGGGCGGCCTGGATGAAGGCCCGGAGTCCGGCCCCAGACGCCACCGCCTAATTTGGGCTGTGCGCTGCATCGCGCTGGTTCTGCCCGCAGATAGGTCGAGGCTCGATGGACAGACCACGTTGACGGACCAGGCCCGGACTCCCCACCTTCCACACCTTCCACACCTTCCGACCAGCAGGTGGCTTCGGCACGGGGCTCCCCTCCCTGGCGCGCGGAGCGCGCCAGGGGCGGCGCCGAAGGCACCGCCAGAAGAGGCCCAGCGAAGACCCAAGAAACCCACGCGGAGCTCCACATGTGTATGCTGTGCAGCTGCTGCTTCTTCGAAGGATGCCCAACCCTTGACTTATGTTGTTCCCATCCTACTTAGGGACCGCATCCCAGAAATAATTTCGAGCACCCAGAAAAGTGTCCAAAGAGTATCGAAACAGCGTCGAAAAAGTTTCGGGCGAGTGCCTCCCAGGGCCCGACAGGTGAAAACCCTTGAGCTTCGGTACTTTTTTGGGCGCTCGAAATCCTTCCTGGCGAACAAAGTTAAAGTAGGTTGGAACATCATAACCCTTGGCCCCATTGAGCAGCAAGGTGGGCCCCCCGCCGTGTGTTCGGGCCGCCACCTGTCACTGAGCCGCGGGCCAACGCAACACCAATATAGCGGATATGCCTGCAGGGGCCCAGGGGCACACAAAGAAATACACATACATCCCAGAACTCCGCACATCTCCCATATGTTCTGGATCCTCGTCTTCGCCCCCCCACTTCCCACATCCTCCCAATTTTTTGTTCCCGGGGGATCGGCGATTACTAGTGTCACTGTGTGCTTTTTCCCCTCCCGAATGCTCCTAGCCCCAGGGAGGGACCGGGATGCCCAACTCTTGACCCACCGAGGAGCAGGCGGGTCGCCGCAACCGCCCGGCGGCCTGGCGCCGGAGGCCTCCGGGCCCGCCGCCGAGGCGCTCGGCTCCACAGGGGGCGTCTGTGCACCACCGCGCAGAGGCCGGGGCCGTCCTGGGCCAAGGATCGATAATCCTCAGAACGTCTGTCGGGGCCAGCAAGGTCTTGGGCAGGGACCGACCGTCCCCGCATTCGCACAGAGCTGCCACGACAGGTTCCAAGAGCACTAGAGTGTGTTCTCATAAGGCAACCAGAACAGATAGAACACAATGGCGATGTATTCAATACGAGACAGTCTCAGCCAGAACAGTTCCAAGAGCACTTCGCGCAGACCATAAAAGGTGATTCGAATATTCTTTGGTAGACCCGTAAGCAGGTCAGGACTCGTCGCCGCTGTCTGAGAGGACGCCAAGAAGTGTTTGTCCACCGAGGCCCCTTCACAGTTGCATCAGCATAGAAGTGCGGCGGTCCGCGAAGGCCGATGCTCATGCAGTTTCCTACTCTTCGACAAGCACTCCGGTTCGACGCAAGCGGCGAAAATGATGAGGGCCAGCACGGGCTGTATGCTCTCGGTGGAACTGAACGGGGTAAACACACATGAGCCCATTGTTTGATCGGCGCCGGCGCCATGGTGACGCGACGAGCCCCCCCTCCCCCCTTCCCCCCCCCCTGGCCTCGCCAGGGGCCCCCCCCCTGGCCTCGCCAGGGGGCGAAACACCGTCTCCATGAGGCAGCGACATCCAGCCCCTGCCTTCGCCAACCACCGATCTCCTGTCGTCGATGGGAGGCAGGGTGAGGGCTCGAGCTTCGCCACGTGCCCGATGCATTCCGAACCCTTGAAGGGGCCCCAGGACACACAAATAAGTACACACAAATAAAAAGATGCCCCACATGTCCCCATTTTTAAGGTTTTTGTCTTCCCGCCCAATTCCAATGTTTTCCCATATTTTCCGGGGAATCGACGATGAATTGTGTCTGTGTGTTTTTCCCCCTCCTGAACCCTACCCCGCCGCCCATCGAGCTGCCCGAATCGCTGCTCGGCGAGGTCATGGCCCGGACTTCGCCGCCGGTCCGCCGGGCCACCCCACGTCCTGAGGATCATCGCACTCGGCGGTGCACAAACCTCCCCGTAGGAAACCTCCCCTTAGTGACAACGGCCTGGGGCCGAAACCGACGGGCCTAGACCCGCACAAAGGACGGCCGCGACGCGCTCTCGCGAACCGAACACGGCCAATGCCTGGATCGACGTGTCGGGGTAGGAGGTCTGTCCACCCCCCGACGCAGGGAGAGGGCTCCGGCCTCTGCCGGGTGGCGGCGCCTCGGGGCGCGGCCTGCGCGAGGCCTCCCCGGGAGTGACCAGGCCCCTCCCATAAAGGGCAGCCCCCGCCCCAGGCGCGACGGACGGGGCACGCGAGGGCACCGCTTCGACGCTGCAGGGCCAACCTGCAGATCTAGGGGAACAAAAAAAGTGACATAAACATAAAAACTTGGAGGTTCGCGCGGATTTCTCGTACCGGCGCTGGACCCCCCCTCCCTGGCGCGCGGAGCGCGCCAGGGGCGGCGCCGGAGGCGTCGCCGGGGGGCCCCAGCGCCGATCCGAGAAATCCGCGCGGGCCTCCGAGCTTTTATGTTTCTGTGACTTTTTGTTACCCTAAGATCGCACTCCACTGTGGGGGCTCGGAGCAGGGCAGCTCAGCATGGGTCCCCTCGTGGACGTCCCCGACAAAAACACCAAAGCAAGCCCCCGAGGCCGAGGTCCAGGGGCCTTCGGTGGAGCTCCCTATGCATGGGGCTACGAAGCGTGTGAGAGGTGTGCCGAGAGCAAAGGCAAGGAGGGGGAGGAGGGAGGAGGGGGAGGAGGGAGGAGGGGGAGGAGGGAGGAGGGAGGAGAGCCGGGGTCCCAACGTGCCCATCTTCAGAGCTGTGTCCAGCCGTGGCGACGAGGGGGCCCCCGCAGGCCACCCACCGCTGCCTCAGCGCGCCCTCCTCCTACGGCCATTCGGCCCGGTGCTGCCGGAGATTGAGCCTCCGGCAGCCCTCCGGGACGAGTCCGGCGCCCCCCGGAGCGCCCTCGGCGAGGCGCAGCTGCTGGAAGGCACCCCGAGGCTGCAAAGCCGCCGAGGATGGAGGACGAGAGGGCCCGATGACCTCGAGCCTCGAGCCCTCCTCTGCTCTGTAGATCGGTCTGCGCCAGGGGCGGCGCTGGAGGCGCCGCCACGGTGGCCCGTCGCCGATCCGAGGAATCCGCGCGAAGCTCCGAGAAGTTCGATGTATCTGTGTTTCATGATCGGCTGCACGCAAAGAGTAACCCTAGGCAAGAGTCACCTTTGGTGCGCGGCTTCAGGGGGCCGGGGGGACACAAACCCACGCAATCCAATCGCACCAACAAATGCTGGCGAGACCCCTGTTTGCCCGCACCAAAGGTCCCTCTGGCGAAAGGTCACTCCCACCCGCCAGTCGGAAGAAGTAGGTGGAAGCATGAAGTAGGAAGGACTACAAAGCAGATTGGGTTCGAACCCGCCCGAAGCATAGCAACACATAGCAAACACTGATCGCCTCTTGAGGTAGGAAGGCGCTTGAAGTAGATTGGGACCTGGGCACCCACGAATACCGACCCTCAACGACTGGCGAGGACGCGCAGATTCGGTGCCGATCGGAGAGGCAAGGGCGAGAGGACACAGGAGACCCGTCGGGGGGGACAATGCCGCGGGAATGCAGAAGACATGGGCCGCAGAACACGGTACACAGAAGCACCCCAGATTGGACGGGGGAACTGAGCAGGAGGAGTAGGGGGAGGAGAGGGAGGAGGAGGAGGAGGAGGAGGAGGAGGAGGAGGAGAAGGAGGAGGATGAGGAGGGGG
>CAUYUJ010001536.1:212981-217261 GCA_963575745.1 Prorocentrum cordatum | reverse complement strand
TCAACATCAGCATCATCATCGTCAGCATCATCATCAGCAGCATCATCATCAGCAGCAGCATCAGCATCAGCATCAGTATCAGCATCAGCATCATCAGCATCGTCATCGTCGTCATCCACACCATGTTCATCATCATTATCATCAGCAGGATCATCATCATCATCGTCATTACCATCATCAGCATCATCATCATCATCAGCCGCAACATCATCAACAACAACACCATCATCATCATCATCATCATTAGCATCACCCTCCTCCTCCTCCTCACCAACATCACCCTCCTATTCAATATCACAACCTTCGTCATCAACATCACCGGCATGATCATCGTCGTCATGGTCATCAGCATCACCATCATCGTCCGCATCAGCGCCATCACCATCATCAGCATCATCAGCAGCTTCATCATCAGCATCATCATCTACATTATCATCATGAGCATGATCTTGGTCATGTTCATCATCATCATTAACATCACCAGCATCAGCAACAGCATCATCCTCATCATCATCATCAGTAGCATCATCAACAGCAGCAACATCAGCATCAGCATCCGCATCAACATCATCACCATCATCAACCTGACCACCCTCACTTCCACCAGCATCATCCTCAACATCATCCTCAACATCATCTTCATCATCATCATCAACACCAAAATCAACACCAACATCATCATCGTCATCATCACCGTGACCGTCAGCATACGAATCAGCACACTCATCATCAAGCTCATCCTCAACAACATCAGCATAAGCAGCATCGCCACCATCATCATGATCATCAATCCCATCAATGGCATCATCATAATCAGCATCACCATCATCATGATAATCAGCAGCATCATCATGATCCTGACCACCATCATCATCAACAACAACAGCCTCCGCATCAGCATAATCAACATGATTAGCGTAACCAACATTATCAGCAATCGTTCTCGCCAACACAAGCACAATCATCGTCAGCGTCATCACCGCCGTCATCGTCATTATCATTATCATCGTCACCACCAGCAACATCATAAGCATCCGCATCCGCATCATCACCATCATCATCATGGTTATCCTCCTCAGCATCATAATCATCTTGAACAACGTCATCATCATCATCAGCATCATCATCCTGACCACCATCACCATCCCCCATCCCCCCACGCACACACACAACCATCACCATCAGCAACAACAACATCATCACCACCACCACAACCATCGGAGCAATCTTCATCTTCATCCTCCCTCACCTCTCTCCTCATCCGTGCATCTTTCCTCCTCCCTCATCTCTCTTCTCCCTTCTTTGGACAGCGCCCCCACCCCCCCCCGCACCGTGCACAGGGGAAGGCGACCGCCCACCCCCCCAAAAGCACAACACTGGCCCGTGGCCGCCCAGCAACTCCTGCCTCCTCCTCCACCTCCATCGCTCAACCCTCCCCCTCCTCCATCGACCTCCCCCTCCTCCTCCTCCTCCTCCTCCTCCTCCTCCGCCTCCTCCTCCTCCATCGCTCCTCCCTCCTCCTCCATCTTCCATCGACTCCCCTTACCCCTCCCCCACTTCCCCTCGCTCCTTGCCCTTGCTCTCGCCGTTTCCCCAAACTGTCGAATATCCCGTTGGCGCCGCCCGAGGCTCCCCCTCCAGGGAGGACGCTGCGGGGAACGCCTCGAGGGCCCCTCAGGGGCGCCTGTTGCGATCGCTCCGTCCAATGCCTCCGCACCTCTCTTGGTCGGATGCGGCGGCAACGCAAGGATCAATCGGCATCGAATCCATGAATCGGATCTACAAATTCAGACCGTGCGCCCGATCGGTCCATGAAGTCCAAGTCGAATCGGATCGTCCGCGCCTAGGTGCACAGCGACACCATGCGAAGATCGGTCCGCATCGGATCGACGGAATGTCGGAATCGAATCGGACCAGGTCGGCAGACACAGATATCCAATCGGATCGATCAGAGCGACATGGACCCTGCAAGGGCGAGCACGAGGATGCAGGATCATGGCAACGCGCCAGCCTTCTCAAAGAAGGGGGATGAGGCAATTCTTACAAAATCCTGCTCACCACCACCGTGCAAATCTTCAGGTGGGCATGGTGCCCGAAGAGCGTGGCGCGGACGCTCAACATAGCAGCCCGCAGGCTGTGCATGAGTCCCGAAGCGGGCTGTGATGTGGACTCCGACCGCAGAGCATCAGAAATCCCACAGCTCAGAGAGCGCTTGAGCACCTGGCTGCCTGCCGCGGCTGCAACCTTGGCGCGCTTTCCTTCATTACCAGCCCACCCTCCACACGAAACCCCTTCCCTCTCGCAAGGCCTCGGCATCTTCAAGGCACGTGCGACCACGACCACCGCCTAGTCGAGACGCCCGGTGTCAGGATTGAACTTCCCCCGGAACCCGCACTTATGGCACCAGGTGCCGCTGGGCCACCCAAAACCGACGTCTCCGACCGCGGAGTGGTTCTCGAAGAGTGCAAAAAGAAGGGGGTAGTACGTCTGATCCGACCACCGGTTGTAGTAGATATGGCCGTCCTCGTTCAGCGCCTCCGCTAGCCTTCGCACAGGCTCCGACCTGAAGAAGTCCAGGTCCCCCATGCCTGCGTAGCCCACGTAGTTTACAGTGGCTCCCCACGGCTGCCAGAACATGGGATCGTGGGGGGTCAGGTCGTGCTTCTGCTGGTATTGCAAGAACCAGTCCCACAGACCAGCCGAACATTTCTTCTCCGCTATCAACTTCCTTGTTTGCCACATGAACTTCCGCCCGGTCTTGGACATCATGCAAAACGGGTCCTCGACGAGGTCGGCCTCGAAATCAAAGTCGGCGTCAATGCGCAAATAATACCTGTACTTCGCCAAGGCCGGATGCTCGTACATAGATTTAATGAAGAATTGATTCATGTGCTTGTAGCTGTCACTCACAATTCTTGCGCACGAGTTCATGTGCTGCCAGAGGTGGTCATCGTCACTGATAACCTTCGGGAACTTGAGATCAAACGTCTCAATCGACCATTCATAACCCATACCCCCAAACTCGAGCATAACATCGTGCATGGTCTCGTTGGTAGGCGACTTTTTAAAGCTTCGCGAATCGTACTTGCGCAGAGCGTCGCTCGGGATGAATACCTTCACTGGGTACGACCAATGCCTGAGGAAATGGTAGCGTAACCTTGGCAAACTCTCTTTAAACTTGATCACATCGCTGTGCCGGGTCACCAAGAAAACAATGACTCCATTCTCGAGATTGGGCTGGCCGTGGCGGGGGAGACCGCATTGCTTCTTCGCGCGGTCGATTGCCTCTTTCTCTTGTGGTCCAACCGGGTCCGCATCGCTGCCGCCAGCGATGAGCTCCACACTGGGCAATTCGCTGCCTGGGGCCGACGGCTTGGCCGGCCGAAACCCGAGCCCGGACGCCAGGTGGAACAGCCCCAATGCAGTCGCACACAGCAGCGGATTCATTGTCCTCAAAGTATGGAACGCATAACGGCGGAGACTCGCATGGAGACAGTATCAAATGTGCCCTGGAGCCTGCGCCGACACGGCTACGGAGAACTGAGAGGAGGACACGGGGGGGAAAGGAGGATGCAAGGGTATCCCACGGATGGTGCAAAGGTGTCTGACTAAGCCAATGCCATCCCAATCGCTAACCTGAACCTATGCCGACAAGAACCGGAAGCACCGCTTCTCTCAGCTTGCGTGCGCACGCGCACACGGGTCCTCCGCCTCCTGCTTCTACTCGTCCTCCTCCCCCTCCTCCTCCTCCTCCTCCTCCTCCTCCTCCTCCTCCTCCTCCTCCTCCTCCAGGCACCTGTGCCACTGGGATCCCTCCCCAAGAAAACAGGGGGGTAGCCTCCCGTTCGTCACCACGATGGCGGCCTAGTAGAGCTCAGAGGGCCCAATAGAGTCCCAAGAGGTCCCAAGAGGCCCCCGCGGAAGCCCAAGGCAGCCCAAAGACGGCCCAAGTCGGTCCCATGAGAGCCATATGTTCCCAGTCTCCCTAGATGGGGTGGGGAGGACGACGACGACGACGACGACGACGAGGACGACCACCACGACGACGACGCCGACGACCACGATGACGACGGCGCAGGCACTCGACGACTCGACGACTCGACGACTCGACGACGACGACGACGACGACGACGACGACGACGACGACGGCGGCGGCGGCGGCGACGACAACCACGACGACGACGACGACGACGACAAGGACGACGACAACGGCTTCGAAGACGGTGACGTCGACGTTGACGTCGACGTCGACGACGGAACCGCAGCACCACTCCACGTCC
>CAUYUJ010001536.1:200481-207981 GCA_963575745.1 Prorocentrum cordatum | reverse complement strand
AGTAGTAGTAGTAGTAGTAACAGTAGTAGTGATAATACAAAGTGTAGTAGTAGTCGTAGTAGTAGCAGCAGTAACACAAGTTAGAGTGGTAGTAGTAGTAGTAGTAGTAGTAGTAGTAGTGGTGGTAGAAGTCGTAGTATTAGTATCAGTAGTAGTGGTAGTAGTAGTAGTAGTAGTAGTAGTAGTAGTAGTAGTAGTAGTAGTCGTAGTAATGGTAGTAGTAGTAGTAGTAGTAGTAGTCGTAGTCGTAGTAGTAGTAGTAGTAGTAGTAGTAGTAGTAGTAGTAGTAGTAGTGATAGATAGAAGTGGTAGTTATGCGAATCGTAGTAGCAGTAGTCGCCGTTTTAGCAGTTCGATTACTCGAAGGCGAGGCCCTTTCAGGAGCGCCTTGTACGGCCAGCGTCAGCGACAGGAACGGAGAGCGCAAGGACGCGGGGCGCCCAGAGAACGCCCAGCCAGGGGTACAACTGGACCGGAGAAAAGCAGGAAACATTGCAAGTGCGCCCAGATCCGAGGGATTTGTCTGTTGCCCAGGGAACGCAACTCGATGTCCGCCCCGCAGCTTGTCCCGTGCCGCGCACTGTTGAGCAATAGCGAGACAGATGGAGAGAAAGGACACGACCACGACGACCGAAGGACGGAAAGAAGAGGCACGTAGCCCGCAAAGCAAGGTCCGAACGTGCGCTTTCCCCGAGGCGCACGGAATGCGGCCTTCGAACTGCCACCAACGACCAGTTTGCCCAGTGGGATCTGCGCCCAGCCAGATCCGATGGGTGCAAAGGCCTCCTGCTTCTCCTAGGTGGCCCGCACGCGTGGCGGGAAGGGGGGGGGGTCCTCGCGCTCGCGCCAGCACGCCCTCGAGGAGCCTGGCCGGCCGATGACCGTCACGCAGAGGTCGTTGCCGTCGCAGCCGTCGCCATCGCGGCCGTCGCCGCCGTCGTCGGCTGTTCACTACGCACCGCTAAGGTACGGCAGGTGCGTGTCTTGACGATCCAGGCGCTTGTTTATGAAGCCACGTGGATCTTCCATCCCTGAACGATCGACGGCTCTTCGATCGCTCCACAGTGGCCGACTATGGGTCACTGGCAGCGTCTAACCTTGAACGTCCGCGCTGGGGTCGCAGCCGTGTCGGCACGATGTGGCTTTCCCGTTGCTTTGCCCCTTCTCGCGTTGCAGCACGCTGCGAATGACCGCGCTCGACGACGGCATGGCCCTGTTTGGGGGTGCACCAGGCTCATCTCGCAAAAGGGGCACCCCATCCACGGTACTGGGTAGTCGAAGCCAATCTGGCGCCAATCTGGCAGGCCCAATCTGGCAAACGGGGGCAATCTGGCGAGGGAGCCAACGCGAATCCAGTCTGGCGAAGAACCCAAATCCTCCAGTCTGACCAGGCCAGATTGGCCCGTGGGGCCCAATCCAATCTGACAGTCTGGCCTTCGACTACCCAGCGGTGGTGACGAAACTGTACCCGCTGCGCCTCCAGGCGGGGCAACGGGCACATCGTCGAGCCACGCCTCGCGCTCAGCCCTCAAACTCCGCCTCTCTCCTCCTCATCTTGCGCTTCCCTACCTCCCTCCCTCCCTCCCTCCCTCCCTCCCTCCTCCTCCTCCCCCTCCTCCTCCTCCCCTCCTCCTCCTCCTCCTCCTCCTCCTCCTCCTCCTCCCCTCCTCCTCCTCCTCCTCCTCCTCTTCCTCCTCCTTCTCTTTCCCATTCCTCCTCCTCCTCCTCCTCCTCCTCCTCTCCTCCAACTCCTGCTCCCCTCTCCTCCCCTCCTCCTCCTCCTCCTCCTTAGCCTCCCCTCTTCCCCTCCTCCTCCTCTCCTCCTCTCCTTCCTCCTCCTCCTCCGAAACTTCGCCCGAGAGGAGTTAGTAGTAGTCTTCCTCTCCTCCTCCTCCTCCCCTCCCCCTCCTCCTCTCCTCCTCCTCCCTCCTCCCATTGCTCCTTCTCCTCCTCCTCTCCTCCTCCCTCCTCCCTCCTCCTCCTCCTCCTCCTCACCCTCCTCCCCTTCCTCCCCTCCTCCTCCTCCTTATCCTCCCCTCTTCCCCTCCTCTTTCTCTCTCCCTCCTCCTGCCTCCTCCTCCTCCTCCCCACCACCACCACCACCTCCTCCTCCTCCTCCTCCTCCTCCCCTCCCCTACTCCTCCTCCTCCTCCTCCTCTCTCCTCTTTCTCCTCCTCCTCTCCTCCTCCTCCTCCTCCTCCTCCTCCTATCCCTCCCTCTCACGAGACGCCCGACTCTCCCCTGCCCCCCCCCCCTCCCCCGCGCATAGCTGGGCGCCTACCGTCCGACCGCAGCGCCCGCAACTGCGCGCAGGCGTGCAGCAGCTGCGCCGCCTCCGCGTGCCGCCGCCGCGGGAGAGGACCACTACCTCCTTCTCCTCCTCCTCCTCCTCCTCCTCCTCCTCCTCCACCTCCTCTTCCTCCACTCCTCTCCCTCCTCCTCTTCTCCTCCTCTTCATCCTCCTCCTCCTCCTCCTCATCTTCCTCCTCTTTGTCCTGATCCTTGTTCTCCTCCTCGTTCTCATCCTCCTCTGCTCCTCCTCCTCCTTCTGCTCCTCCTCCGCATTCCTCCTCCTCCTCCTCTTCCTCCTCCTCGTCCTCCTCTTCCTCCTCCTCTTCCTCCTCCTCCAACTCCTCCTACTCTTCCTCCTCGTTGTCCTGATCCTCGGTTCTCCTCCTCGTTATCCTCCTCCTCCTCCTGCTCCTCCTCATTTCTCCTCCACCTCCGCCTCCTCCTCTCCTCCTCCTCCTCCTCCTCCTCCCCCTCCTCCTCATCATCATCAGCAGCATCATCATCATCAGCAGCAGCAGCATCATCACCTGATTCATACCATTCGTATTATCATACTTATCATTCCCCCTCTCCTTCTCCGTCCTCTTCTCCCTCCACGTGGCCTCCTCCATATCATCCTCCAACTTCTCCTCCTCCTCCTTCTCGTCTTCCTCCTGATCAGCGTTCTCCTCCTCGCTCTCTTCCTCCTTCTCCTTCTCCTCCTCCTCCTCCTCCTCATCATCATCCTTCTCCCTCCTCCTCCAACTCCACCTCCTCCTCCTCCTCCTCACTTTCCCTAATCCTCTTTCTCCATCTCCCCCATATCCTCCTCCTCATCCTCGCCCTCCTCGTCCTCCCCTTCTCCTTCGTCTCCTTATTATCCTTGTTGTTCTCCTTATCCTTTCCCTTCCACTTCTCCGTCCGCTTCTCCCTCATCCTCGGCCTCCTCCTCCTCACCATCATCCCCTGTTTACTATGATGAGTCTCCTTCTTCTTCTTCTCCTTCTCGTTCCCCTTCTCCTTCTTCGTCCTCTGCTCCCTCATCCTCGACCTCCTCCTTTTCTCCTCCTCCTCCTCCTCATCCTGCTCATCCTCTGCCTCCTGCTCCTCCTCCTCCTTTTCCTCCTCCTCCTCCTCCTCTACCTCTTCCCTCTCCTCGTCCGCCTCCTCGTCCTCCTCCTCCTCCTCCTCCTGCTCCTCGTCCTCCCCCTCCGCCCCCTCCTCCTCCCACTCCCCCTCCCCCTCTCTTTCTTCTCCTCCTCCTCCTCCTTCTCATCCTCCTCCTCCTCCTCGATTCCTGAAGGAGGAAAGGCCACGAAGCCAAGAACGACGTTGCAGAGAACGACAGTGACGGCACGGACAACGACGACAAGAAGCAACCCCTTGGAGGTCGTCACAACGAATGCAATCAAAGTTGATAGTACGAGCGCACGATCATGATGCAAGCGCCAAGGATGCCTATGTCGAAGCTTTTCGAGCGGAGCTGGCCATCGAAAGCGGTTAAGGATGGACCAGCGAGGCAAGCATGCAAATGTACCCTTGGGAATGTTACCCGTCGTTACTATGGATCCCGACTGCAAGAACTACTCAACCAACTTTAAAGGCCATCGAGCCAGAGGAGCCCACATTGTGCCCCCAAAAAACTGGACTGCACGCGATGAAGCGGAACTGAGCGGGACTATGCCAAATGTGGCCGGTTTTCGGCCACGGGGATACGACCGCCGATACTGAATCTGACCTCCCATGAGTAGCATTCTGATGATGGGCACCCGTCTCGGCGAGCCACCGGCTGCATCGATTGAAGATGCAGGTCGGGGCGAGCAATTCGACGACTTAGAGCTTGGACCACTGCAGCCGCTGTGCAAACCTGGCGACGACGCGGAATACGGCAGCCCATCCAGGAAAGCCACGCCCAGGCGAGGTGCCAGGAGAAGGGGCCCCGACAAGCAGAGAGCGAACAGAAGACAGAGGCCGACAGTCCTCGTGGACTTCGGGGCCGCGTGCAGCCTCTTGCAGGCCTCTCGTGGTCATCTCGGGAGCCTCTCGGCGCCCTTTTGGGAGCGTGCGGGGGCCTCTTGCGGCTTTGCCTGGCCACCTCGGGGGCCTCCGGGGCATGCCTCCGCTCGCCTCCTCCCCTCGCTGCCGCCGCGCGGCGGCGATCGCTTCCAAGCCCGGGGCCGGAGCTGACGGCTCTGGCGGGAGCCGACGGTGTTGGCCGCCATCCGACTGCGGCCGTGCCCTGTCGGCGCTTCCGCCGTTGCTTGCACTTGTTCTGTTCTGCCCCCCAGCGGCCAGGACTCGGGCATCCTGCCGCTGAGCACCCAGTGTCTGGGGCCTCTTGGACCCTCTGGGGGCCATCTTGGAAGCACTCGAAGAACAACAAACAAAAACGGCGCCGACTAGCACTGCCCCTCTGGAGATTGAAAATCTAGGGCCAAGCCAGTTCACTCAAAACGGTCGATCTCGGGCCGCCTTTCCGACAGAACAAACATAATTGACACGAAATGGTTCCCCTACGGGTCTCCTTGGAGGCATCCGTGGCCACTTGGAACTGTCTTGGGCTGAGTAGGGAGCGTCTGGAAAACACGCTGGAGGTCATGTAGGGCCATATCACTGATTGGGCTATATTGCATCATCTTGGAGGCCGCCTTTGCTCTCAGGGGCAACTTGCGGCCATCGTGAGCCATCCTGGACGCCGGATCTCGGGCCCCCCCCGCTTAGATCCAGGGGATGGGGTGAGGGGAGGGGCAAATCCCTCCCCGAAGCGGGAGAAGGCCATTCGCCCGAAAGGCTCGCGAGACTTCCAGCTCATTGCTGCACCGCAGGGCTCGCACCCTGGCCCCAGCATCACGCGGTCCTCTGGTCTCCTCCTCTTCGGTCTCTCCGGCTGGCGGCTCACCTTCTCTTGTGGCAGTTGCTCACAAGTTTACGCACTGGTCTTCCTCTGTTTCATCCTCTTCCTTGTCGTCGTTATCACTATTATGATGCTCCCCCCTCCACTTTATCCGCTCCACCATCACCATACTCATCCCGTCGTCCTCTTCGCTTGCGATCCCGCTGCCGCCTTTCTGAAGCAAAACTGCACTCCCTGGTGGCACTGCGCGGGTGGCGCTCCGAGCTGGAGGCGTGCACTTCGGCGTGCGAGCGTGGCGATGGCCGCGTGGCGCGCTGGGGGTGGTCTCGCCATCGCCCGGACGTCCATTCCCCGTGCATGTTTCGATTCCGTGCGTGCATGTTTCGCTACATGATCAAAGATGCTCCTCGATGGTCCCCGCCGAGAAAACTGCACACGTCCGAGCGCTGCCAAGTGGCTCGATCGTGCCGACGCCCGAGGCGCCCACCCCGATGCAGCCCAGCTCGCCGGCGGTATCGGCGGCCCTCTCCGCCAGGCGCCGCAGCGGCTCCTCGACTCCTCGGGAGCGGCGCCGGCGGCCCAGGGCCCGCGCGCAGGAGCCGAGGGGAGGAAGGCTGCGCTTCCGTGGCTCCCATCTCACTGAAGGACCACTGCGGGCAATAGTTATATCCACATCCAGTGCGTCTTGGATGCTTGGGCTCTCTTCCCCAGAAACCGTAGACGCACTGGATATGGATAAACATCTGGCCCCAAGAGGCTTGATTTTATCCATATCCAGTGCGCCTCGGCGTTGCGGCACCTCTTCCCCAAAAGTCCACGACGCCCTGGATATGGATATAAGCACTGCCCGCAACCACGTCCCAGAAATGTTTTCGAGCACCCGGAAAAGTGTCGAATGCGTGTCGAAACCATGTCGGACGAGTGCCTTCCAGGGGCCAGCACGCGAAGAGCCTCGAGTTTCGGTACTTCTGGGGGGCTCGAAATTCTTCCTGGTGGTCAAGGCTAAAAAAGGTTGGAACATCATAAGGCTACGCGTTCGACCGTTGTCCGCTTGTTACCCATCGGCCTTGGGCGGCCTTGGGCGATCTCCTGACTGACCTCGGCGGTCTTCGGCGGTCCTCTGACGGTCCTTGGCGCTCTCTGGCTGTCTTGGACGGCAGCCGGCGGTGTTTGGCGCGGATGCTGGGCGGTTGCGGTTCAACAAGGGGTCCTTGCCTGAGGGAGGGTAAGGGGGAGGGGGGAAGAGGAGGAGGAGAAGGAGGAGGAGGAGGAGGAGGAGGAGGAGGAAGAGGAGGAGGACGGCGGGAGGTAGTCAGGGGTTTTGAGGCGAGGTGGTCGGATGGTTCTCTCCTCTGCCCTCGCTGCTGCTGCCGTCGCGTGTCCGTGCCTTTTGTCCCTTGCCGTCTCTCCCGCGCAGGGTGCCTATCTGGGGAGCGCGCGGGCCTGGCGGCCCGCTTCCTAACGCCTGATACATCGACAACGTTCAGACATACGATACACCAATGTTTGAAATCATGTGAGGAGGGCGGGATACTTCTAGGACATGGCCAGGTTCGAGAAGAGTCGTATTTGCATGGTGCAATTACCTGTCGAGAAGGAGGAGGGGAAGGATGGATGGTAATGAGGGAGTGAGGATGGAGGAAGAGGAGAGAAAAAGGATGATGAGGGTGCGTACGGAGCACGGGGAGGGAGGGAGGGGAGGGAGAGGGAGAGGAGGGAAAAGCCAGGAAACGTGGGGAGAGGGAGGGGGAAGGGAGTGCGGTTGGGAGGCGGGGGGGGGGGGGGGACACGCGAAGCGAGTGATGGAGGGGAGGCCTTCTCGCCTGGGCGCGCGGGCCTGTGTGCGTGTTCATCGCACTCGTGCAAGCGTTAGGTCGGGCATGTCCCCCTAAAAGCGGATTTTGAGCAACAAATCAAGAACGGCCAAACAACATCCGAAAAGAAACAAACAATGAAGCAGCAATCGTCCCAAGACTATGTCTGTTACTGCTTTTTTGAATGCTCCTCCTGTAAGAGGGGGACAGGCCCGACTTGTTGCTCGTGCGAGCGCGTGCGCCCCTCGAGCGCACGTGCAGTCCGCGGTACGGCGCCCGGCAGCCGGCTCCCGCGGCTTCCGCGGGAGGACCGAGACCGCCGCCGGTGCGTGCGGCGGGAGGCGGCGAGGGGGAAGCGCGGCCGGCGGGAACGCCTCGGGCGGACCCGGCACGCCGTGAAGTTGCGCAGGCTGGGGCAGCTTAGGAGCCCGAGGTCGAGGCTGCCCTGGCCGCTGGAGCCCGTCCGCCCCTCCTCACCGCGATCCAGGCGTTGCTTGGCCCATCCCCCTCCTCCTCCTCCTCCTCCTACTCCTCCTCCTCCGCCTCCTCCTCCTCCTGCTC
>CAUYUJ010001536.1:165481-197981 GCA_963575745.1 Prorocentrum cordatum | reverse complement strand
GCCATTCCTGGGACATCAACACCGCGAATCAACGTAACTGTTGCACCCGCATGATCCTGAACTTTTCCAGGACGCCATTTCTGGTATGCTGATCATGGGAATCCGTGAAATTCTTGCACATTCCAAGGATGGATTTGCGCGGCGCTAAGGCGAGAGCCACATTTGAAATAGGACCCGCCCTCAATCCGTGAAGCTCTTGCAAATCAGACAAAAAGAATGCACGGGGCGCTAAAACGATAACCACATTTGAAAAGGAACTGCCCTCAGTCAGTGCAACTCTTGCAGTTGTTAAAGAACGCGCGGCGCTGAGGCGAGAGCCACGGGGAGAAAATATTGACACAGGGGTGCGACAGGAAGAAGCAGGGTGCGCGGTGCAATTGGCCTCGGGGTGCGACAGGGATAAATCATTTTTGAGGAGCACGAATGGAGGAGTCGGAGGGGGAGAAGGAGGGGAAGGAGGAGGAGGAGGAGGAGGAGGAGGAGGAGGAGGAGGAGGAGGAGAAAGAGAGCAGGAGGAGGAGGTGGCGGAGGAGAACGAGGAGGACGAGCCCCTGGGGCTCGGGGCCCCGGACCTCCCCCTTCGACCTCGGACGACGGGAACTGAAGCACGACCGTCGGAACCCCCGCGGGCCCCGCCCGCGCCCCCTCGCCCCCCCCGGGGCCTCCCCCGGGGCAGGTGCCTCCCGAGTGCCCGGGATCGAAGACGCCCACGGCGAGTCGCCGCCGCCCCCACGCCTTCCTGGAAGCGCCTGCGTGCCCGACAGCCGGGCTTGCGCTTGGCCCAAGCCATCGGGCCACGCGCTCCCCGAGTGGGTTTCGAGAGCCTTCGGGGAGCGCGGAGTCGGGCGAGCTATGGGACCAGGTGGTTTCTTGGTGTTCGGGCCTCCTGGAGGGCGCCCTGGAGGGGTCTGGGGCAGTCTTGGAGGCCTTTTGCGGGCCTGTTGGGCAGTCTAAGGCCATCTTGAGGCCATCTGGGGCCGTCTTGGGTGCATATTGGGGCCATCTTCGCTGTCTTGGGGGCCTTCTTGGCCATCGTGGAGACATCTTGGAGGCCATCTTGGCCGTCTTGGAGGCCATCTTTGGCGTCTTCGGGACCATCTTGGGCCGTCTTGGGCTCTTCTTGGGGCCCTCTTTGGGGACCTCTTGGGCTGTCACGGGGTCATGTTGGAGGCCTCTTGGGCGCTCTTGGGACGATGTTTGGGGCCTTTTGAGCCGTATTGGTCCGTCGGAGAGCTGATAAGAAGAACATGCCAACATCCTTAGAATACCTTTGGGAAATCAATGATTTGTGCCCTTTCCGGGCCTTGCCGGAGGACGTCTTGGATGCCTATTGGGCCGTCTTGGAGGCATCTTGGCCCCTCTTGGACCGTCTTGGAAACCATATTGGACCATCTTAGGCGGATTTGCGGAAGCCATCTTGGGCCATCTTGCCCGTCTTGGAGGCATCTTGGAGTCCATTTGGGGTCATCTTGGGCATGAAAGACATTGACACGATGTGCAGTTTGGGGCCTCTTCGAGTGGCCGGCGGGACGGGCCGAAGCCCCAGTGAGTTTTCTAAAAGGACCAAAACCGTGTCTAGGATCTAACACGCCAGGCACCCCTGTGATAAATCAACAGGGGTCGGCGGATTTCAAGGTGCCCCTGGCCCAAGGTGCCCCCAGCTTTTTGTTCCATTTCGGAGCTTCTGGGGCCCTATGGACCTCGTGAGGGGTGCTCTGGAGGTCGTGGGGGCCTCCTGGGAAATCCTGGGGGCACCTTGGGCCAGGGGCACTTCCAGCAACGCCCGAAATTGGGGTTCAAATAAATGGTTTCGAGGGAACGCGCTGCATCGCCGATGCATCGCCGATGCATCGGCGATGTACCAACGACGTCGGTGGTGCATCTGTGTCGTCGGCGTGGAACAAAGCGGGCGCCACAATGCGCCGCATCGTTGGCGCATCGGCCAGGCGGCGCGATCCTTCCACCCAAAACCGTGCACGGCGATAGCAAAACCGAAAACCAACCGAACCGACACCGAAACCGAAACCGACCGAAATTGACGGGCCGAAGGCAGCCTGGAAGGGCGCAACGACGAAACAACGACAGAATGACCGATCGAACCGAACCGACCAAACGCAATCGACTGCGATGCAACCGAACCGACCGAACCGTGGACACCCCTGCGAACCAACTGGCTCGGATCCCACTTGGGAGCCTGAACTGGAGCTGGGGCCATCTAAGCGGGCAGGAATCGCGTTGCGTTGCCGATGCATCGCTGATGCATCGGCGATGTCGCAAAAAGGGCACGGCAGGTTCGTGTCGTGTCGACACCCGCGTTGGTTCCTGACACCGCGGGGATCGTTCGACCGCGGTTCCTGACACCGCGATTCCTGACACCGCGGGACATCGGCCGTTGCCAAGACGTCAGATTGTTAAACATCGACCGATTCTGGGTCGCTGGTTGCGTGCAACGTTGAACGCCAGCGGCGCGGTCGCCGCTGGTCGACGCAGCGCGAACCTACCGCACGCGACCACATGGCGGGTCCCGGAAACCCGGAACCCAAACTGTCATCTCTTGGAGAGCGAACCCTTCCGCCTGAGCGGCAACGATCGGGGGGGGTAGGCATAAGGGTGGATGCATCGACCCCCCACCGGCCAGTGATCGCCGATAGGAGCGCGATAGCCCCAACCTGTCCAGGACCGTGTGGATTCACGATCGGCAATCTATCGCCGAGTTCAACTCGATGTGTTCACGGTTACCCCCCTATGCAAATCCCCCCTTATCGTCGCCCCCCACCGCCGCCGCCGCCTTCCGTTGGCCTTCCGCCGGCAAAACCCGCCTCGTTTCACCTCCGCCGCCCTTCCGCCGAAGAGATGCCAACTTCTCGATCGCGCGAAGACAGGGCCCTTACCAAAGAAACCGAACAAAAACTCAACCGCTACTCCCAGGACCTCTCCCAGATGCGTTCTGGCCAGGACTTCGAGGCGACTCCAGCGATGGCGAGGATGGCCTCCCAGGATGCCCACAAAGGCTAAAACGAGGCAAGGGTAGCGGTATCGGTATCTGTTCCTCGTCTGGCTTTCCGGACTCTGGGATCTGCAGACCTGGGTCAATCCAGACCCAGGTCAGTCGGGCTGCGAAGGATCCTGCAAGATCCTGCGAGATCCTGCAGGATCCTGCACGCAAGCCGGGGCTCTGCAGGACCCTGCAAGATGTGTTGTTCCAGCGCAATGTTGGAGGGGAGGGGTGAGCTGTCGCAGCAGCACGATGGCAGACTCGGCGACGCAATGGAGAGGCCACTGAGCTACCACAAGTGCCGTGCGCATGAAACGAACTGGAGCGCCCGGCCGCATAGACAAGCTGTCGTCCTGCGAGAGATGACTTCTAGACATGGCCGCTTTCTTTCTTTTTTTCTTTCTTTATTTCTTTCTTTCTCTCTCTCTCTCTCTATCTTTCTCCTCTGCCATGGACTGGAGGAGGAAGCAGCAGGAGTTGAGCAAAGACCGACCGTCCCAGCATTGTTATACTCATACCACGAAATTTTCTTAGAACCCAAAAATGTTCTAAGAACAAGAGCAATGCACTCAGAACATAAGCCCGATGTGCTAAAACAAGACAGTCCCAGCCCGAAATGTTCTAAGAACATGTCGTAGGAACCGCAACAGGTTCTTAGAACATTGCTTGGTGGGGCTATAAGCGAGCCAGGACGCTCCGCCACTGCTTGAACTGGGCATCGCTCGGACACCCATTCCCTGTGTTTGTTTCGGCTCCGAGCGTGGCTTTTCCGCCAACTGATCAAGGATGCTCCTCGATAGTCCTCGCCGAAGGGAACATGCACACGTCCGAGCGATGCCAAGTGAAGGACAAGGAGGAGGAGGAGGAGGAGAACCCCGACACGAAACAAAAAAACTCCCGGCAGCGCACCGTCCAGAGAGCCGTGCCCTGCCGGGCGGCGAGGCCCCACCGCTCCACCTCGCCATCGCTTGGACGTCCGTTTCCCGTGCATTGTTCGGTTTCGTGCGCGTTTTTTGTTGCTCGATGGTCCAGGATGGTCCTGGATGGTCCTCGCCGAGGAAAACATGCACACGTCCGAACGATGCCAGGCCACGACTCGAGCCCCGACGGCGCCCGCCTCGCCCGCGGGGCCCCGGCCCTCGCCCTCGCCCTCGCCGCGCCGCGTGCCTCCCCGCCGCCCCCCCCCCCCCGGCGGCAAGCGCGGGCCGTCGAAGGCAGGGCCGCGGAGCGGCCACGCGGCCCACCGCCGCGGCCACGACGACCGCGACGACGACCACGAGGGCCGCGACGACCGCGACGACGACCACCACCGTGACCACGACGGCCACGACCACCGCCGTGACCACGAGGACGACCGCGGCGACCACGACGACCGCGCCGGCGGCGGCCACCCCCCCCACGGCGACGCGGCGGCGGCGGGGCGGCCGAGGGGCCTCCCCCAGCAGCGGCTCCTCTCCGAGGGAGTGCACCAGGGCCCGCAGCAACGCCTCGGGGGCGCCCGCCCGGGGGAAGGGGGGGCCGCGGCCCTCCGCTGCTTCTGCTCCTGCCACGTTTCGCCCTCGAAGCTCGAGGGTCCCGGTAGCAGGCGTGTCGGAGTGGTCGGCCTTTCGGAGGTCTCTGGAGGCCTCTCGGGAGCTCCGCGGTTCGGGACCTGGGGAAGAATCAACACCTGAGCAACTGCTCCTGTTCCGCCTATGCCTCCGCCTGCACCTTCCACCCTCGCCGGCGACACGCGAGCACGGAGCGTCGGCTTTCTCTCCCCTCCCCCATCCCCCTTCTCCTGCATGCCCCCCTGCTCGCCAGTCGGGGGAGGGAGAAAGGACGAGGGAAAAGGATGAGGAAGAAAGGCGGAGAGAGGAAGGAGGAGGGAGGCAGGAAGACGGACGGACGCGCGGAAACGTCTCTGGCCCACGGGCGGCACCGAACGGACTACGGCCTGCGCAGCAAAGCCGTAGCCTCAGAAGGCTTTGTTCGTGCCGTTATTTGTGTTTGTGGGCTTGACTCGGCGCCGTTTTGAGTATAACTTGGGCACAGGAGCTGTGTAGGACTGCCATCGTCCAAAGAGAGGTGATAGTATCACTCGCACATGGGACGAACTCGCCGATGGCATCACTAGCATTACCTCGGCCATGACTTGTGCACATTCGCTCCGTAATCTTATTTGTCCTACCCGAACAATCACCAGCCCCGTTATGAAGTTTGCCACGCACCTTCCGGCAGTGAGGACGAGGATGCGTGCCTTCAAAACGTTACTCAATGCGATGCCTTCCCACGTTCGCTAAATATTGGAACCAAAGTCGCTAGATATTGGATCGTTGAGGTTCTGACACGAGGTGGCGATACACTGCCTTCGACACCAACTCGATGTGACTGGCCTGGTCGCTGTCATCACTGACCATACGTACTCATGTGAAACACCCATCAGCGTAAATTGTGTTGCGGCCTGCTCTTATTCGGCCGTGGTATCGATGCTGGTCGCGTGCTTCGCCTCGCTCCAAAGGAGCCCAAACCGTCCGTGTTGACATCAGCACGTGCACTTGGCATACGATTTGACTGCTCGACAAACTTCTCCGTCAAAGCACAAATGAGAAATCCGGCCACTGCCTCAACATATTCAAGCGTGATGCGTGTGCAATATCACGTTCCCCATTGCATTGCAAGCGGGCCCTTTCCGACATCAAGCTGGCAAAACGCGGCTGCTCGCACGTCCGCACGCCACCGTTGGGATTCGATCTCGCTGACCTGCGAACTGTGTCCAACGAATTGAACGATCTGCAACTTACGCGCTCTCACGTCGGTTCCAACGTGTGATGCCACCATATGTTGGCATGAAGCCGTCATTTCCCAACGGGTCTTCCCAGAGGTTGTCGATCCAGGCGCTGGCGGCAACTTGAATGAGTGGGATGGCTGCTGGAAGATCGGGGTCACGCCTGAGTCACACGTGGCTGACGGCAGGCGGGAAGAGGGACCATTGATGCATGGCGCCGAGACGCGAGCGCAAGCTGTGTTGGAGAGTGCGAGCCGCGTGGGGCGCATAGAAGCCCGCCCACAGTCGCCCTCACTAGTCGGCGCGCCCCTTGCCCCTCATTGCAGCCGGCGAACACGAGTAGGGAGAAAGTTCGCGGGCGGCTCTGCGGGAGCAAGCACGGCAGCAACAGCAGCGGAAATGGCGCCCCCTGGGGGTAGGGGTTAGGTCGGGCATGTCCTCCTACAGGAGGATTCTGGTCGAAAAATAACCAAACACCAGAACCAAAAAGCAATCGAAAACTCGAACCCCGACGATTTCTTTACTATCTTTGGACATGCCTCCTGTAGAGTGACGTGCCCGACTTCGGGGCAGGCTGCACCAGGCAGTGCTCTCGCGACGGCAGCGCGGTGCTGGCGCCCCACGGGACCAGGCCAGAGCGCTCTAAGCCGAGCGCCAATGAGTGGCAACGATGGGGGGACTGGCACAAGGGGGGGACGCATCGACCTGGAATTGGCGATACATCGCCGATAGATACCCCAGAGGGCTCCTTCAGGGGCCCCAGGGGGCTCCTTTCTGCAGCCCTCGCTGCCCCCGCATCGCCCCCCCGTTACGCATGGCCCAAAGCGGCCCTCACGAATGTTGGCGGCGCGCCCGGGGGGAAACGAGAAGGGGCGAGCCGCCTCAGAAGGCTCGGAAGCCCCCCGGCCTTCTGAGAAGTTTTCTACGAGCCTTCCCCGAAGACAGAAAAACTTCTCAAAGGCGCGAGGGCGTCTGAGAAGTCCCGCCACCTTCTGAGAAGGCGTTCTCCTTCTCACTTCCCTCCCTCGCTCGCCGCCGAATTACGCATGGCCCAAAGCGGGCCCCCACGAATGGCCCGGAAAAGCTCAGCAAAACCGGCGCGAAATGCACCGCGACGGTCGGGCGATCACCCACGGTGGAGTTCGGGGGCCCGTTCAGGCCCGCGGCTGCAATTCCGGGGCCGCTTGACGGGCACGTTCCTAGAATCCCGACGCAAGGGCAAGGTCTGTTGAGGTCAGGGCTGGACCCAAACGTTGTGTTTCGTTTGGGTGTCGATGTTGTTCGTCGCTTTGCTCTGCCTGTGTTCCTGTACCGCCCTGCCAAAACGAAGCACAAAAACACAGCCGAAGTCCAGCAAAACAACGTTTATCGGGAGCGGCCAATAGGGGGGTGTCCAAGAGGGGGGGGGTGCAAATCATGACCGGCGGCATGTGCGCGGCCCAGCGGGGGGGCCAGGGACGTAATGAAATAAGAAGAGGCGCCATGAAATCTGGGGAAACATCATGGCCCCCGCCATGATATTCCCCCCCCCCTAGTCCCTAGTTAGTCATCACCCCCCCCTTTGGCGCCCCCGAGGTTAGGTCCAGCTCTGGTTGAGAACACGACGACCCTCCCGCCCGGTCCGCATCCTCTCGAAAACTCGGCCCCCGGAGCCCCCCCCCCAAGTCCATCCCTTCCCGTGCCTCTGCGCGGACCTGGCCGTGGCGACGAGGAGCCTCCAGAAGGCCGCTGTCTCCTGCAGTGATCGGTCCCCTGCAATCTCGACTGTTCGTCTCGACTGTTCACCTCGACTGTTCATCTCGACTGTTCACCTCGACTGTTCCTCTCCTGCAATGATCGGTCCCCCCGGTGGCCGCGGCCGTGGCTGCCGCCGCGGCCGTCGCCGTCGCCGCCGCCGCCGCCGTCGTCACCGTCGCTGTCGAGACCGTCGCCGTCGCCGTCGCCGTCGAGACCGTCGACGCCGAGGCCGTCGAAGGCGCCGTCGCCGTCGCCCAGGCCGTCGACAGCGCCAAGATCGGCGCCAATGCCGAGAGCCCAAGACGAAGGCGCCCCCCGAGAGGCCCCGGCATGCTCGCAGCGGGCGCAGGCGCGCGCCTCGTGGTGGAAGCCCACCGCGCCGAAGGCGTTCAGCAGCACCGCCACGTCCTTCGCCTGGTGCGCCCTCCTCCTCCTCCTCCTCCTCCTCCTCCTCCTCCTCCTCATGATCATCAGCATCATCATCAGCATCATCACCATACTGATCACCCTCACCACCCTCATCATCCTCATCCTCATCCTTCTCCTCCTCCTCCTCCTCCTCCTCCTTCTCCTCCTCCTCCTCATCATCATCATCATCATCATCATCATCATCATCATCATCATCATCATCAGCATCATCATCAGCATCATGAGCATCATCCAAATAATCCTCCTCCTCCTCCTCCTCTTCCTCCTCCTCCTCCTCCTCCTCCTCCTCCTCCTCTTATCATCATCAGCACCATCAGCATCATCAAAATAATCCTCTTCCTCCTCCTCCTCCTCTTTCTCATCATCCTGATCCACATCGTCCGCCTGCTGCGCGGGTCGGGGGGTGGCGGGGGGTGATGCTGCCGCGGCCGCCGCCGCGTGCGCCAACCGCCCTCGCCCTCGCCCTCGCCATCGACGGCCTTGGGGCAAAGCGGTCTGGGCGACGCGGGCTATGGCGAACCGGTCCTTGCGAAAACCTGTTAGGGACGAAGCCGTCGGAGGCGAGGCAATTTCTCCTCCACCCCTGCCACCGCCTTCTCCGAATTCATCTCTCCCCCTTCCTCCTTCACCTTTTTTTTCCAACGCAGTCAGTCAGTCAGAAGAGCACCAGAACTGTAGTTGACCACCGCTACAGCAGAGGCTAGACAGCGCGTCAAATCCCCGACGTAGGACGTCTCAGATTGCCGTTTCTTCCGAAGTATCCATCGCAGTGCCGCGGGGCTAACTTGAAGACCACAAGACAAGGGCATCTTTCCATGGGCACATCCGCAAGTAGTGGACACTGTTCATAGTAGATGTGGCGGGGATGACAGGTGGAGGAAGAATTGTTCAGACTCACCGAATCGTCTTCCTCTGCACTTTGAATTACGGTCTCCAGGTCCACGGCACGGAAAGGACATCGTTACAGCGATCCTGCCTCGAGTCATCAGCCGATGCGCCAAACACGGGGAAACACAAGAAGAGAAAAAGGGCACTGGAGGGATTGTAACCATGTCTATGCCTGTGCGGGCTTCTCCACGTTCCACCCGTCCTTTGGCATTTCAATTCTTGTTGCGCACGCGTTGCTCGAGTGTTGCGCAGATTGCAGTGTTTGTCCGCGTGTGTCTTGTTGCTTCAGTCCGAGCGTTCAGACGCGTCAATTATTCTGATCAACGTCGGGACAACGAAAACAATAGAGGAAAGGAATGGGGAAGAGGAAAGGGGAATGAGAGGGAGGAGGAAGGGGCAACGTTCTCAAAACGACCCATTGCGGATGCATCAAAGCCACCCGCCATCATCATGGACTCCTTCCGTAAAGGCTGGCGCAACATTCTGTGTACACAGCCGCCAGCTGCACCCCCTGACCTTCTCGAGGACGGCGCTGACCTCCTCCTCGACCTCCTGCTGGTCCCGCGAAGGAGCACTGTGAATGCGGGGGCCTCCAGGTCCAGGCAGGAGTGCAGCAGCCACTCGGAGAGCACCAGCCACAGGCGCGGATGAGATATCCTCGCGGCGGCTCAACCGAACTAGAAAAAGATAAGGGACAGGAGAGACAAGGGGAAAGGAAGACTGACGGAGGGGATAGTCTATCTCAGCCTGGGTCAGGTTCGTCGGCACCCACATCGTCGTCGTCGTCGTCATCGTCATCCTCATCTTCATCATGAACAGCATCATCATCGTTCAAATCATCAGTATCGACTTCATCATCGTCATCATCGTCGCCACACAAGTCATCATAAACATCATCACCATCATCATCATCAGCATCATCAACATCAGCATCCACATCAGCACCAGCATCATAATCATTACCATCATCGTCGTCAAAAGCATGATCATCATCATCATCACCATCAGCATCAGCATCACCATCATCATCATTATTATCATCCGCCTCCTCACCATCATCATCAGCATCAGTATCATCAGCATCAAATTTGCTTGCATCAGCATCAGTACCCTCATCATCATCATAACCAGGAACGACATGATCATCATCATCATCGTAACCATCAACATCTCGATCCGCAGTACCATCAACATTATCGTCAGCATCAGCGACATCACCATAATCATCAGCATCATCAGCATCATAATCAAGATTACCACCACCACCAGCAACACCATCATCGTCACTACCATAATGATTAGCATCGTCATCATAAGCATCGTCATCAGCATCATCATCACCATCAACATCATCAGTAGCAACATCTTCATCGTCGTCGACACCATCATCAACATCAACGTTCGTACCATCGTCATCAACGTCGCAGTCACCATCCGCGTCATGAGCATCAGCATCAGCAATATACGCATCGTCAGCATTATCGTCAGCATCACCACCATCACTAGCATCATCAGCATCATCATCACCACTAGCATCATCACAAGCATCAGCATTAGCATCATCAGCATCGTTATCATCTCCTTTCGCATTGTCTCCACCATCATCATCATCAGCATCAGCAACAGCATCAGCATCATCATCAGTAGCATCATCATCATTGTCATCATCATCTTCGCCAGCAACATCGCAGTCAGCATCATCATCATCATCATCATCATCATCATCATCATCATCTGCATCTACATCGTTATCACCATGTGCACCATCGCCATCATCATCAGCACCATCGGCATCCGCATCACCATCATCGCCAACGTCGTCGCCAGCCTCGCCACAATTATTACCATCAGCGTCAGCAGCATCGGCGTCAACCTCATCTTCATCGGCATGCTGTCGTCATCGTCATCACCACCAGCATGATCAGCATCATCATCCGCATCAGCATCAGCAACAGTATCGGCGTCCTCATCATCATAATCATCGTCATCACCATGATCATCATCACATCATCACCATCCTCACCATCATCATCATTGTCACCACTATCATCATCACCGCCGTCATCGACATCATACTCGTCAGCAGTGAAAGCATCGACACCACGATCATCATCACCAGCATCGTCATCATCGTCGTCATCATCAGCGGCATTACCATCATCACAATCATCTCCATCAACATCGTCAACATCAACATCATGTGCCGCACCGTCATCATCACCTTCAGCAGCAGCATCATCAGCAGCATCAAGATCAGCATCTTCCTCATAGTCATCATCCTCAACATCATCATCTGCACCATGAGCATCATCACCATGAGCATCATCACCATTGTTGACGTCACCATCACCACCACAACCATTCTGGTCTCATACTCGTCCTCATCACATTCCTCATGCCCGTCATCCTCACCATCAACCTTATCTTCCCCATGATCATCCTTCGTCATCCACATGCGAATCACCAGCATCATGATCATGAGCGTCACCATCATCACCAGCGCAAAATCATCATCATCATCATTATCATCATCAGCACCATCATCATCATCATTACCATCGCCATCATCGTCATCGTCACGCCATCCCCAGTATTTTACTCGTCATCTTCACCACCATAACCATCATCAACATCATCATCAACATCATGAACAATATCGACATTAACGCACACATCATCATCACCATCAATATCATCATCACAATCATCAACATCATCATGATAACCACCATGGTCATCAACAACATCATCATCATCATCATCATCATCAACCGCATCATCAACATCAACATCATCATAACCGTGATTACATCATCACCTCCAACATCATCATCATCGTCGCTATCACTATCAGATCCTCCACAATCATCATGATCATCCTCACCCTCGTCCTCATGCTCATCCTCTTCCTCATCACTATCCTCATCCTCATCCTCATTATAATCAACATCATTCTCATCATCACTCGTCATCAACATCATCTTCAACCGCATCACCAGCATCATGACCATCAGCACCAACACCATCATCTTCATCATCGACATCGTCGAGACCATCATCATCACCATCACCAGCATCATCCTCATCCTGATCATCGTCATCAGCATTATGAATATCATCATCCTCACCATCATCAACAACCTCATCATCTGCATCGTCACCATCATCATGATCGTAGTCATCACCTTCACAACATCCACCACCACCATCAGCATCATCACCATCATCACCGCGTCTGCTCGAGGGTTGCGGCAGTCTCGCTGAGCCGTCCTCCCTTGCGCGGAGACTGGCGCCTGGCCAGGGCGCCGTTCCACTGTTCCATGGGGCGGTGAATAGCCCGCGGGGCACCGCCGCGGCGCACGGCGGCCCGCGGCTCGGGCGGCGAGCGCTGCGCGTGGCGGCCCGCTTCGCGATGCCTGCTGATGGCGACCGGAGGACGCGCGGCCTGCTCTGCACGTGCGGGGCGACAGTCTCGAGCTCCTCATGGGCAGTGATGCCAAGCGCTGCGCGCAGCTCGAAGTCGGTCACGTCGCCGAGGTGGCTCACGTGGACGGCCCAGGGCAAGGCCACGGGCGAGTCCGACGACGCCGACAAACCTGCAGGAGCAGGACGTCGGGCCCGCTGACGTGGATCTTCGAGCTCTTCCTGGGGTGAACGAGCCTGCGCTGAGGTGGGCAAGCCTCTCCCGCCAAGTACCCCCGCTGGGGCCAGCGGGAGGCGGCGAAGCAGCCTGCGGGCTGCGGGCCCAACCTAGGCAGGACGGACGGCGACGCTGAGGACCAGGAGTTGGGCTAAGGGCCACTGGCGAGGCCGATGAGGCCGCATTGGGCAAGCTGCAGGAGCAGGCCCGAGGCTCACGCTCGCATAAGTGGATCATCATACACGGCCTCAGCTGGAGCAAGGACCGCGTAGCCTGAGCCATGCTGCTCTTCGACACCGGTCGTGGAGATGGCGCAGCGGGGCCGCACGGGATCCGCGTCGTTCGCGGCAGGCAGCCGCAGCGCCATGGCGGCCGTGGAGCGCGCAAGGCAATTCTCCCTCACGCTCAGGAGTCACCTGCGCAACCGCACGCTGACATGGACCGTCAGGCGCGGCCACATCGTGAGGGTCAGATACGTTGGCTACCGCCGAGGGTGCTCTGCTGGCCTCGCGGCGACACGCTTCGAAAGCTGGGCAACTGCTCCGCATGGGTTTGGGCCGAGGCCATGCTGAACGCGATAGACACACACCTCGACGACGCGCACCGCTCCGTGCCCGACGTGCAGATGAAGGCCGATGGCTACACGTAGGCGAGCACGGCCGGTATCGATGCAGACGTCGCAGCCCGACGCGGCCACTGGCGGCGCTGGATCCTTCACCTCCCACCTTGGACGAAGGAGCGCGTGGAGGAGCACGAGGCGGTGAGGACTACGGCAGCATGAAGTGTCGGCGTGGTCGGAGGAGGAGGACGAGGAGGAAGAGGAGGAGGAGGAGGAGGAGGAGGAGGAGGAGGAGGAAGAGGAGGAGGAGGAGGAGGAAGAGGAGGAAAGGAGGAAAAGGAGGAGGAGAAGGAGGAGGAGGAGAGGGCTCGCCCAGGGACGTGCGGCTGCTTGCGAGCGGGTCGTGGGTGCTGCGCGACCACCGCACTCTGCCCAGGCGCCCGCTGCGCGGAAGGCTCGGCTCGGAGAGGCGCCGCCTGGACGGCCCGCGCTGCCCCGGGGCTGCCCCGCGGGGCCGTGGCCACGGCAGGGGCGCGCGGCTCGACGCACCCGGCGGCGCGCCCCGCTCGGGCCCCGGCAGAGGGCCCTGGCCGCGCCGCCTGCGACCTCCGTGGGTGAAGGGGCCTCAGGACATACAAATACATACACACGAATAAACAGAATCCCCATACTTTCCCATATCTGGGTTTTTTTTGTCTTCCCCCCATTCCCATATTTTCCCATATTTTCGGGGGAATCGACGATTAATTGTGTCTGTGTGTTTTTTCCCCTCCTGAGTGGGGCACTCGGGCCTTCGGCCCGTGGACGCGTCCGCTGGGGGTGCCTTCCTCGTCGGCGCCCCGCCGCCTGCAGGACACGGACCGGAGCACTGGGCGGCGCTGGCCTGGGCCTCGCAGGTGGCCCCGGCGCGGCGCGGGGCCCTCGGGGGGGCCCGTCGGGCCCCGACGGCGGTGCGCATGCCGCGGTTGGAGTAAGACAGCTGGACGAGCTTTGCTCCCAGACTGTATAAATGGCACCCCGACCGTCACCATCATCATCATCATCATCATCATCATCATCATCATCAGCAGCAGCAACAGCAGCATCATCATCATCATCACCGTCATCATCATCATCATCATCATCATCAGCACCACCACCATCATCATCATCATCATCATCATCAGCAGCAGCATGAGCAGCATCAGCAGCAGCATCATCATTACCATCAGCAGCATCACCAGCATCATCATCAGCAGCATCAGCAGCATAAACATCATCATCATCATCGTCATCATCATCAACATCATCATCATGATCATCATGATCACCACCATCATCATCAGCATCATCCGCATCATCATCTTCCTCATCCTTATCAACATCAACATCATCAACATCATCAACAAAACCTACAACATTAACATCACAATCACCACCTGCAACAACAATACCCTCACCAGCGCAACCGCTACCACCAGCATCACCAGTAGCATTACCTCTATCATCGTCACCATCACCATCATCATCATCATCATCATCATCATCATCATCATCATCATCATCAGTATCAGCAACAACATCACCATGAACATCATCGTTACCATCATAAGTAGCATCATCGGCATCATCACTATCATTATCCGCATAATCAGTAATCACCGCATCAGCATCATCGCTATGAGTATCATCTGTATCGCAACCACCATCGTCAACAACGTCACCATCACCACCGCCATAACCATAACCATTTTGCTCATCATCATCATCACCACCACCACCATCATCATAATCATCATCCTAATCATCACCAGTCCCACCATCATCAGCACCTTATCAGCATCACACTGGAATTGTCAGCCCCATCACTACCCATCTCACCAGCGCACCTGAATTCTCCGAAACACCTGTAGGTCCAAGAGACGTCCGTGCCGACTACGAATCTTAAGGCAAGCGACCCAAGGTACCACGAAGTTCGAAACCAATCTGCACCTGCGACCCCGGCTCACACATCACGCAACCTCCCTGCCGCACTCCTCCGACTCTTAGTGGGCCCTGGAAACGACAGGGCCGTTTTTTTACCGGTTCCGTTTTGCCGTTTTTGTTAACGGTTCCAACGCCGTTGTTTTACCGGTTCCGTCGCCGCTTTTTGACCGGTTCCGTCTCCGGTTCCAATCCTGGAGCCGTTTTTTTGCCGTTTCCGGTCGCCGTTTTTTTGCCGTTTCTATTTTCAAGGGGCATTTTTTTGGAAACGGTGGAGAAACGGCCCTGCCGTTTCCGAGGCCCACAAAGCTCCGACTCCCTATCATTACTACCTTCACTCCCTCCCATCCCCTGGCACTCTCCCCCCTTGGAAGAGGGATGGGGCAAGCACGGGTATACGGGAGCGCTGTCGGCGGCACTGCCTTGCCGGGCTCGCTCCACGAGGGGGACAGGAAGGAGCAGCAGCAGCAGAAGCAGGGTGAGCAGGCGGAGGAGGCGCTGGACGGAGGAAGCAAGACGAGGCAGGAAGTCTGCAAGGCAGGAACATGCAGGTAGAGGATGCAGGAGTAGGAAGATGTCGTCGTCGGAGAGAAGGCCAGCGTAAACGCAAGACGCACCGACGATGAGGCAATTCACTGTCCTTCGACATTCCCCTCTTCATAGGCCACTTACAACAATTGTTGTTTCACTGAGGGGAAGACCCCGTTGGAAGACAGCCGTCTGAGAAGCCCCAATCTTACCAAAAAGCCCTTCCTGGGACTTCTGCGCTGCGAATGATGAGAACGATACTAATACACATTAGATGCCCAATGACAACAATAAGGAAAAACTAAAAAGACAAGTAAAAATACCAATGATAGAGCAAATAAGGATAATCGTAGTGTGAAGAATAATAATAAAAAGTAGAGTACTACCTATCAGAAGAAGAATACGAATAACAATAATAATACTGATAAGATGGACTTCAACACTGCCAATCAGAATGACTGCTGCGCCTGAACACCATTCCTGAGACATCACCCATGGGAATCTCTGAACCATTCGAAAACTTTGGAGGCGAATGTGTACGGCCGTAGGACGAGAAACACATGTTGAAACTCACCCGACCACCATCCAAGAAACTGTGGTACATTCTTCAACAAAAATGTGGCGCTACTTCTGGAACTTGCCTCAAGAAACTTTTGCTCAAGGGTCAATTGAATGTGCGCTGCGCTACTGCGTTAAACATATTGGAAGACCACCAGCCTTCCTTCCGTGAATCTCCTGCTAACGTTCACACATAGACGCGGCGCTAAAGCGAGAACCGCATTTTGGAAAGAAACCGCACTGTATTCGCGACTCTCTTGCAACATTTGAAACAAGTGTGCGCCGCACCAACTTGAGAACATCGTCTTCAAACAACCCGCCCTCCGATCGTAAAACTGCTGCACACTGTTGGTACGAATGTACGCGGCGCTAAAGCGAGATGGACAACCATCCGCCTTCCATCCTTGAATGTATTGCAAATGTGTCAGACGAATGCGCGCGGCGCTAAGGCGAGGACAACATCCTAGATTTTAGGAAAGAACCGCCCTCGATCCACGAAGCTCTTGCAAACATTAAAACGGATATACACGGCCCAAACTAGAGAGCCACATTTTGGAAACGACCCGCCCTCCATCAATGAAATTCTTGCAAACGTGTGAAACCAATGCGTGCATATCGAAAACCACCTGCCGTCCGTCCGTGAATATGTCAAAATGTGTTAAACCTCAGGGGTCATGAGTGGCGAAGAAATATGCCGCGAAACGCCAATGCCGCCCTAGCGACACGTCTCTCGGGGTTCGACATGGTGAACCATCTTTGAGGAGAAGGGATGGAACCAGTAATGATGGAAGGAGGTGGAGGGGGGGAGCGGGGTGGACGGATGAGAGAGAGAGGAATAGGAGGAGGAGGAGGAGAAGGCAAACAACACATCAAGAGGGAGACCGCGCAGAAACACGTGGGCAGCCGGCAGAGAGACCAGGACGAAGAGGATGGGGCGGACGGAAGGGGGAAGAGGCAACAGAGGGAGAAGGCATAGGAGATAGACGAAGCGTCAGGAGCAGGCGGACGTAACAGGAGCAGGGGAAGGAGGGCGCAGGAGCTATGCGAAGTAGCAGGGAGCGGCGACGGAAGGCGAGGACAGGAAGGAGATGGCGAGCCAGGTGCGGTCGCGTCATATCTGACGTCATCCCCCTCCCTACCATCCCTTACCATGGCGTAGATCTCCTCTCCCAATTGGCCGAGAACACGGGATGGGAGCAAAGATGAAACAAGACCGCCACTGTTTGTGGACGAGCCATAAAAGCGGAAATTAAATAAATAATAAAGCACGATCGCCTTTCTGGAAGGACCGACAACATCCGAATTGGAAAACGCACAAGCAAACACAAGCGTTGAATGAGAGCCAACGCTGTAGCAAGATCACGTTTTGAAAGATCCGCAAAACAGAAATGAGATCAACCTTGCAGCGGGAGTATGATTCGGAAAGACCGAGAGCCAAATAATGGAGCCAACGCTGTTCCGGAGAGCCATTTGAAAACACTGACAACCTTCGGATGGGACAAGCACACATGATCGACCACCTCTTGGGGATCCTATGTGTGAGCGACTCTACGCGGAGGGGGGCAGGCTGCAACCTCGGGGTCAGCGGGGAAGAGAGGAACGAAGTCTTCATACTGTGTAAATGTCGAATCGGAGGGACCCGCGGGTGTGGTCCTGAAATGGCCGAACGCATTCGCGGCCAGCACGAGGGCAGCCGCGTCCAGCTCCTCTCGGGGGGGGAGGACGGCAGGGCCTGTCGCGGGCAGAGAGGAGGGGAAGAATAAGAAGATCAAGATTACCATCTCCCTCCTTACCCGCCTTCGTCGTTGTCATCACCATAACAATCATCGCCATCGCTTTCACCACTCATACCGTGTTCAGCATCATCAGCATCATCACCACCATCAGCATCAACATCAGCATCAGCAGCAGCATCAGCATGAGCATGAGCATCAGCAGCCTCACCATCACCATCACCACCATCATCATCGTAGGTTTCTTATTATTAACAGTCGTCATCATCATCAGCATCATCATCACCATTATGGTCATTTGCATCCTCCTCATCCTCCTCATCCTCCTCATCAGCATCATCATCAGCATCATCATGGTCATGGTGATCCTCCTCATCCTCCTCATCAGCATCATCAGTATCATCAGCGTATGCTCCATAATCAGCGTCGCCATCGTCATCGTCACCATCATCACCATAATCAGCATCGCCATCGTCATCCACCTGGTCCGCCTCGCCCCCTCCCCATTACCACGAACCACCTGCCCCTTCCTCCTTCGTTCCTTTCCACCTGTCCTCGCCTCCTGCTCCCCCTTCTCAGTCTCACCTTCCCACCCCCCAACTTCCCAGAGGAAGTGGGACACGAGCGAACGAATGAGGAGAGGAGAAGGGGCGTGGACCAGAGAAAGTCAACTCAGGATGCATGAGCGGTGGCACAACGCACTCACCCGTCCAGAGTCCCCTCCTCGTACATCCATGCAAGAAATGATCCTCCCTACGGGGCAGCGCTCCCTTGAAAAACCGATCGACCCGCGGGCGCTGCCCAAGTCCGCTCACAATCGGTCCCAGACCCCTCCCGATGTCGATCCTGACCCGGTATCCGAGGCGGAACCTAGCCTTAGGTCGGGCATGCCCCCCTACAGGCGGATTTTGGACGAACAGTAAAACCAGTCATAACACATCCAAAGGTAATAGTAGTAGTGTATCTACATATATATATATATACATATATATATGTTAATATATATATATATATATATATATATATATATATATATTGAAAATCGTCCGCATACAAGTCTATTACTAGTTTGGAAGATTCCTCCTGTAAAGGGACAGGCCCGACTTAAGACTAGCCATGGCAACGAGAAGCCTCACAAGAAGCCTCCAGGAGGCCCAAGAACGATGAGAAACGCCAGGGAGAGCTGCCGTTGTCTCGCCCGTCGTGCTCTGTGCTCGCGACGCCTGAATGTCCAGGGCGAATCGTCCCTGGACCTGTCCCACGGCGCGCCCTGACCAGGATTTTCGAGGCGGATCCACGCCGCAGAGGCGGCCCACCACCCCAGAGATGCCGAGGCTGAACACGTCAGGACCCGCTCTCTCCCCCCCGACACCTCCCTCCTCCATGTCCTCCGCCCCCCTCCCTCCCATCCCTCATCCTCCCCTCCCTCCCACCCCTCCACCCCACATCTCCTCCTTCTTCCCCTCTCCCTCTCCCCCCGCCCGCTGACCCCTCCGCGCTGGCACACAGGCTTTCCAGGATGGCCGCGTTCGCGGCGGAGCGGTAAAGCCACGAGGGGCATTCCTTGTACTTAGGCAGTCCAGTTGGCAGTCATACCCATGCCTCCTCCCCATTCCTTCTCCCTTCCACCCCGCCTCCCCCTGCTCTCTCACCTCCCTCCTCCCTGCTCATTACCTCCTCCTCCTCCCTCCCTCCCTCCCTCCCTCCCTCCCTTCCGAATCCCTCCTTCTCCTCCTTCTCCTCCTCCTCCCTCCTCCTTATTCCTGCTCCCCCTCGTCCCTCCTCCTCCCTCCTCCCTCTTCCCCCTTCCCTCCTCCAGGCAGCGAGGGAGGCGAGAGTAGCTCGCCGCCGCCAAGACGTCCTGGGGCCTCCGGATGATCTCGTCCGCGATGTCGTCGAAGAGCAAGTCGTCGCGCATGCTCAGCCGGGCGTAGGCGTTGGCGACCTCTCCGTGGCAGCCGTGGCGGCAAGCTGGGAGGGAAACCGGCCCGAGGAGGGTGGGAGACCGGCTAGCACTCCTCCTCCTCCTCCTCTTCCTCCCCCTCCTCCTCCTCGTCCTCCTCCTCCTCCTCCTCCGCTCACCTTCCCCCTCCTCCTCCTCCTCCTCCGCCTCCTCCTCGTCTTCCTCCTCTCACCTTCCTCCTCCTCCTCCTCCTCCTTCTCCTTCTCCCTCCTGCACCTCCTCCTCCGCGGCCTCACCCCCCCCCTCGTCCTCGTCCTTGTCCTCGTCCTCCTCCTCCTCCTTCTCCTCCTCCTCCTCGTCCTCGTCCTTCTCATCCTCCTCATCCGCCTCCATCTCCTCCTGCTCGTCCGTGTGCTCGTCCTTCTCCGCCTCGTCCCGCTATTCCATCCACTATTATCACCCTCCTTCCACTGCCCATCATACTCTTCCTCCACCCCCTCCTCCACCACTATTTCCTCCTCCTCCTCCTCCTCCTCCTTCTCCTCCTCCTCCTCCTCTCTCCTCCTCCTCCTCCTCACCTTCCTCATCCTCGTCCTCCTTCTCCTCCTCCTCCTCCTCCTCATCCTTTCCTTTTTCTCCTCCTCCTCCGCCTCCTCCTCCTCCTCCCTCCCCCTCCTCCTCCCTCCCCCTCCTCCGTCATCTCTGGCGTCACCTGCTCGGGGGCCCCCGAAAGGTGCGGTGACCATTTTGCGATTGACCAACCGCAATATGAGGTTGAAGCATGAAGATAGACGAGCTATCGCCAAGGACCCACTGGCCCAACTTGTGAGGGGGCGATCGGTATATCCCGCTGGTTTTATCATAGTTGGGTGGGTTCGCGTGTGCAAAGATGTCCTAGAAAAGCCGTCGCTACCTGCTACAGTGCTAGCAGACTCTGATGGAATGCGGACGCTGCAGCGATTACAAGATGCTGGGGTTCGCTCGCCATCGTCGCTGCTTTCGACACCCAATTGGGTCGACAATAGATCACCGCCATCGCCTAGGAGGCTTGTCGGCCCCTGCCGCAATCTGGCGCCGCGCCAGCTCAAAATTAATCCGCCGGCCCTCTTGTGGGGCCATCAGGCTGCGAGGATTAGGTTTCAGTGCCCTGTGCCAATTCCAGTGTCCAGTCTGCAATGTTACAGTCCTGCGTTCGGCTTCCATCTGTAAATTGTAGAAGTCCGCGCGAGGGGGGGAGCCAGAAAACGTCTGGTTACCACCCCCGACTCGGGTGTTCTGAATTTCTGCGGGGCCGTGGGACACGTAATATATATATATATATATATATATATATATATATACATGCATACATATATATATATATATATAGAGGAGATTCGCTTTCCCGACGCAGTAATCTCTCGTAAACTATGCTGTGCTCGCGCCCCCGAGACCACGATCCCTTGCACATTGAACCACACTCGCGTCCCCGAAGCCACGATCCCTTGCAAAATACGCAGTGTTCGCGCCGCCGAGGCCACGATCTCCTCCAAATTATACTGCAGTCGCGACTCTGGGGCCAAGATCCCCTGTAAATTGCGCCACGCTCGCGCTCCCGACGCCACGATCCCTTGTAAATTACGCCGCGCTCGCGCCCCCGAGGCCACGATCCCTTGCAAATTGCTCCAATTTCGCGGCCCCGAAGCCACGATCCCCGCACCATCGCCGTACTTGCGCCCCCGAAGCCACGATCGCCGGCAAATTACGCTACATTCGCGCCTTTGGGGCCACGGTCCACCGTAAATGAACAACAGTTGCGCCCCTGAAGCAACGAACCCTCGAAAATTAAATTACAAAATACTCGCGCCCCCGAGGTCAATACTTTTTGCGAAGTATGCAAGTTGTGTGTCCACGAAGCAGTAAACCTGTTAAGTGTGCAATCTTCGCGCCCCCGAAGACATGAACCATTACAAATGATGTAACTTTTACGCCTCCGAGGCAACACGTCCTTGTAAATTAATCTAATGTTGCACCCCCGAGGCAACAAACCTCAGCAAATTACAACATTCGCGTCCCCGAACCCAAACTCTTCCGCGAATCACAACATATTCCCATCCCCAAGGCCACAAACTCTTGCAAATTGCTCAATACTCGCGTCCCCGAAGTCAGACGCCTTTTTTAATTACGCAATAGTTGCGCCCCCGAGGCCACAAGCCCGTGCAAAATGTTCAATGTTTGCGTCACTGAGACAACAAACCCTAGCAAATTCGGCCCTATCCGTACTGCCGAGGCCAAGAATATGCCAAGGCGCCCGACGATGATTCCAAGACGGCCCATCAGGGCCCCAAACGGCCCCAAGAGCGAGCCAAGAGGCCTCCCGAGGGAGCCCCAAGAGGCCAGCATCGTCAAAAGTACACAAGGTGTTTGAAGGAGTCTAGGGTTCTCGCATGTTCAGCTATTCGACGCTCCAGGATGGCCCAGACATCTCCCAACCTTCAAGAGGGCCCCAAGACGGCCCGAGAGGGCTCCAAAATAGCCCAAACAGCTTTCCGAGAAGCCCCGGAGAAGCCCCCAGGAGGCCCCAAGAAGCCCCAAGAGGCGCCTAAAACGCACCAAAAAGGCCTGCAAGAGGCCCGACAGAGACCCCACGAGGCCCCAAGAGGCCCCTAAGAGGAGCCGAAACCGCCTCCAAGAGGCCCGCGACGGGCTCCCCACGACGCCCCAACACATACACAAGAGGTCTCAGAGACACAACCCAGACACGGTGGCGGGATGGGACAGAAGCCACTAGGATAACGCCAACGTCTTAATATGCGCTGATGATTCCTATCCGCTCCCGCATGCTTTCCCAAATGCGCCAAGGCAGCGCCGAGACGCACCGATGCGACTCTGACAGATCCCATTATGATAGAGATGGGGCTGGCGGCAGGGGGCGAAGCCCTTACGGGAAACCTTGGAACCCGCCGACTTCGCCGGGGGGGCGCCCAGGTTCCAACGCGGTTGTGGGCGTATGTTATGAAGGATACCGCGCGGACCGCCCTGGGGCTTGGGCTGGGTTTTGGGGATGTCTCCACCGCCTCGGAACTCCCAAATCCCGAAAACTCTGACGGACCGCCTGGTGAGGTCACCAGGCGGTCTGTCGCAAGACGGTTTTGGGACCCTGGCTCTTGCACAGAAAACCAGGTTTTGCGGGTCAGCAATCAGTGGTGGGATGGGGAGAGATCCTCCACCTTCCGCCCTGCGTGGAGACATGCCCAAATGTTGTCGAGCAAGGTTTTTGAGCATCTTCCACACTGCCGGAATGCAAGGTATAACAAAACCCACAAGACGAGTATCTGTAATGATCTGCCAACGACAACGCCGACATGAGGATCATCAAGTGATATTCGCCTTTCAGTGTGGGCAGCGCGCTCAGGAATGCACCGAGGGAAGATGATCGGCATGTCTTATGTTGGCTTGCGCGCAACATTGAGAGGCGGATGCCAATTCATGCCAGGATGTTGTTCCTACTTGGTCCTGCGCCGGGCCGCAGGCATTGGTAATTTTTTTAATCAAGTCTTACGAATCGAATCCCAAGCAGACGCATGCCGTGCACCGCGCAGTGAGCCGTTCATGGTGTTTCGTAGCATAGATAGGCGGGTGGCACTTACTGCGAAAAAGCCCCGGCCCCGACCACAATGTCTCATGTCTCAACACCGCTTCCGCCTCCCAGCCCGTGCCATCTTTATTTTTTTCGGCGGTGGACAAGCCTCCCTTTAGTACACCTCCCCTTAGTGAAAACGGCCTGGGACCGAAACCAACGCACCTGGACCCGCCAAAATGACGGCCGCGGCGCCCTCTCGCGAATCGAAAACGGCCAATTCCTTACTCGACGTGTCAGGGTAGGAGGTCTGTCCAGCCCCGATTGTTTTGCGCGGAGGTAAGCCCCGCGATGGGGCTCGGGGCGTGCCTCGCGCGCGCTCCCCCCAGCCCTCCGCGAAGCTCCACGCACGTTCTCCCTCGCCGCGTCGGCACCCCAAGGTCCCCACAGTGAATGCTGCTGGCGAAACATGTTACCAGCCTCGAACTGATCCCGATCCCTAAGATTGGCACGCCAGAAGGCGATGACAGTCTCAGGGATGCGCCCTCAAAAAATAAGGGAATCCCTAAGATTGGCATTGTGATGAGGCGATGCCCAGCTTAGGGATAGGGATATGTTCCAGGCTGGTAAGCATGCGACTTGCTTTGTTCCGTCGGCGTCCGCGGACCGCGCCGCCCGCGCGACTGGACACCGAAACCGGGGGGCGCACGCCCCCTCGACGCACAGCGGGGCGCACGTCCCCGCCCAGGGCTTCGGGGTGCCCTGCCGCTTCCCTGGGTCTCGCCACGGCTTCCAAGACTGCCCAAGAAGGGGCACTCCGGCAGCCAGGATGGCCCCAGACTGCCTGAAGAGGCAATCAACAACCTGAAACCACCCAGAAGGAGCCAGCGAGGCCCAAAGAGGCTTCCAATACTCCACATAGAAGCCCAAAAGGCCCTGCAGGGAAACCCAAATTTTCAGACCCCCAAACATCCGCTACCGTGCGCCTGAGGCACGTGTTGGAGTGTCCGCAGGTCCAAAGAAGAGGAGGACGGCGGGGGCGACGAGGAGGCGATGACGAAAACAACGTGGAGAACGTAAGGATAGCGAGGAGAAGCATGAGGACAACGAGGAGGAAGAGAAGCGCAAGGACGAGGACGAAAGGAACGAGGGCGAGCACGAGGAGGAATGCGGAGGACGACGACGACGACGACGACGGAGGACAGTAAGCAGTCCTCAATCTTGAGGGTTCTTCCAGGGGCCTGGACCGGAAATTGCAAAATCTGCTGGGGCTCGCTGCGTGATCTCTGAGGCTCCGTCCGCGCGCGCCCCGTGGAGCCCCGGGGGGCATCTCCTCGCGTGCCTCTCTCGGCCCCCGGGAGGGCCCCAAGACGGGCCCCGAGAACCCCAAGAGGTCGCCCAGACGGTCCAAGAGGGACCCGAATGGCTGCACGACTGGTCCAAGACGCCCAAGATGGCCCCAAGACGGCCCAAGAAGCCTTCGAGACTCCCAAAGAGAGCCCCAAGATCCTTCTCAAGAGGTCCCCGAGAAGCCAACATCATTGACTCCCCTGGAATATCTGAATGCTGGCGGGTCCTCGACTTTTCGAACTTCCGACACTTCAAGAAGGCCCAAAAGGCTCCCAAGACCACCTCACGACGTCCAAGAGGCCCCCAGAGGCGCCGAAGACGACCCAAAGACATCCTAAAGAAGGGCCCAAGAGGGAGAGCACGAACCGACAGTCCGAGGCACCCAGGAGTCCCCAAGAGGCCCAGGAGGCCCCCATGAGGCCCCGAAAGGCCCCATTAGGCCCAACAGGTCTCAAAACAGCTCCATGAAGGCCTCAAAACTGCCTCCAGGAGGCCCCCGATAGGCCTCGACGAGATCCCAACGAACATCCAGGAGGCCTCAGACCCACAACCCAGGCACGGTGGCGGGATGGGCCGACCGCCGTTAGAAGTCCGAAAGCCGAGGGTTGCTCAATATGCTGTACATACCGCCCTTTCTCGGCTCAATATGGCTTCAAGAGGACATTGAGCGTACGAGAGGCTAGAAGGCCACAGGGGCCCAAGAGGGGCCCAGGACAACCCAAGAGGCCCCAAGAGGCCCCCGAACTTTTCAGATGGCCGAGAAAAGCCCCAGAAGGCCCGATACGACTTCTAGACTGCCCAAGAGGTCCCCGAGGCAGCCGAAGACGGTTCCAAGAGAGCACAGCCCCTCAAGGGATGCAGACACAAGGCATCACATGCAACAGTCTCCTGGACGGTGACCGAAGCGTCGGCGTGCAGATTGCGTTGCTAGCATTGTGGCGGAACTTGCCGAAGGCAGCTGGATCTTGAAACAAAGTGCGACGATTTGATTCGACTGGTCACGACGGCGATGACGACGATGACGAGACGGCGCTGGAATGAATCTGATTGTCACAATGGTGATAGCGAGGCGATGGTGATCGGACAAATGCGGGGGATGTGAAATCTTCACCTCGTAAAAGGAAGAGGAGGCGAAGGAGGAGGAGGAGGAGGAGGCGGAGGAGGAGAGGGGGGGGGAGGCAGGGAGGATGGGACATGGAGGGCGAGGTGGACCAACAGCAGCAGTAGCAGGAGATGGACGGAGGAGTAGCACGAGGAGGCGGAGGAGGACGACGAGGAGGACGAGACAGGATACATATGAGAAGGTGGATGGAGGAGCAGAAGGAGCAGGAGCAGCCCGCAGCACTGGCAGGTGGGGAGAGGGGCCTTGCTGAGCTCGTGGCCCTCGAACAGCGGCAGCTTGTGGGGCATCTCCGCGCTGAAGCGGCGGAACAGGCCCTCCAGGGGGGCTCTCTGCTCGCCCACCCCACTCCGAGAACGAAGGGGGGGAAGGGGGACAAAAAGGGGAGGGATGGAGGGAGGGAGGTCGGACGTGGGGTCCTTGGACTCCGGGCTGGTCTATCCCCCCGTCGGGGTCGCCAGCACACCCTGTGCCACTCGAACGGCTGCCGCGGCGGTGTGTGTGTGTGTGTGTGTCGTTCGCACGTCTCTTTAAGACCTGTCGTGGCATCAAACAAGGCAGGCTGGGCGACAATCACTGACGTTGCCGTCGATGGCAAATAGGAACAAGTGGGATTTTTAGGAACAGTAGCTGGGGACAGGAGGAGCTGGAGGAGGGACAGGAGGAGGGGAGGGGTGCTGAGGAGGGGGAGGGAGGAGGGCGGCGGGAGGAAGGAGGCGGGAGGAGAGATGGAGAGGACGGGATGATGGCGGAGAGAGAGAGCTGGCCATCGCTCGGACGTCCATTCCCTGTGTTTTTGTTCGGTTTCGTGCGTGGTTGTTTCGCCAAATGATCAAGGGTGCTCCTCGATGGCCCTCGCCGAAGGAAGAATGCACACGTCCGAGCGATGCCAAGGGATGATGGCGGGGAAGGAGGCAGGAGCAGGGCACCCGTGCGCGCGGATCGCCAAGAGGCTGCCACGCTGCCCCTAACCCTAAAGAAGGAACGAGGCCCCTTTGCTTCCACAAGTTAAACTTCGACTCCCCATAGAAGACCCCAGGAACACCCAAGGCAAACTGTAAAACAATCAAGGAACACCGAGACCCTCCCCAACGAAAAGGGTTCCTTCTTCAGCGCCCCGACTGTACTGTTCGTGGTGACGCGGCCCCATCTTCACAGACCGCCGTTTTGCTCGGGGCATCCTCGACGACTCGGCTACAGAGAGGACTCTGACTCGCGAAGATGGCAGTTTCGCAGGACGTCCTCGACAAGTCAGCCTCGGAGGGGACTCCGAGTCCCCAAAATAGCAGCTTCTCTCAAGAGATCCTCGACAATCTGCCTCGGAGAGCGCTATCGCTTTGAGCATTAATCCCCCACGGGACGCCAACATTGTCCAAGCGATTGGTACTCCAGATTTCGTGATAAAAGGGAGGGGGTCTGGACCCTCCAAGACAAGCCGTTTCAGACCCCCCCCCGTGGGAGAACCCTCCAAAACATCGTCCCCAGACCCCCCCAGGCCCTCCAAGATAGCTTGGAAAAGACCCCCCCCTCGAAATGAGACCCCCCTCTCTTCATTACGAAATCTGGAGTACTGACCCTCGTCGAGGCAGGATCCCTAACACCCACTGGTTGCCAAATCTGCGCGCAAACTTCCTCCTGGGGGTCTGCCGCGTCTCCCGCTCTGCGGGCCCAATGAATACACAGATCTGCCCCCCGCCCCCACCCTCGAGGGCCCGAATGTATCCGTGTCCACCGCCTGCTGAGGTCCAGGCTCGGTCTCCAAGGAGGAGGAGGAGGAGGAGGAGGAGGAGGAGGAGGAGGAGGAGGAGGAGGAGAAGGACCCCCTGCCCCTGCTGCCCATGGTGGTGGCGGTGGAAGGCGGCGGTTGTGGACAGATTCCCGCCTCTAGAGGCCGCCCAGATGGGGTCCGAGCGCATGAGGTCGGAGTATCGCGCCGCATCGCCAATGCATCGCCGACGCATCGGCGAAACATCGGCGATGCATCGGCGATGTCGGCGATGCATCGGCGCCATCGGCGTGGAGAAACTCCGGCTCCACATCGAGCCACATTGTCGGTGCATCGTCGATGCGGAGCGATCCTTCTGAGCATCGTTTGACCGATCCCTATCCCCACGGGCGTGGCCTGGGCACCACTGGCCGATTCACCTCCCTTGATGGGGAGATGGGCGGGGCTCCCTTCGGCCTTCAAGGTGTATATTGCCCAACTGGAGTGGTGGGAGGGTGGGGATGGGGATGGGGATGGGGATCGGTTCAACGATACTGACCTTCGGCACCGTATACTCGTACCCCATCTGGGAGGCCCAGAGCCTCGGAGCCCTCGATCCTGCCCGAGCGCGACGCGCCCCCGCCACACGGGCGGGCGTCGGCGCCGGTGGCGCCAGGAACGGCCGAGCCAGAACGGGAAAACCGGCCACGGCCACTTCTGCGCGCAGCACTGCGCGGCACGCGGCAGGAGGAGGAGGAGGAGGAGGAGGAGGAGGAGGATGAGGAGGAGGAGGAGGAGCAGGAGGAGGAGGAGCAGGAGGAGGAGCAGGAGGAGGAGGAGGAGGAGGAGGAGGAGGAGGAGGAGGAGGAGAAGGAGCGGAGTAAACACAAGACTCATCAATTATCCCGGCAAAGCAACCTAACAGCGATGTGTAGAAGCATATCTGAAAGCATTCCCCTTAAGATTCAGATGAAAATCCAGTTGTAGAATTCTGCTGTTCTCGCAGTCGTAGTCGCATTCGCGATGACAGTCGCAGCGGCAACGGCAGTCGCAGTCACAGCCTCAGCCTCAGCCTGCCTCAGCCTCAGCCTCAGCCTGCCTCAGCCTCAGCCTGCCTCAGCCTCAGCCTCAGCATGCTTCAGCCTCAGCCTCAGTCTGCCTTCAGCCTCGGCCTCAGCCTCAGCCTGCCTCAGCCTCAGCCTGCATCAGCCTCAGCCTCAGCCTCAGCCTGCCTCAGCATCAGCCTCTTCAGCCTCAGCCTCAGCCTCCTCAGCCTCAGCCTCAGTCTGCTTCAGCCTCAGCCTCAGTCTGCCTTCAGCCTCGGCCTCAGCCTCAGCCTGCCTCAGCCTCAGCCTGCCTCGGCCGCAGCATCAGCCTGCCTCAGCATTCAAAATGTGGCCCAGGAATGGAGTTCTGGGAACTAGAAGAACACGAAGTGGCCTACAGTTGGCTCCGGGCATTCAAAATCATGCCCAGGAATGGAGTTCTGGGAACTTGAAGAGCACGAAGTGGCCTACAGTTGGCTCCGGGCATCCAAAATGTGGCCCGGGAATGGAGTTCTGGGAAATCGAAGAGCACGAAGTGGCCTACAGTTGGCTCCGGGCATCCAAAATGTGGCCCGGGAATGGAGTTCTGGGAAGTCGAAGAGCACGAAGTGGCCTACAGTTGGCTCCGGGCATCCAAAATGTGGCCCGGGAATGGAGTTCTGGGAGCACCAAGAGCGATTTTGCGAGGATGTCCCAAGCGATTTCGGCTTCGGCGGCAGCCGCGGCGGCAGCCTGTCCGGGTCCCGCCCAGACCCCCCTGAGGAGTCATCTGATGCTCTCTTTTGAGACCACTAGAAACCTATCAGCAAAAGCTGTTAGGTAAAAATGCTGGAATACACCCTTCCTCCAACACCTCTCCGTATGCCCCTGCAGAAATTCATGTCCACTGAAAGAACTGCCTCGTTGGGAGACAACCGTGTGAAAAAACTGTAGCGTGCAAAAACATCATTGTCAAGACTTTAACGCCACGAACCGTGCCAAAACACCATTGCGTCTTCCTGAACCGTGCCAGGAACTCATTTTCAGGACAACTATCGCGTCTTCCTGAACCGTGAAAGAACACCATTCCTGGGACTTGAGCACCACGAATCAACGTAACTGTTGCGCTCTGACAAACCTGAACCGCTCCAAATCATCATTTCTGAGACGTTCACCATGAATACCCATGTAACTGAGACGTTTACATGTTGTGCAAAAAAGCACGTGCGCGGCGCTGATGCTGAGGCGAGAATCACATGTTGGAACAGAACCGCCCGCAATCCGTGAAACTCAAGCGACTTGTTTTGAACGGATGTGCGCAGCGCCACGGCGAGACACACATTCTGAAAACGACCCGCCCCCGATCCGTGAAGAGACTGCAATGCGCATCAGACGAGTGCACGCGGCGCTCGAACGGGAACCACATTTTGAAGACAACCCGCCCTCACGCCGTGAAACGCTTGCGTGTTTGTAGATCGAATGCGCGCGGCGCCGCTCCAGCGAGAAACACGCATGCTTGGAGCGGCCCGCCCTCCGTCCGTGAAGCTCCTGCGTGTGCTCAAAACGCGTGCGCGCGGCGCTGAGGCGAGAGTCACACTCTGGAAGCGGCCCGGAGGAGGAGGAGGAGGAGGGGGAGGAGGAGGCGGAGGAAGTAGAGGAGGAGGGGTAGGAGGATGGGGGAGGAGGAGGGGGAGGGGGAGGAGGGGGTGAGGAGAGGAGGAGGAGGAGGGAGGAGTGGGAGGGGAGGAGGAGGGGGAGGAGGAGGAGGGAGGAGGAGGAGGAGGAGGAGGAGGAGGAGGAGGAGGAGGAGGAGGAGGAGGAGGAGGAGGAGGAGGAGGAGGAGGAGGAAGAGGAGGAGGAGCCCTCCACCCGTGAACATGCTGTCAGTTTTCAGGCTTCAGGCGCATGAGTCGTGAGGGCGTCTTTGACGAAACGCCAGGCCCGCCCGTCCGACTGGCCTCGGGGTGCGACGGGGAGGAGCTGTTCCGAAGGGAGGCGAGTGGAGAAGTGCTGGAGAGCGCTCCGGCCCGGCCGCTGCAGACCGCGGGGGCCCCAGGGGAAGAGGACGGCGCGAGGACCCGAGAGGGGGGGGGAGAGGGCGGAGGGGGGGGACGCGCGCCGCGCCCTCGGCAGCCTTTTGCGCGGCGCGGGCTCCGCGCGGGGCGCGGGCCCGAGATCTCTCGGAGGCCACCGGGCACGACCAGAGCCGTCGCGGCCCGGCCCTGCCGCGCAGGGCCGCCGCGGCGTCGCCCTGCACGCGGCGGTGCGGCCCCGCGGCCTGCGGGCCTCGCAGCAGCGCGCCGACCCCGCCGGGGGGCCACCCTGCCCGAGAGAGCGACGCGCGCCCCGCCTGTGGCCAGGCCCCCTCCCCGGGAAGGGCCACGTGGGTTATGTTGCTCCCGTCGTACTTGAGGACCACATCCCCCAAATAAGTTCGAGCACCCGGAACAGTATATCGAAGCAGTGTCGAACGAGTCTCGCCTCCCAGGGCCCGACACGCGAAAGCCCCCCAGGGTCGGCACTTCCCTGGTGCTCCAAATTCTTGCTGGTGCTCGAGGCTAAAGCAGATTGGAGCAGCATACTCCAGATTTCGTAATAAAAGGGAGGGGGTCTGGACCCTCCAAGACAAGCCATTTCAGACCTCCCCCGTGGGAGAACCCTCCAAAACATCGTCCCCAGACCCCCCAGACCCTCCAAGATAGCCTGGAAGAGACCCCCCCCCGAAATGAGACCCCCCCTCCCTTTATTACGAAATCTGGAGTAACATCTGGGGATCTCCTGGAGCGTCTGGGGGGCCTCTGGTCGGGGCCCTGCTGGCGGCCTCGGAGGTCGGCCTGCCCGCGGGGGGCGCGCGCAGGGCCGGGCTCGCCATTCCCCCCCCTCGGAGGCGCCCCTCGGTGGGCCCGGCCCTCTCGGGGCCCGCTCCGCCAGCCGGCGTGGCCCGGCCGGTCGGCAGGACGAGAGGGTGGGGCGGGGGCGGGGTCAGAGGAGAGTCGCCCCAGAGGGCCCCATGGACGAAGGGACTGCGAGCATGCACTGGGCTCGAGCTCCAGCTCCACCCTGTGTTGACCCCCCCCCCTTCTGCGAGCCGCCGTGCAGGCGCCGGCGAGCCAGCTTGGGGCCCCAGTGACGGGGCCCTGGGACACACAAATAAATACACACAAATAACAGGATTTCTTATATTTTCCATATTTGGGGGATTTTCGTATTTCCCCCGACTTCCCATAGTTTCGCATATGCTCCTGGGAATCGACGATTAATTGTGTCTGTGTGTTTTTGCCCTCCTGACCCAGGCCAGGCATGCGCCAGGCAGGCACAGAAAGGGGCCAAGGAGGGCGCCGAGGGGCCTCCACGACAGCTCCAGGGGCCCCCACCTGGCCCCCAGCGGCGCCCTGTTTTGGAGGGAGGCCCTCGAAGAAGCGGAGAGCGACAGTCGGGGAGGGGGGGGGGCCAGGGAGGTAGGGTTAGGTCGGGCACTTCCTCCTACAGGCGACCTCTGGAATCCGCCGGCCCCCTTGTGGGGCCACCAGGCTGCGAGGCGCGTGATTCGCAGTTTCCTGTACCAGTTGTAGTTTGTAGTTTCCAGTGTTACAGTTCTGCTTCTTGCTGGTTGCTATAACTAGTTGACTTCTTGCTGGTTACTGTAACTAGTTGATTGACCGCGCGAGGGGGGGGGGCCCAAACGGGATTTTTAAAAATAAAAGAAGCGTCTGCTGGGCGCGTTGTCTGAATTGCTGGGGGGGCTCGAAATCAACACCCTTCACGCAGATCCGCGGGGTCAGGGTCCAAAAACACATGGGATTTGCCACATTTCTGAAATTCGGCGCCACCCCTCACGCAGATCCGCAGGGTCAGTGTCCAAAAACACGGGGGATTTGCTACATTTCTGGAATTCGGTGCCACCCCTCACGCAGATCCGCGGGGTCAGGGTCCAAAAACACAGGGGATTTGCTACATTTCTAGAATTGAGAGAGCGTGATCCACCGCCGCTTTACTGTGGAAAATTGCCAACCTTTTCCTCCGTAACCCGGGGGTCTCCCCC
>CAUYUJ010001536.1:147500-165381 GCA_963575745.1 Prorocentrum cordatum | reverse complement strand
CCCAAGAGGGCCCCAAGAGGCCAGAATCGTTGATTTTCATTGGTTTTCTCAGGGTTTTTAGCGTTCTTGCCTTTTCGGGCGTCCGACGCTCGAAGACGGCACAAGAGGCCCCCAAGTCCGTCCCAAGACGGCCCACGATGCTTCCAACACGGCCCAAGAGAGCCCCAAGACGGCCCAAGAGGGCCCCAAGACGGCCCAAGAGGGCCTCTGGACAGCCCAAGACGGCCCCAAGAGAGCCCCAAGAGGGGCCCAAGAGGGGGACCACGAACCGAAAGAACCGAGCTTTCCGCCCCAAGAGGCCCCCAGGAGGCCCCAAGAGACCCCCAAGGGGCCCCAAGAAGCCCACAAGAGGCCCACAAGAGGTTCCAAGAGGCCCCAAAACAGCTCCCCAGAGGCCTCCAGACTGCCTCCGGCAGGCCCCCGGTTTCTTCCGCGGCACCGCCCAGGGCGCCACCGGCAGGATGTCCTCCGTCTCATCGTTTTCCTGCAAGTTATCGCCTCTTCCTCATTCTCCTCCTCCTCCTCTGCGACCTCACTCCTATCCCTCAACGATCGCGTCACCGAGTGCCTCTTCTTTGAAACATCCTCGCTCTTCAAACGCACATCCATACACACATGCATACATACCTACATTTAAACACCTTTGCATACATAGAAAAACAATCTTCCAGACATACATACTTACATTCACACACATACACACATATTATCATACACACATACAAACATACATACAAACTAAATACATACATACGCGCACAAGCAAACATACATACATACGTACCTACACACAGGCACACATGATCAATGCATGCATACATGCATGCACGCGTACATACACACACATATATCGTGAAACTCACCGCGTGCTCGAAAATTGAGAGAGACCGCGGGAAGTCGAGAGAAGCCGCGGAACGAGGCCTCTACTACTACTACCACTACTACCACAACCACTACTACTACTACTACTACCACTACTACTACTACTACTACTACTACTGCTACTACTACTACTACTACTAATACTACTACTAGTACTACAGGAGCGTTTCCCAACTAGTATGTGTGTGTGGGTGATGCTGTGTGCGCATGTCTGCGGCGCAGGTTAAGTGGTGTGAATGTGTGTGTGCGTTTGAGTGTGCGCCCATAATTTCTGCGTCTGGAGAATAACCCCGAGCGACCCGGATCGGCGGCACTGGCCGAAGGCCACTACAATACTCTTCTTACCCTGCCTGAAAGGGAAGACGTGGCAGACGAGGAGGGTGAAAAGGAATGAGGAGGCCCAAGGAGAGGGGAAGTGTAAGCGACCTCGTCGGCATGGGTTGTTTGTAAGTTTCGGATGCCGAAACAGTCGCATGAAGCTTGGCCAATGAAAACGTGAAACCGTATCGACGGTTCAAACATGCCTAAGCTTCACACGCACTGAATGAGTCCGGCGACACACGTCAAAGCAAACCGCAACTTTCAACACACAAAAATGAGACAGATGGTGTCGTTTGCGTGAACAGGAACTGCATCGTTTCACAACGACTGGATACACGCGCGCTCTCGTGCAGCATGCACCACAGCGCAGCCATGGGCTCGGCCGCGGCGACTGCATTGTGGCACCCGAACTTGGGCTTCCCCCATCGGCATGGCCCGAAATGGCAACTTCCTTTTCGTCGGCGGCGAGGCGGGGCAATCCGCTCCAGCGTGGTAGCGATGCAGGTTCACTACACAAAGCGAGTTGGCCGGCATGCAGCAGGGGGGAGGAGGAAGGACGGGGGCGGCCGCGGGGGGAGGCGACCCGAGGTGGAAACATGTGCAACCATGGAACGGATGGGAGGCGGTTCCTTTTCAAGACTGGGCTTTCGCTGGCCACATCGTTGAAGACACTGGTCTGACGACGACGACGACAATGACGACGACGGCGACGAGAACGACGACGACGACGACGACGTTGGAGATGACGATGACGGTCGTGGAAGATCGTGGTCCTACCTGTACGTATTCGGTGCCACTCGCCGGAAGGGTACAAAAGCAACTCCTTGTCAACACGAGGCGCCCTCCGGAATGAAGGGCCCACCAGGGGCACTCGTCTTCCAAGCGGAGCGCCTCTCATGTAGAGGAAGAGCGGGTGCACGGACGAATGAGGATAGGACTTGGGACGGGATGCCGTATTGCACTCTGGGCTCATGACGGTAATCCTCCTCCTCCTCTTCCTCCCCTCTCTCCTCCTCCTCATCCTCCTCTTCGTATTCTTATTTCTATTAGTATTCGTATTCGCCTTATTATTCCTATTATTATGCTTATTCGTATGCTTCTGCTTCTCATCTTTATTGATATTATTGGTATTATTATTATTATTCCTCCTCCTCCACCTCCTCCTCCTCCTCCTTCTCATCCTCCTCCTCCTTCTCCTCCTCCTCCTCCTTCTCCTCCTCCTCCTCCTCCTCCTCCTTTTCTTCCTCATGCCTCCGCCGTTACCGCGTTTGCGTTCGCCCCTCGTCGTTCTTCGCCCTCGCCTTCCCCGCGCCGCCGTCGCCAGGACGGCCCCCCCGGCCCGCGAATGCGAGAACCGCCTCCCCGCGGCGGGCGCCGCGGGCCAACGGCGGCGCCGCACTCCTCCGCCCCCCTACCCAGCATCGCGGCATCCGCGTGCGCAGCAGCCCGCCTCCGGAGCACAGCCGGGGCAGGGGTGGTCCATTGTCCACGCCTCCCCTGCGCCCTTCGACCTCGCCCGGTCCTTCTCCCACTTCTCCTCCCCGGCTCCCTCCTCATGCTCCCGTCGTCCTCCCGCGCCCGGCTATGCCTGCTCCTTCCCCCGACTCCTCCTCCTCCCTCCTCCTACCTCTCCTCCTCCTCCTCACTCCCTCCCTCTCTCCCTCTCACTTCCTCTCCCTTTCCTCTCCTCCTTCCTCCTCCTCCTCCCCTCCTTCCTCCTCCTCCTCCTCCTCTCCATTCCCGCTCCTCCCCCTTCCTCGTCTTCCTCATCCTCATACTCCTCTTCCTTCTCCTCCTCCTCCTCCTCCTCCCTCCCTCCTCCTACTCCTCCTCCCATCCTCCTCCTCCTCCTCCTCCTCCTCCTTCCTCTCCTCCTCCTCCTCCTCCTCCTCCTCCTCGCTCCTCCTCCTCCCCTCCTCCTCCTCTCCTCCTCCTCCTCCTCCTCCTCCTCCTCCTCCTCCTCCTCCTCCTCCTCCTCCTCCTCTCCCTGCTCTCCCGCCTTTCCCCTCAGAGGGGGGGGCCCGAGGTATACCGAAAACGCTTGCGTGAGCATGGGCACCTGCGCAACACCTGCGAGCGCGCGCAGGGCAGGGTGTCCTGCGAGCAAGGGCGGGGCGCCTGTCAGCCCCAACAGACCCCACCAGGCGTACGCTCGGTACCGTTCAGCGTGGGGAAAAGGAGGGAGAGGAGAAAAAGGGAGGAGGGAGGAGGAGGAGAAAAAGGGACGAGGGATGAGGAGGAGAAGGCGAGGAGGAGGAGGAGGAGGGAGGAGGAGATGAGGGGGAGGGAGGAGGAGGGAGGAGGAGGGAGGAGGAGGGAGGAGGAGGGAGGAGGAGGGAGGAGGAGGGAGGAGGAAGAGGAGAGAGTAGGAGGAGGCGGGAGGAGGAGGAGGGGAGGGAGAGGAGGAGGAGGATGGATTGGCCCAGGTAACGCGCCAGAATATGAAATTGCTCCGACGGTAGGACACCAGACGGTGACCTCCCAACCAAATCTGGAAGAACATCTCCTCGTCGCCCTTGCGAGTGCAGAGGCACTGTTCGCGTCTCCTCACCGCCCTTCTCCCTTTCGCCCCGGCGGAGGCCCCCTTCCCGCCCCCTGCCATGCCTCCTTCTCGTCCTTCTCGTCTTCCTGCCTCCTTCTCGTCCTCCTGCCTCCTTCTCGTCCTCCTGCCCCCTGCCCTCCTCCTTCTCGTCCTCCTGCCTCCTCCCCCTCCGATGGCCAGATCGCCACGCCGTAACGGCCGCTGCAGGGGTTGGATGAGCCACCCGGGCTCGAACATGAACTGCGGGCCCCGTACGGAATGGCTCCCGCCCGAGACTTCCTCGCGCTCGCTCGGACCCGAACACGGAGGTGCGGACCCTGCAGGGAGGGGCTTCCGTTCGAGATGTCCGCGCGATTCGCTCACAGACGAGGGTTCCACTCGAGACTTCCTCCACAGACAGGCCTCAAGAGCCCAACAGTGGCAACAGTTAGAGGTTTGAGGATGACCCGCTCGGATTAGTAACATTAGCTGCGGGCCTCATAGGGAGGGGGCCCCCGCCTGAGACCGACGAGGCTCCTGCTTGAGACTTCCTCAGTGTTCAGGCCGGAGGAGCCCCAAAGTGACGACAGTTACAAGTTTGAGGATGGCCCGCTGGGATTAATAACATAAGCTGCCGACGAGGCTCCCGCTCGAGACCTCCTCTCCATAATAAAAAAATTGAGGAATCCAGACATGACGACGATTACATATGTGAGGAAGACCCGCTCGGAATATTGACATGAGCTGCGGGCGGGGCTCCCGACTGAGACTTCCTCGCAAACACGAGGCGCCCGCTTGAGACTTCCTCAACGTTCAGGCTGGAGGACCCCCAAATCGACGACGGCTACAAATTTGAGGATGACCCTAGTAACGTGAGGTGCGGGCCCTACAGGGGGGGAATCCCCCCAGAGCCTCAACGCAATTCACTCACAAGCGAGGCTCCCACCTGAGACTCACGACCGTTACAAGTTTGAGGATGACCCGCTGGGATCAGCAGCATGAGCTGCAGGCCCCGTAGGATGGGGGCTCCAGCCTGAGACTTCCAGGCAATGCACTCACCGACGAGGCTCCAGCTCGAGACTTCCTCCATAGTCAAGTGTAACAGGGACGGGCCTACAAGTGACGACAAATAGAGGTTTGAGGATGACCCTCTCGGATTGATAACATGAGCTGCGAACCTACGTAAGCCTTCCTCTCAATTCTACTTACAGACGAGGCACCCGCTTGAGACTGCCTCCATATTCAAGCCTGAAGAGCCCCAACGTGACGACAATTACAGGTTTGAGGATAACCCGCTCGGGTTAGTAACATGAGCCCCATAGGGAGGGGCTGCCGCCTGAGACTTCCTAGGATTTCACTCACCGACGAGGCTCCCGCTCGAACAAGTTTGAAGATGACCCGCTCGGGTTGATAACATGAGCTGCGGGCCCTGCAGGGAGGGGGCTCCCGCCTGAGCCTTCCGCGCAATTCACTCACAGGCGAGACTCCCGCTTGAGACATCCTCCGAAAGCCTAAGTGGTCCAAACATGACGACAGTTTCAAGGTTGAGGATGACCCACTGGGATTAGTATCATGAGCTGCGGGCCCCAAAGGGAGGGGCCTCCCGCCTGAGACTTCCAAGCAATTCACACACACACGAGGCTCCCGCTCGAGACTTCCTACAACATCGTACCTGAGGAGCCAAACAAAAACAACGACAGTTAGAGGTTTGAGGATGACCCGCTCGGATGAATCACATGAGGTACGGGCCCCATACGGAGGGAGATCCCCACTGAGCCTCCTCGCAATTCACTCACCGACGAGGCTCCCGCTCGGATCGGCGCTGAACCCCCCTCCCTGGCGCCCGGAGCTTGCCAGGGGCGGCGCCGAAGGCGCCGCCAGGGGGGTCCAGCGGGGATCCGAGAACTCCGCGCGGACCTCCGAGATTCTGTGCTCATGTCATCGTTTGTTGCCCTGACAGATGGGGGAGGAGAAGAGATCCTGCGCAGAGGGTGCGCAGAGAACATACACACCCCACGAGCACGCCCGCCCCGGCAGGGCTGAACCTAAACGGCGTTGTTCGTGTTCGCTTTGCTTTCGTCTTCCCTCGCTTCGCCTTCCACCCGCCTCTAAACGCACAACGACACCGCAACGAAGACGGCCCACGACATCGCCAAAACACCGTCCAGGTCCAGCCTTGCGCCCCCGGGAGCTCGTGTTAAGTCGGGCCTGTCCCCCTACAGGGGGATTTTCGACGAACAAAACAATTATTCACTGCGTGGGGATCCCCATATGTGCATCTCCTTGCTGGCGCTCCCTTGGTGGTGGGACTCGGTGAGGACGAATCTGGATTTAAGTGTGACTGAGCTGCCTCTCTCTCTGCTCTCTCTGCTCTCTCTGTCTCTCTCTCTCTCTCTGCCCTCTCTCTGTCTCTGCCTCTCTTTCCCTGCCTCTCTCTCTCTCTGCCTCTCTCTCTGCCTCTGTCTCTCTGCTCTCTCTCTCTCTGCCTCTCTCTCTGTGCCTCTCTCTCTCTGCCTCTATCTCTGCTCTCTCTCTCTCTCTCTCTCCTCTCTCTCTTCTCTCTATTCTCTCTCTGCTCTCTCCTCTCTCTCTCACTCTCCCTCTCTCTCTCTCTCTCGCTCTCTCTCTTCTCTTCTCTTCTCTTCTCTCTCTCTCTATCTCTCTCTCTCTCTCTTTCTCTCTCTCTATCTCTCTCTCTCTCTCTCTCTCTCTTCTCTCTCTCTCTTTCTTTCGCTCTCTCGCTCTCTCTTGCTCTCTCTCGCTCTCTGTCGCTCTCTCTCGCTCTCTCTCTCTCTCTCTCGCTCTCACTCGCTCTCTCTCGCTCTCTCTCGCTCTCCCTCGCTCTCTCCCGCTATCTCTCTCTCTCTCTGCTCTCTCTCTCTCTCTCGCTCTCTCCCGCTCTCTCTCTCTCTCTCTCTCTCTCTCTCTCTCTCTCTCTCTCTCTCTCTCTCTTCTCGCTCTCTCTCTCTCTCTCTCTCTCTCTCTCTCTCTCTCTCTCTCTCTTCTTCTCTCTTCACCCCCTCTGTCTCTCCACGTTCTCTCTCTCTCCTCCTCTCCTCTCTCTCTCTCTCTCTACCTCTCTTCGCTCTCTTCTCTCTTCTCTCTCTCTCTCTCTCTCTCTCTCTTCTCTCTCTCTCTCTTTCTCTCTTTCTCTCTTCTCTCCTCTCTCAACTCCCCTCTCTCTCTCTCTCTCTCTCTCTCTCTCTCTCTCTCTCTCTCTCTCCGCTCTGTCTCTCTCTCTCTCTCTCTCTCTCTCTCCTCCGACATCCGCTGCTGCAGGAACACTACGCCGCAGCAGTTGCCGCCGCAGTCGCCGATGTCACCACCGCCACCACCGCCGCCATCGTCGAAGCCACTGCCGCCGTATCGCGAGCCTCGTCTGTCACACCAAGATCGACCAGCCCGTCCCCGCGAGACGGCTCCAAAAGCGGCGCGGCATACGGTAACCTACCGACTAATGAGGATGCCACAGCACACGGCAGCGACACCGAGGCAAGGGAAACACGTGAGTGCACCCACGTTAGCCCGTGGTCCATCTTCCGACATGCTGATGCTCGTGGTTCCTCTCCCGACGCGGACACCCAACCACCACGACGGCGAGCACGCTATGCATCACCCGCCAGGCCCCAGGCGCCTTCAGGCCCTGGTACGCCTTACACAGCCCTCAAGCCACCGACACGCAACTTACGCAACACTATCCAGCGCGACCCAGCGGTCCCCGCGCCGCCGACGAGCATCCTCAACGCCCTGTACCAAAACGGCTTTGCGCTTGGTAACAGTGGCGTGTCTACAGAGGACATCAAAGACGCTCTGCGACTCCACGACCATCCTCGAATTACCCATGATCTAACACTCCAAGCGCTGGGGCCGTGGACTGACATCATGCAGAGGCCCCCGAACCGCCTCACTTGGGTGCTGGAAGGCTCGGGCGGGAACTCAGGCGAGACAATCTTCCCCTACCTCACGTGGGACCCCCGCCAACCCACCACCGACGCGCCCACTGTCTTCTGGCATGGGACCCGCGGCGACCTTGCGGCCCGTCTTGCTGCCAGCGGAGGGCACCTCTTGCCAGGCCCCCGCCGTGAAGCGAAGGGTCGAACTGGCACCAACGTTGGCCGCACGCACGTGAGCGTGCACCCTTCGCTGGCCGCGTGGTACGCAATGCCGCCCCACCCGCCCTACAGTCTCGAAGACGACACCCTCGCGTGGGGACCCATCGCACTCTGGATGTGCGAGGCCGCCCAACCACCGCGCGGGGAAAACAGGCACAACGTCGTGAAAGGGGAGGCCCACGGAGCGCGTCTCATTTACCCTCGGGTCCTGAGCCTCCTCATCCGCATGGACTGGTGCGCCCCCACAGAAGCTGCTTCCAGGTGCCGTGCCCTACCACATGCCTATGGCATGGGCGACTGTGCGCACGCCCTCCACATCGCTGGCTACGATCATCCAGATCTCCGTGAGGCGGCTGAAGCTCACGACCAGGAAGCTAGCACCAGGCGCAGATTAGTCATCGCGGCAGCGTGGCCACCGCCGCAGGCACTATACTCGCCAGAGGCAGCGCGAGTATGGGCCAAACAGCACTACGACACTGAAGCAGCCACCAGGGACGACCCTAACCAGCCCCGCCCACGCGTCTCGCTTCGCAAGCCCCAGCTGGACCCGAAACCACTCATCGACCTGGTGTACACTGGCTTGCAAGCCGTCCCCGTGCGGGGGCACCCTGACGCACGCGTGTCGCGCCCCAGCGGCTCCAGCCCTGGGGCCGCGTCTGGCCCACCGCGCACTCACAAGTCAGGCACAGCCCTGGCGCACAGTCCAGACCGCTCATCGACGACATCAGGAGCCGACGAACGCCGTGCGCCTTCCCTCATCAGCGCGGCCGCCGCCCTCGCCCGAGGCCACGCCCGCCCACGGCGATCCGCCTCTCGTTCGTCACGACAGAGCGGCGGAAACTCCACCTCAGACAACAGTGGCATCGAGACGTGGGAGCACATTGAGACGGAAGAGGAGCCGACTGTCTACCACGTCCTCGCCTACCACGTCCGTGATGTGCGGGCCCGTGTCAATGCCCCTGGCATCGAGGTCTGGCTTGACCCTGGTGATCACCACGACGGCGCCTACTTGCCGTGGGGGACGACCGTCATGGGCCATCGCGTCATTAACCCTGCGGTGGCGGGGCGGGACGGCTGGGTCATCCTCCACCACGACCACGGCGACACCACTACTAAGCTCTGGGCACCGACCCAAGTCCACGTCAAAGCGGACGACACCTGGCGCACGGTCATGGTACCAGCGGACATGGGGCCCCAGTGGATCGAGTGCCATGCCGAGGACGCTCGCCTCCCCGCCGAGGTTGTCCGCACTACAGGCCAATCCTGGTTTGCTGACGTCTGGCCCTTGTGGGATCGCCCTCGACCCCACCCAGACGACCCAGGCACAAACGAGCATGCGCTCCCGCCTCTACCAGGACGCTGGTCTTGCCTACAGTGTCGATTCCAATGCTGTCAGTACTGTGCGGCTCGCCGCAACACGCAGCTCGGCACCTCGGGCCAACCAACGTGCCCAGACTGTGCCCGCAGCGGACTGCGTACACTTATGGACTGGTCCACGGACTACTCTTGCAACAGTTGGACGTGTGCATACAGCACCGACAACAGGGACTCCGACACATGCTGCCTGTCCAGCAGGTGCCCCCATCCCCCCAGTCCACACAGCCTGCTCGACGTCCGTGCCACAGGGATGCCGCCGCACATCCTTGCCCGCCAATACGGCAACGCGCCAGCCCACCACGACCTCAAGGAACCCCCCCGAGCGCCTTCAGGCCCCGGGGGGGAACCTCCACAACCAGGCCAAGCAGGTTACCAGGGTCAATGGTACTTCCCACCGAGGCCGCGGCGCGTCCCCAGGCAGGGACTGCCTGACGGCACGAGGCGGCCACCTGGGTTCACAGGAACGGGGATGCCCGAAGAACCGTCCCCCGACCAACCTCTCTGGAGGGAAGGCTACGTGCTCTTCGGCCCCCACCAGGCCCTCAAGGAGGAATTCACCTTCAACAAGACGGTCCGCCGACCCTACTCCCTAGCCATCACCAACATGTACAGGGACCGTGTCACGGTCAGGACCGTCTGCGAGTCGATCGCCGAGCGCATCCACACTACCCGCACCCGCTGGCGAGATGTGGTACTGTACTGGGACGCCGAGGGTGGTCCTGGGCCTCAAGCTCTCGACTATGACATGCGACTCTGCGACGCCATGGTGAGCCGTGCCACGACCGAAGCCGAGCTAAACCACGACCGCAGCAACCGTGGTAGTTTCTGCCTCTATGGACCAGCGCACCAGCGAGCTGTAAACATCACGGCGATCTCCGAGCCGCAGAACATCGACTACATGGAGCATGTGCGGCGATACTCACCCGTAGGGGAGACCTACCCAGACCACGCCTTCGAGCACGTCTATCGGGGCTGGCAGCGGCCCGACGTGCCCACCATCCTCCCCGACACCCGCCCCCTCTCGAGAGCCGACCAGCAGCGATATCAACAGCACCAGCAGCGCATTCAGCAGCGCGACCAACGCGACGCAGGACAGCCGAGCACGCCACGCTACCGCTCTCCCGCGCGAGTCCCGACAGGCGGCAGCACGGCCTACGGCGGGGCTGCCGCCTATTACCGTGGCCCCATTGGCGCCAGGCCCGCGGCGGCTGGAGCAGCCGCCTCCAGCTACGGCCACGCCCCTCACGCCAGGGTGCACCCAGCGGTCATCGGCTACCCGCGTGCACTCGTGCAGGCCCCCCCACGGGCCACCTCGCCCGTGCCAGGGTCCACGCGCGCCTGGGGCCATTACTCAGGCCGACATGATGGCACCCCCAGCAACCAGCCCGCAGTGATAACCCCTGCGGCTTCAGCCCAGGGGGCTGCAACAAACCGTGGCAGGACAGGGCGCCCTGAAGGATGGCGTGATGCGAACGTGCGTGCTTGGCAACCGCGCCAGCACACGCCCCCGCCAAACGCGGCTGCAGCGCTGCGCCCTGCCCAGGCAAAACCTGCCCCACCTGAGCGGGAGAGGCAGCCGCTTGTCCCGCTCGTCCTCACGTACACCCAGGCGCATCACAGCGCCTCCCCGCGGCACAGCGAGGGAAGCGCCCACCACGTCAGCCCCCGCCCCGACGCTGCCGACCCTGACCAGGCCACAGCCACGGCGGAGGGCGGCACAAGCGCCTCCCGCCAGCCCAGCCCATCACCCTGCGCGGCGCCGATCCGATCCCCGAGCAAGGCGGATTCCGAGCGCGCTAATGCCCAGGCGACCTCGCCACGCGACCGCCACACGGGCGGGCGCGTCCCGCGCAGCAGGTCCTGCAGCCGCCACAGCTCACGCAAGGCCCCAGGGAGCTCCACGAGCTCGCCGCCTCGCGAGACTCAGGCTGATGGCCGAGCCCCCGAAGTGGTGCCACGCTTCGGTGCCAGCGTCATCGAACCTGGCCAGGTCGACCTCGAGCCGACGCCGTCCACGGACCACGAGCCGCCGCTGCCCACCCGCGTGATCGCCCCCATCGACGAGGCGCCGACCTTCGACCCGTTCAAGAACAAGTACCGTGTCAAGGACCTTGCGGCGGGTTTCGGCGGTGGCTCACCGCTCTCACCTCAGAGTCGGGGCGGAGCCCCCGCCACCTCAGCCGCTGCCGCGGCAGCGGCGGCCCCGCGGGGAATCAGCCCTGTCCGCAACGCGGGCCTCACGGCAGCGGGCATGGACGAGGCCCAGCGCCAGGCCACCGACCGCGCTGCTCGAGCTGTTCCACCAGATGCTGCTCATCAAGATACTGACGGGGCGGGCGCGCCACCGCAGGACGGACCAGCGGTGTCGCGTGCGCAGTATATGCGCGTGCGTTGTGCCGCTGCCGCGCCGAGCCGCCGCCGCTGGTTCGCTTTTGCTTTTGTGTTCGGCAGGACGGATCGAGGAGTCGCCTCCCTCTCCCTCTGCTGCCGTCTCACCTCTCCTCCCCTCGTCCCCTATGGTACAGGAGTGAGGAGGATTTTTCGAGACAGTTTTACTGACGTTTATGAACCCCCCCTGGCGCAGTGCCGACCATGTCTCGCCTATACTTCTGGCTTGACGGCGGCTTCAGCCCCGGTCAAGCTAATCCATAGGAACGCCATGAGCTCCTACTGTGGCCAAGCCTTCTACCTGGGCGAGGGTCAGGCTGACCTACACCGTGCGGGGCGTGCAAACCCCAGCTCCACCGATGGAGACGGGCCAGGTCGCTCCATACACCTCGTCAGCCTAAACATCACCAGTCTCTCAGCGAACTGGCCAACCATCACCGCTCTTGGTGTCGACCACAACGCCGCAGTCATAGCACTGCAGGAGACCCGACATGCCAAGCCGACCAGACAAGCCATCGCTACCAGCGCCGCCAATCCACACCACGGGGGATACCACGCCAGTCTTGGACCTGACCTGGATCTGGCGCGAGCCCAGCGCAGAGCTGCCCACGGCGGCACAGACCACACCGTCGTGGGCAACACTGGCGCCTCGGGAGGGGTCGCCATCCTCTCTAAGGATGCCATTGTCGACTCCACTGTCGACGACACTGCGCCCTGTATCGTCGCCCTCAAGGCCAAGAAAAGATGGCACGAGGCCTTTCTCCCGCTCTGCACTCAGCACCGCCGCAGGCGGCGACGAAACAACCACGGGCCCGCTGGGATCTACATAGCGAGCCTCTACGGGGTTGCTGGAGGAGACAGCACAGATCTTTTTCGGCTCGCTGACTGCGCCGCCGCAAGGGTCGGCTCAGCCCCGTATTTCATCTGCATGGACGCCAACACGAACATCGACGACAATCCACACCTGCTGCACATGATGCAGCACGGATGGTTTAACGTCGCTGAGGGCACACCAGACCACACCATGCACACATACGGCAATATCCCTGACTGGGACCGCGTCACCAAGTGCCCCCGCACTTCGCGCATCGATTATATCATTGCCAACCAAGCGGCGCGATCCCTTGTCACCGACTTCTGCTATCTGCGCGACTTGCCAGCGAAGTCCCATGTTGGCCTGCAGGTCACGCTTGACCTCAGTCGCCTCGACCATACGGCCCGACGCCTTCTTGCCCCCACGCCCTACCCTCCCAACGATGGAGCTCACGAGGGTCACGAACTGCAGGCATTAGGGACCCTCATCGCTGGGCGATATCAGGACCGCATGGAGCAGGCCGACACACGCGACGACGTGGAACGCATGTTCGCCCTGGCTAACGAGGCCAGTCATGAGTACCATCTCACCCGTCTGCGCGACCTGCCACCTCCACCGCCTGACCACCCAAAAAAGAAGCCCCCCACCATGCACGGGCTCACGCCCATGTTCGAGGAGCGACCAGTTGTCCCCCGCGCCTTCCCCACCTACGGAGCTTCCACGATACACATGAACCGACTGCGCAAGCTCCATCGGCAACTCTGTGAGCTTCGCTTCATCGGACAGCACCATCATTTAGACTGCCGTGCCATCCCGCCGTACCTAGCGCAGCGCATCGACTGCACGCGGACCGCGGCCCGCCTCCTATGTCACAAGCTGCGCCCCACGGTTCTCCTAGACTCCCCCGAGGCCTGGACCCCCGACGAGCCAGCACCTCACGGAGAGCACCTTGACGGTTTGATCCAAAACCTCGACCTAGAGCTGGCGCGACGTGCGAACCGTGCCAAAGCTGAACGCATCAAGATATGGGCTGAGGGCGTCCGCGAGCCAAGCGGGCGAAAGGCGGCCATATACGCACGGGCTGCTGACAGCTCGCCCACGGCGTATCTCCGCACGCCTACCACACCTGACGATACGCAACTCCACTGCGACACCAACGCCTTCAAACCTGACAAAGCTAGCACGGACGATAGCGACGCTGACACCGAAGCTGGCGGCTTCAGCCCCAGCGACGGTATTTCGCCCGACACGGACAACGACGAAGACCACACTTGTGAACCACCACCTGCACAAGTCCCCGACATTCTCCCTGCCAACGCCATTGTTGCTAATACCAAAGACATGCTTAAGCTCATGGTCGACACCTGGGAGCCCATCTTGGGCAGGTACCGCGCCCGTGCAGGACATGACGCCGAAGCCATGCCGACGTGGGCTGACTTCTACGACGAGTACCGACAAGAGCTGCCTACGCCATCACCAGCTACCCCTTTCCACCTCACCGACGACCAACTCATCCACTTTATTCGCACCCGTTCACCGCGCCGTGCGGGGGGACTGGACGGCTGGACTACTAAGGAGGCTAAGGAGTTACCCGACGACATCCTTCGCCTCTTCGCCAGCGTCTTACGCGCTATGCAACGCACTGGCACCATCCCAGAACCCCTCCTTCATGTGCCAAACCCGTGCCTCCGAAAAGGCCGAGGCGAACTCCCAACGGACCAACGACTTCTCTCGGTGCTTTCCGTTTGGATGTATGCGTGGGAAGCGCCAGCTTACCGCAGCCTCACGGACTGGCGGAAAGGATGGACCCACGCCACGAGCTTTGGCGCTGTCCCCAAAGCTACCATTGGGGACGTCAGCACCTCTCTTGCCCTGCGCATCGAACACGCCAGGGCCTTACTCCTTCCCTTAGCTGGGGCTGCCCTTGACCGACAGAAGTGTTTCGACTACCTCATCACGGACATCTGCCTTAACCTTGCGCTTCACGCGGGGTGCCCCCAAGACATCGTTACTGTCCGCAGAAACTTCTACAGTCGCCACAAACGCTACATCCGCATGAACGGAGCGTACTCTAAGGAATTGGCCAGGACCAACGGTCACCTCCAGGGAAGCTCTTGGTCCCTGGACGACATTAAGCTGCTCATGTGTGTGTGGACCAAGAGACAGCATCGATACGTTCCGCGATCACTCAGCACTACCTTTGTTGACGACAGCAACTCCACTACTCACACCGCGCCTGAGTTGCAGAAATCTCTTGATGAAACCGCCAAGTTTGATCGATTTTCAGGTCAACGCATTCACCCTGGCAAAGTGGCGGGGTGGGCGCTCACCGACGAGCTTCACGCCGCCGTTACCCAGCTCACTCTGGCGGAACGGCCCTTACGCGTGGTCGACTCCTTCAAGCTCGTCGGGAGTTACATCAACGCCGAGGCAGCGCCGGCTCCAGCCGCGCTTAACCTCACGGCCACCGCTGACGCCCGTGTTCGGAGGGCGACTAGTCGCCTGCCGCGCATTGGCAAGCTCCCATCGCCGATGCTAATTAAGGCGCGGCACGCCCGTTCCCTTGCTGCCAGCGTCTGTACCACGGGCACCGACATTCAAGCCCCATCAGGCCCCGTCAAAACTGCCTACAACATGCCCTTAAGGCGGCTATCCGCCCCAAGGGAAACAAGTGGGTCGAGTTTTGGACTCTCATGGCCGTGTGCGTCCCAGGACACGCCCTGGAGATTGACGCCATCACGCAGCGTGAAGTTTTCCTGTGTCTTCGGCGACAGGTTAATCGCGACGCTACACTCTGCGGTCTCGTCAGGGATCTCCAACACCACGTTCAGACCCTGTTTGGGGGAGGACCTGTCGGACGACTTGTCCAGACGCTCCAGCAGCTCCGTTGGACCTGGCCCACATTTGGCATCATGTACGACGACTGGGGCTGCCAGATCATTTGGCTGAACTTACCCCAAAACGCCTTCCTTCTCATGCTGCGGGCCTCACAACGCAGAGCCTTTCTGAGGAGGATCAAGCCACGGCGTCACGACCTTGGATACCTTGCCTCTGTCAGACAGGGCCTCGACCTCTTCGCTAGCACGTGGCTCGCCCGAACGAAAGGAGCAGCCAAATGCAATGCCTGGCAGCTGGCGCTCCTCCTGAACTACCTGTCGGGCGGGGACCACACCCAACAGCGACGATCCCGATCAAACACGTCTGCTGACCCCAGCACCATCTGCCGATACTGCGACGAGGAAGAGGAAACTCAGGAGCACACTGTCCGCGACTGCAAGTGCTGGGCCCGTGAAAGAGTCCCTCTCACCACCCTCATCAGTGACGAGCAGTGGGCCCGTCTTCCGCCGCACACAAGACACTGCGGGCTCTTCGATGAAGACCCAGCCCTCCTCGACCTGCAGGCCGACCTCGCGAGGGACCCGCTACCGCAGCCCATGCCGCGGCCCCCACCTGAGGGAGATCCTGCGGCTTCAGCCCAGGACTCCTACACCACCTACCTTGACCCCGACACTGGTTGGACATGGGTCTACGCTGCCACGGACGGTGCATGCACCAACCAAGCCATCCCATTGCTAGCACGAGCGGGCTACGGCGTCTACTACGGCATCGACACCGCATGAACTACAGTGCACGCGTTCACGGCATTACGCAGAACGCACAGCTTGCGGAGACCCTCGCCATTGTCCACCTCACGGCATGTGCTGAACGGCCCGTACACGTTTTCGTGGACAACCAGGCGGTGGTCGATGGGGTCCAAAGTATCATCGACGGACACTCACCACCGCAGGGCACGCACGTGGAGCTCTGGGAAAAGATCCACCGATGCGTCATGGCCAAGCCCAACATGTTCCGCGTCGAGAAAATCGCAAGCCACCTGGGAGACATGGGCATCGACCTCGGGCTCATCGGGCCCATCGCGGAGGATTTCAATCGTCAGGCTGACGCCCTCGCCACAACGGCGGCACGTACTCATAACCTTCCAGACGACACTGTCGAAGCTGCCAAAACACGACATCGCCAAGCGACCGTGCTTCATGGAGTCGCTGTCGCCATCTACGAGCGTAGACACCGCACGCTCCCCCTCCCACACCGCAGGGCTGGGTTTACAGCTGCGGAACTCAACAAAATGGAACCAAACCCCCTGCTGTCTGACCAGGCACCACCCGCGGCTGGACCAGACATCCCACAGAACCCGGACGAGCTCTGGACCGAGGCCCAACGGGCGATATTCGACGAACAGGAGGACGACCCGTTCGGCTTTGGCGGGGGCCTTGACTTCCTAGGCGACGGGCCAGCCAGCGCCAACCTTGCCCCGTCGGGCACCCGCACGTCGCCCTCGACTCCGCCACTGAGATCGGCATCGCACCCACATGACAACGCCGCTCACCTTCAAGACGCTGACGAACAGGAGGACGACCTGTTCAGCTTCGGTGGGGGATCGGACGCTTTGGACGACGGACAAGTCAGCGAAAACCCTGCCCCGTCGGGCAACCTCTCGACGCCTACCGCGACTCCGTCCCCGAGAGCGACATCGCCCCCATACGATGATATCGGCCACCGCCAAGACGCCGACGACGACCTGGGTGACCCCCGCGGACTGAGTGGCATAGACGACGCACCGCCGACACCCCACGCTGCCGACCATGCCGCTCTACCGAGACGCCACCCTTCTACGCGGCCGACCTCAGAGCCCTCGCACGGCATCATGATTGGTCCCACCGCGCAAACCACTCCGCCCCCTCACCAGCGGCAGCCCGCGGGGGCGGCTTCAGCCCCCCCGCAGGGCACTGAACCAGACAGGCCCTCGCGCCCCGTCCACGCTTCCATCGTTGCTGAGCGAGAGGATGCGGCTCTCCCGACCTCTCGGGGCGTGGCCCTAGCGGCTCCAGCCCTGGGGTCGCGTGTTCCCCTCCAGTCACCTTTCAAGGGTGACGGACGACAGCGTACAGGGTGCCGCACTACGCTAGTCCACCATCTGGACAGGCGTACCGAGGACCTCGCCTCTGTCTCGAGGCCCTCGGCCGCTGGCACTGAGCAGCCACCCCTCACCGACCGCGAAACCGAGCTGTCCCAGGCTATGGCTGCTCTCCAGCAGAGGTGCGTTGCTCTCGCCGCGGACCTCGCCGCCGCCCAAGCTCGCCAAGGCCCTCTACTCCAGCGCCTCCACAGCGCCGGGCGAGCCTTCGCCGAGCTGCTCACGCCCTCGCCCGATGGTGCCGTGCCGTCACTCACCATCCAAGCTATGCTGTCATCGTTCCGCGGCGCTCACCTGGTGCCCCGCGCTAATCTCCTCCTCTCTGCCTGCCCGTGTGTACGCGTGGCTCCGCGTCCACGGTGTCAGGGCGTGGGGGCGGGGGGTGCCCCGTCACTGCGCGCCGCTTTGCGGCCAAGCGCCCAACTGGCGGTCTGCCAAGCCGCCTAGCCACGTGTCAGCACGTCGCCTTTCTTGTTGGGGCCTCTTTCTTT
>CAUYUJ010001536.1:142500-145000 GCA_963575745.1 Prorocentrum cordatum | reverse complement strand
CGCATCGCCGATGCGTCGCTGGTGCATCGGCGCCGCAAGCGTAGAGAAAATCGGGCTCCATCGGGAATCTTCTGACCCGGGTCAATCCAGACCCGGGTCAGCAGGAAACCAAAAACTGCAATGCAGAAAAAAAACTTCAACGCAAGTCTTCGCAAACCCGGGTCAGCCAATATGCGCGGCCGCCTCGCGGCCACGAGCGGCTCGCTAACCCGGGTCAGGCAGAGGGGGTCTTCGCAGGATCCTGCAGGATCCGGTGCCCTGGCTGACCCCCGTTTGCATTGACCCCCGTCTCTTGAGCCCCGACTCCACACCAAGCCGCACTGCCGGTGCATCGGTGATGCGGCGCGCTCACTCGACACTGTCTATACTGACCCCACATGGGAGGCCTAGACGGAGGGGAGGACGGTTTTGTGAGGCTTTCGAGGGTTCTGGGATGCTCGAGTGGGTGGGCCCAGGAGGCCACAGGAGGCCACATCGGCCACGGCAGCCGCCTGGAGCCTGCAGAGGTTCACAGAAGTCGGGCGTTGGCACAACTGGGTTTAGTGATAAGTACTGGGGGACTCGCCCCCCCCGCCCCGTTCCACCTAACCGGAACTGCCGTCACCCGAAAAAACACCAGCTACGGCATACCTGGTTTAGTGAGTCTGGCAAATCTAGGGGCTCCAGGGCCCTACTACGAACCGGGTCCCCTTACGGCGATACCCGAAGGAGGCGCCCGCCTCAGAGAGCCCTCCGGGCGCGCCTGAGAATGGGGAGAACGGACAGCCGAGCTCGAGAATGGCCCAGCCTGGTTCCGACGTGGAGCCCACGAGGCCCACCACGAGAATCCACTGCTCACTGGCCCCGCGCCGCACCTCCCCCCCTGGCCACGTCACGAGCCGCGCCGGCTCTGCTTGTAGTCATTCCTAAGGCCGCGCGGATCGTAGCACCGGCGAGAATCGCGGCCTTACCAGCCCCCTCCCCACCACCCTCCCAAGGCATGAGCCGAACACTTCATTTTGTGTTCGTGCTCCCTCGGTTTGTCTGCGTTCCGCCTTTCCTGCAAAACAAAAATGAAAACGAAAACGGTCCTCGAAATCGCCAGAAAACACAGTTGAGCTCGCGCCGACCCTCCCCCCGATCACGCCAGTTATCGCCAGAGGATATGGGATTGGCCTCCACGGGGCGCGGCGCAAGGAGGGCGGTCTTCTAAGAAGGCGGCGGGGAATCTGACCCTCCCGCGCGCCGTCCGGCGCAAGGCTTACGCTCGCTCGATCGCTCGGGGCATCTGGCAGGGCAGGGAGCTTCTTAGACCCCGCCCGCCTTTGACGATATCGGGCGTGCATTAGGCAATGGGGGGGCGGTAAGCCGAGGGGGGAAGGCACGTGCACCTCTCGTGCCCCCTGTTGGATCCCAGGGAGGCCACTCCGGGACCCGAGAGGCACACAATCGCTGCACCTTCCCTCGCCCCCCCCGTGTACGATCGCCCCCCCAATGCTCGACGCCCGAGAGAGGCCTCGCTCGACGCCTCCAGGGCTTCCGCTGCAGGCGCCTGCAGGGCACGCCCCCGCCGCGCCCGCGCCGCCCGCGCGAGCTGCCCGGCCGCCGCGCGGCCTCCAAACCGTCGAGGCGGCCCCGCGGGGCCCTCGGCAGCACCCCCGTCGCAGGGACCGCGCGCCGCGAGCCGCCCTCCCCGGCCCTGGTGGCCCGCATCGGGCCCGCGGAGGGCGCTCGGCCTCGAGCGCGCCCGCGCCGCCGCCGCCCCGCCGAGGCGGCGCGGAACGGGCCGCCTCGTCCAGCGCAGAGAAGCCGCCCCGTGGCCTGGCCCACCCACCGGCGCAGAGAAGCCGCCCCGTGGCCAAGGAGACGGGGAGGGGGAAGCAGGAGGAGGAGGGAGAGTGGCAGGCGGAGCAGCACTTAGCAGAGGCAGGCAGAGCGGGCGCGCAGGCGCGGAACCGGCCGCCCTCCGAGGCGGGGCCGAGAAGGCTCCCTGGTCCGCCAGGGCGGTCGCACCGGGGCCCCGGCGCCTCTGCGGCGGTCGGGCGGGGGCCCACCTGGCTCGGGGCTCGGCTCGGCTCGGCCAGCTCAGAACCAAAGGCGGCGCTGCAATGTTTGGGACTTCTGCGGCGGCCTCTCGACCCGGCTATCGGCCAATCCGCAAGGCTCGGCGGCGAGCCCGGGGGGGGATGCAGAGCCTTCTCGGACGGCTAGGAGAGCCTCGGGCCGTTTTAGAGGAAGGAGACGTATGCACGTACACCGATTCTGGCCAGGATCGGAGCATACGCCCTCCTACCTTGGCCAAGAAGGCATATGTAACGATCCTGGGTCAAGGATGGGCCTTGCAAGGATCGGTGCATGTGCATAGTTCCCTTCGCCCGACTTCTGGGAATATGACTAAGACTTCTCCGAAGCGAGAGCGAGAGAGAAACGGCTTCCGAGAAGACGCGAGCGCTTCCCAAAAAAGCTCTGCCTAGCGGGTGCGCAAACATGGATTAGCGATCCATGGATTTGGCGCGCGGTC
>CAUYUJ010001536.1:70000-135000 GCA_963575745.1 Prorocentrum cordatum | reverse complement strand
AGCGATCGCGCCCCGATGGGCGCGGCGCGCCAGCTGCGACTCCGCGGAGGGCCTTCCTGCGCGACGCGGGTTTCGCCGGCCGGGGCGCCGCGACAGGGGCGCCTGGATGCCGCCGCCCGACTGGCCCGCGCAGCGCGCTGTCGCCGTCGCGCCGCCCTCGCCAACGAACTCAGCGCCTGCAGCGCGGCGAGGCGGCGCGCGGGCAGAGATCGGGGCGCGCCGCGCCTGCGGCCCCACCTGCCGCGCGGTCGGGCGCGGCGCGCGCGCGGCTCCCGGCGCCGCGGCGCTGCGGCGCGCCTGGGGCCGCAATTTGCGCCCGGCGCTCGGTGTCTAGCCTGCGCGCCCGCGCTCGCGGATCGCGCCCTGGGCTCGCCTGAGGCGACAACGGTGGACTCGCGCCTCGCCAGCCGCGCGCGTTCGCGGACGCGGGCCCCCCCCCCCCCCTCCGATCGCGCCCCCGCGCCCAACCTGCGCTCGCGCGGGCCACCGAAATCGGACGAGGTCGGCCCTTCGAGGACGTCCAGCCCAGCGAGCGATCGCACCTGCATTGGGCGCGGCGCGCCAACCGCGACCCCACGGTCGGCCATCCAGCGCGACGCCGAGGTTTCGCCAACAAGTGCCGCGACAGGGGATGGATGCAACCGCCCAACGACAGGCGGCCAGGCGCCCCGGTCGTGGCGCCACCCAACAGGCGCAGCTGACGCGACAGGGAGACTGGCCGAGGCCGGGGCGCGCAGCGAGGGCGCCCTCGACAGTTGCCGGACTTGCACGTCCGAACCCGTGGGCAACGCGACGCCGCTTGGTGCGCTTCTGCTGGCCGCGGTGGGCGCCGCCTCGGAGGTCGCCTCGCATTCATTACGAGTCACGTCGAGGTACTATCGGAACGCCGGCGGTGACCAATCCGCGCCGCGCAAGATTTCGCGCGGCCGACCCCGGCAACGCCTCTCTTTTCAGCGCGCCGACGCCGAAAAGGCCTTGCTAGTGAACGACGCCCCGCCGGGGGCGCGGGCGCGCATCGCCGCTGCCCTGATGGCCCGCGCGATTGAAACGGCCGGCGACGTGACTCGCCAGGAGCCAATCCGCCAGAGGCGCGGGAAGGCAACTTCGCCCGCGCGGGCCCCGTCGACGGAAACTCGGGCGCGTTCACAGCTTGGCCGGGGGGCTGGCGCGCCAGCAGGTGCGCCGGGCGACCGTTGGCCTGTCGCGGTTCTTGACCGTGGAAAAATGCAGCGTGGCCGTGTCGGTCGTCGCGAAAAACAAGACGCGTGCTACTGGGTTGCGTAAATCCGCGTCTACGAACTAAAACCTGGTCTCCACGCTCGATGAGCAGGGCTTCAGAGGGCGCGCAGTGCGAATCCCCGCGCGAGCACAAGGAGGGCGCGCAAGAAAAGATCTTCCCGGGCGAAATCAAGCACGGCCAGGAGATGTGAGAGCGACGCGAAAAGCTTGGTCTCAGCGTCGGGCGCCTCCTCGCGATAGCTTCGCGCGCCCGCCGCGCCGCCGAGCCCGCGAGCACGGCGGCGTCGCGGCCCAAAAGCCAGAGCGCATTGGCGTGCTCACACTTCTGATTCCCGAAGGTTCTGGAAGTCCGGAATTAAGTGCGCAGCGGCAGAGCGCCTCCGAGCTCCGCGGCAGCGCAGCGCAGCATGCAAGCGGCGCGTTGCGAACGACATCCAAGCCCTGGGCGCAGTTCGCCAGGCCCCGAACGAGCGCGGGGCCGCGCCAATAATCGCCAGGGTACGAGCGCGCTTCAAGTCGCGCCGAATAGACCCTGGCGCCCCCGCGCCCGGGGTGCCTCTCGCGAAGCTCGCCCGGGGGCCGCCCTGGGCGCGGGCGGCGCCCGCGAGGGGCCGAGCGCCCGGCGAGCGCCCGACAGAATTAGACGCGCGGCGCGGTCGCCAGGCGGCGCCGCTGCAGCCGCGGGCGGGCGGGGGGCAAGGCCGCGGCCCGCCGCGCCCAGGCGTTTACCGAAGTGGGAGAGGCGCCTGGCGGGGGCGCGGCGCGCTGCCGGAAGCTCAACTCGGCCTGAACCTCAACTGCGGAGTCTTCGAAGCCTTGCAACTCACTGACGCCGCGCATTCCCTTGAAATCCCGTAGCGAGAAGACGCCACTATTAGCGAATATCGCATGAATGGCACCCTCGTGCACCGAAAAGGACAGGATGCAAGGTGCAAGGACGCGCCAGGCCGCGCTGCGGAGCCGACCCCTCGAAGGGCGCGCGCGCGGCCTATATGGCGCGGGGCCCGGCGCGCTCGAGCTCACCCGCTGTCCTGGCAGCCTTGTTCTTGCAATGGCCTCGGCTAGTGCTGGGCGACGCCACTTGGCCCCTGCGACGCGGGGCGGGCGCCGCGCCCCGCGCAGCGCGCGGTAGCGCGCCGATGGCCAGCGACTCGCATGATTCCCTACTTGGGTCGTCCGCGACGTTACCCTCTGCGAGCGCACGCAGCGCCAGAGACGGCCGCGCGCGCGCCGCGGCGGCGCGCGCCGGTGGGAACTCGGTCGACGCGCGCGCTAACGTGGAGGACTACCATCGCCAGCCAGCAGTTGTCGACCAGCGCAGCGTGGCCCAAATCGCGCGCGGTGCCCTTCCAGAAGCCAAATTCCGCAACTGCGCTGAGATGTCGGAGAATACTTCGAGCGAGCGACCCCGGATGAGCCGGTCCCAGGCGCGCGCCCCCAATTAATGCAACTGCCAATATTTCCAGTCCAGCGATGCGATTACCGCTCCGCGCCTTGAACTGGCGCGCGACGTCGGGGCCCTGCGCGAGATCTGTGCTCTTCCGAGAGCCATCCGCGCACAATGCGGCGGCCATGTGCGCGGGGCTTCCGCGCGCGTCTACCCGGATCAGCTTCGGGGGCGCGGGTTCGCGCGCTTCCCAGGCCGCGTGCTCGGCGACGCAGCGCTCGAAGATATCCGGCCAGCGCGTGCGGCTGCAACGGGCATCCCCCCGCAGGATCGGATACCTGCTGCGGGAATGATCCAGCAGCGGGCGAAGCGTCGCGCGCCCCGCGCGCCGGAACATATGGCCGAGGGGCGATCAAGGCCCCCGCGAGCTTCTAGGCAACCCCCGCCGTCACCTGACCCGAGCGCGGCGCCTCCCAAATCCGAGCGCGCTACTTCGCTCGCTTGTCGTCAAAAGGCCGGGCGGAGAAATTGCACGCCATTCTGCGAGGAGCCGCGGCGCGGGTCGCGCGCGCGCGCTGCGCCCGTGCACCCCTGCTGCCGGTGACGCTTCGACGCGCGAGCTTGCCCTTTATGCGCGGCCCGAGAATGACGAGCGAGCCCCCGCGCTCGCCCCTCTTGGCAGACGTGGCCGACTGGCCCGACAGGGCGCGCATAGCTCGCACCGCGAATTTAAGGATCTGTTCAGCCTGCGCCCGATGCGGCGCGCGCGCGCGGAGGGGCGACCGGGGCGTCTCGCGGGGCCTCGTTTCTGATGCCCCTGCCAATTCCGAATGAATCATCGACGTGGCCCAGAATTACAGCGCGTTGCACGCGACGCAAGATGGTTGCGAGCCAAGAGCCGGCGCGCCCCGACCCATGCACACTTGCAACTGCGAGGGTCCAGGCGTGGGCCCCCGCGCGCGCGCGCTCGGTCCGCGCCCGCGCGCGCGGCGCCTAGTCAAAACGGGAGAGCGTCATACATCGATGCCATGATCTCGGATTTCAAACGGTAGACCACGTGGTCCAACGGACGGTGGACGGCTGGAACCGGGGCCTTTTCGGAACGCACAGTCGAAGTCCACTTTGAAGAGGCTCCGTCGCTCCGACGGATCTCATCGCGAGGCGGACAGCGCCGCCGGGGAGCGCTGTCTGCCTGGAGTTCACCCATTCATCTTTTTTCACATCTAGTGCGACCAGCGCCTCGCGCAACGGTTTCGCTGCGAGCCGAGAGAGACCGCATGGCCGCGCGCGACACGGGCGCGCCACGCATCGCTCTTCTTGAATAGCACGGCGATTTCTTCAATCCAAGTGCGCGCGTCGCGAACAGTAGGCGGCGCGCCAACATCGCGCAGGAAGTCACGCAGACTCTAGAGCGCCACGGTCGAAAACGCTCGGCGAAACGCGGCAACTGACTGCGCGGCGAATTATGCAGCGCTGCGCTGAGCAGACAAGCCTTGAAGGATCCTCGGTGGAGCCTGCGTAAAGCGCGACGCTAACTGGTCGGACGACGGGCCCGCAAGGGACCAGGGCAAAGGCTGGCCTGGAGTAGCCCACCTGGGCGTGCCACACTCCCACAGAACAATCCCACCAGCCCTCTGGGCGTCGGTGGTTTAGAGCGTTTCCTCTTCCACCCCTCCTTCTTCCCCTGAGGGGTTTACCCCTCCCCCTACCCCCTCCCCACTGACCTGGACAGGGGGGGCCGCGGGTAGTTAGAGCGTCCAAGAACGACCCCTGGGAGGGCTAAAATTCGACACCCCTCACGAGGATCGTGTCCCCCAGGGGGGCGACGCTAAAACATGCTTCCCCCTTCTGCGATCGATGTCCTCCAAAAGGGCCTCAAGAGACGTCTCGGACTCTCCTCCTGCGCCCTGCGCGCGAGCGGGCGGAGCGCCGCCCGCCCGCCCGCGAGGCCCAAGAGCCCACCAAAACGTTCGAAGATACCTCCAAGACGCCACCAGGGAAGAGGAAGAGGCGGAGGAGGAGGAGGAGGAGGAGGAGGAGGAGGAAGGGAGGAGGAGGAGAAGGCGGAGGAGAAGGAGGAAGAGTGCCGATCATCGGCGCTCTTCGTTCGAGTGCCTGGTGTAGGATGGGCTGGTGGGGATACGCGAAGCGTCAAGAATCTATTAATGGACCTGCCCAGGACCAGGGCACGGACAGGCCCAGAGTAGCATCACTTAGAGCGCGGCGCAACTGGCCGAACGGGCCCACCAGGGACCAGGGCACACCCTGGCCCAGAAGGCTCCACGTAGAGCGCGGCACAATTAGGCCGAACGATGGGCCCTCCAGAGACCGGGGCACACATTGGCCCAGCGCTTCACGCAGAGCGAAGCGCAACTGGCCGAACGATGGGCCCGCTAGGGACCAGGCCACAGACTGGCCGAGTGTAGCTCCACGTAGAGCGCGGCGCAAACTGGCCGAACGGTGGGCCCGCCAGGGACCAGGGTACACGCCGGCCCAGTGTAGCTCCACGTAGAGCGCGGCACATTCCGGCGGAAAGGTAGGCCCGCTAGGGACCAGGCCACATAGTTACTGGCCCAGCGTAGCTCCACGAAGCGCACGGCTCCAACTGGCCGAACGATGGGCCCGCCAGGGACCAGGGCGCAAACATACCCAGAGTGGCTCCACGTAGAGCGCGGCACGAGCTGGCCGAAGGATAGGCCCGCCAAGGACCGGAGCGCGGACAGGCCCATAGCAGCTCCACCTGGGCCGGGCCGAACGACTGGTCCGCCAAGGCGCGCATACGCACGCACGCACGCACGCACGCACGCACGCACGCACGCACGCACGCACGCACATATATATATATATACACACACACACGCACGGCACGCACGCACGCACGCACACACGCACGCACGCACAAACCCTTCCAATGCACAAGGCCGTGGACGCCCAAATGGAAGCCGAAGTCGGAAACCCCATTGACCCCATGGCCACGTAAAGGGCCAGGACGGCCCAATAGGCAAGGATGCATCGGCACCCTGGGACAAATTCTTTACACGTGGGAGGGAGGGATTGGGAGGAGGAGGAGGAGAGGGAGGAGGAGGAGGAGAAGAAAGAGGGGGGAGGAGGAGGAGGAGGAGGAGGAGGAGGAGGAGGAGGAGGAGGAGGAGGAGGAAGAGGAGGACGAGGAGGAGGAGGAGGACGAGGACGAGGAGGAGGAGGAGGAGGAGGAGGAGGAGGACAACCTCCCCCGTCCTGGACGCCTGGGACGCGCTGGGCGGGCGGGCGGGGTGAAGCACGCGCTGCCTGGCCTCGCACCGTTCTGGGGGATGGCAGCGCGGCTGAGGAGAGAGGCGAGGGACAAGGGAAGACGAGGGAGGTAGGAGAGAGAAGACGGGCGAAGGGAGGAAATGGACAGGAGCGAGGTGACGGGAGTGAGAAGACAAAGAGGAAGAGGAAAGGAGCCAGGAGCCAGGTGGGGAGAAAGAACGAGGAGGGGGGAAAATGGAAAATGAAGGAGGGGCAGTGACTGAGAGGGAGGAACCAGGCGAGGCGTGAGGTGAGGACGGAGGACGGATAGGGGGGAGAAGGTAAGGGGGGGGAGGATGAGCGAGAGGACAAGGAGGGGGAACCGCACCCGCGCCAACCGGAGCACCCGGAGCACCCAGAGCACGAGGACCGCGCGGGCCACCCGGGACACCTAGAGCACCCGGGGACGGGACATCCGGAGCACCCCGAGCACCACCCGGGCCAACACCCCGAACACCCGGGACACCTGTGATCGCCGGGACACGAGCAGCCAGAGCGCGCATGCCCCCGGAGCACCCAGAGCACCCGGGGCACCCAGATCAGCCGGGACTCCTTCGGGAGAAGGGCAGGTTTCTTGTTTCATGATCTCGGACTCTTGTTCTCCTCTTCCTCCTCCTGCCCCTCTTGCTCTTCATCGTTGTGGGACAATGGCAGGACGTCCTCAGGAGGTTCCCAGGTGGCCCCAAAGTTGCACCAGACGGCTACCAGACTGCGCAAGAGCATTCCGAACTGGAGTCTGATTTTGCCTTTCGTGGGCACCTCATGGAAGTCGCTTGAGACCTTTTCGAAGCCTGCTCACGGGGAATGAATGAAAAGAGCAGGCGGAGGTTGGGTGTACTCATCTTCGGGCAGCCGCTCGTCGAAACGCAGTTCTACCGAATCGCGAGCGTGACGATGGTGACGATAACGGCAAATAGAGGGCAAATAATCCACCCCGATAACGCGCCCAAAGCAGGAATCGAACAGGGCAGGGCTGTTTAGTAAACGCCCAAGGCCGTTTAGTAAGCGCCAATTGTCCAGTCTGGGTGGTTTTCCCCCCTTGAGCAGAAGACGATGGTGACGACGATGATGCGCAGCGCCCTTGGGTTGAGGATGGGAGGGAGGGGAAGCAGTGTTGTAGCAGCTTGACGGCGCGTGTGGGCGAGGGCGCGTCGGGGGAACTGGGGGCGCGCCAAATCTGGAAAACAGGGCTGGGGCCTCGTTCGCTTGGCAGGCATGCCTTCTGACGTTGGGCTGCCCCGCTCGGGGGCGCCGAAGCTGGCGGAAGTTTTCCACGGACCCCGGCGGAAGAAGACGCCCCAACGGGGGGTCCGTGGATGCGCTCTTGGGAGCCTCAGGGGCGCTCTTGGGGCCATCTTGGAGGAGAGCGGCCGAAGAAAGGGGGACCATCAATTAGCCTTGCCCCTCTAGAGTGCCTAAAATCCGCCGACCCTGTCTGCGTGTGTGAGGGACTTGTCCGCTCAAGTCGTCATCTCCGTCATTCGTTGGTCTTCGTCTCTGTCGTCCCCTTTCCCTGCCTCCCCCTTTTCCCTGGGCTCGTCGAAGCTCCCCCCTCTCCCAGGGACCTCCCAGCGCGCCAGCCAAAGCGAAAATGAGCAACGTCCTAATCGAGTCGAAGGGAAGCCTCTTTCCTTCCATTCCTCCCCCGCCGGGGGGGGGGGGTCCTGGGAGGGGGGGGTGGGGGCAGACGCCCCGGGGGGGGGTCAGATACGACGCCCCCCCTGGGAGTCCCGGAGCCCGAAAAAGCCCCCAAGACGGGCCACGAGTGCCCCGAGAGGCCCAGAAGACAATCCAAGAGCACCCCGAATCGCCGAACGATCTGTCCAAGACGCCTTGACGGCCTCCAGACGGCCCAAGAGGCATGCAAAGCGCCCCTAAGAGGCCACGAGGAGTTCTCTCACGAGAGCCCCAAGAGGCAACATTCATGGATGTCCCATACGTTTTTGATAGATGTTGGCGTTCTTGCCTCTTCCGCTTCCCGACGCGCCAAGACGGCCCAGGAGGCCCTCAAGATCGCCCCGAGACGGCCCAAGAGGCCCCCAAGAGGGTCCCCTAACGGCCGGCGAGGGCCCCAAGACGGCCCAAGACGCCTCCAAGACGGCCCAAGAGGCCCCCAAGACGGCTCCAGGAGAGTGCCCAGACGGGGGACCCGAACGGACATTTCAAGCTCTCAGCACCAAGAGGCCCCCAAGAGGCCCCGAAGAAACCCCAAGAGGCCCCAAGAGGCTCCCAAGCGGCCCCCAAACTGCCTCAAGAGAGCCCTGGAGAGCCCCGAATTGCCCAGGAGGCCTCCAAGAGTGCCTCGAGACGGCGCAAGAGGAGCCCTGGACGGCCCAAGACAGCCTCAGGAAAGCCACAGGCTGTCCCAAGAAAGCCTCTGGCCTCCTCCTCCTCCTCCTCCTCCTCCTCGTCCTCCTCCTCCTCCTCCTCCTCCTCATCCCCCCCTCTGCTCCCCCTTCTCCTGCTCTCCTCTGCCTCATTCTCCTTATCTTGCTTCTCCTCCACATCCTTCTCCCCCCTCCTCCTCTCTCATCCACCTCCTCCACCCTGCCACCCCCCCCCATCGGTTTCATCTTCGTCGCTCTCAGGGTCGGCGGCAACGGCCGTAAGGCGTTCGCAATCGTGTCCTGGGCCCCTCTTGAAGTGGTCTTGGAGCGCTCGTGGACCCTCTTGGGGCCGTCGTGGTGCTTCGTTGGGACATCTCGAGGCCACCTTGAGGCCTCGGAAGGCCATCGAAGGCAAAAAAGGAGACGGCCAACATCATTGATGTTCCTTAGGTGTCTGATGGAATTGGGCGGCCATGACGACATTCTGCGCGCGGGGCGCGGCCAGCGAAAGCGGCCAAGGATGGGCTGAGTGTGGAAGGGTGCAGGGCCCACCCTAGAAATTCGCTCAGCCTTGCCATGCGGGTTGACTGTGCAGGACCCCTCAAACCCTTTGAGAGCGGACCTGAGCCAAGGGGCCCCAAAAGAGTATCGGGGAGCAAGCAGTGGCATGCAACCAAGAACTCGCAAGTCCGCGTGGATTTCCAGGATCCGCACTGGACCCTATCCCTGGCGCGCGGAGCGGACCAGGGGCGGTGCTGGAGGCACCTCCAGAGGCCCGAGCGCAGATCCGAGGAATCCGCGCGGGCCTCCCAGTGTGTATGTTTATGGCATGCTTGTCCCCCGACATTCGGGAGAGGGTGTTTCGTTTCAGAAGACGTACTATCTCAAACCAACCCAACCAGATTGACGACCCCCATTGCGAAGACGTATTCATTGTCACACTAGGTCTAGGGGTTGCTCCATTCTCGATGACCACAGGTCCACGCGCTCGTTCCAGATGCGCTGGGCGTGGATCTCTGGGGCGCTGTAGCAAGCGGTGCCGCGGTTGGTCAGCATGATGCCGCCGACCTCTTACGGGGATACGATCTGTGCCCACAATCCCCACCCACAAGCTGGTTCAGGATAAGGCCGTGCAGCGGGGCTTGCGCCCGAACATTACCCTACCCCTGCGCGAAATGAACCCCACCCTCCCCCTCAGGAATCGTGGGGGGTAGGGGTTAGGGTTCGCATGCGGCCCCCTAAACATGGCACCCCCCGGGGGCACGATGATCGCACGCCACCCCAGCAGACAAGCTGGTCCGGCACAGGGTGCGCGGGAGAGAGGGGTGGCCACGCGTCGGCCCCCGAAGACACCTTCCGGAGTTCCGCGCGGACTGCTCGGCTCGGCGCTGGGCCCCACTAGGGGCTCACAGGCGAGCCATACACCCCTACCCCCCACGATGTCTGAGGGGGAGGGTGGGGCTCACTTCGTTCGAGAGCTCCCGAGCGAAGTGAACCCCACCCTCCCCCTCAGAAATCGTGGGGGGTAGGGGTAGGATTCGCCTGTGAGCCCCCTACCCACTCCCTGGCAGCGCCGAGCGCGCCTGGGGCAGCGCCAGAGGCGCCGCCAGGGGGTCCAGCACGGGTCCGGGCGATCCGCGCAGGCTTCCGCGAGCTCGCGCGTGTGCCGGCTGCTCCTCTCCGACCTCTGGCAGGCTCCCGATCTGCTTGGCGCTGTTGAAGTCCCCGATCTTCACCGCGGCGGCGTCCTTGGTCAGCAGGAGGTTGGCCGGCTTGATGCTCGGGCGCTGCGTCATGGGGGGGGCAGTACAACGGGGGGGGGAGAAGGCAGGTGCACCTGTTGTGCCCTGGAAGGGCCGTAAAGGGACGCCCTGGGGCCCAAGAGGGGCACGGGAGTTGCACGTCTCCCCCCCGCCCATGAATTATCTGGCCATCGCTCGGACCTCCACTCCACGTGTATGCTTCGGCTTCGTGCGTGCATGTTTCTAGCAAGATGGCCCCAAATGCCACCCGAAGGTCCTCGCCGATGAGAAAGCTCGCATCCGCGCGATGCCACACGATCCGCCCCCCCATCACGCAGTGCCCGAGATGTCCCTGTGCACGATGCGCCGGGTGTGCAGGTCCGCCGGCCCACCCGCGGCGGGGACAGCGGGCTCCCGGCGGGGCGCTCCTCGGCCCAGATCTTTTTGTGGCGACGGGAGCAGGAGGAGGAGGAGGAGGAGGAGGAGGAGAAGGAGGAGGAGGAGGAGGAACAGGAGGAGAAGCAGGAGGACGAGGAGGAGGAACAGGAGGAGAAGGAGGAGGAGGAACAGGAGGAGGAACAGGAGGCGGAGGACCAGGAGGAGGAGGAGGAGGAGGAGGAGGAGGAGGACGGCGGTCCCGTCTCTCGACAGCCTGGGTCTCGGGAGGCCCGCTGCGGACCCCGTTGGGAGAGCATCTGCTCGGGGGGGGAAAACTTGGTCCGTGTGATCTGGTGGGCGAGAACTCCGGGGGCCCCTCGGCGCACACGCCCTCTCTTCCTCCTCCTCCTCCTTCTCCTCCTCCTCCTTCTCCTCTTCGTCGGCGTCCTCCTCCTCCTCCTTCTCCTCCTCCTCCTCCTCCTCCTCGTCCTCGTCCTCCTCCTCCTCCTCCTGCTTCTCCTCCTGGGGATGTCCGTTGGATGGGAGCGAGAGGTCCAGGGGCCCTTTCCCGGGGGAGCGAGGGCTCGCGCCGCAACGGCCCCATCGCGACATAGGACTGGGCCACGTGCAGTCGCAAAGGGAGTGCGACGAGTCAGGGGGCAAGGGCGGGAAGGGCCGCGGATTGAAGAAGAGTGCCACCGAGAAGACCGAGCTTGAGCTCCACCGCCGCCGCTGTCATGCGATCTCCCGTCCTGGTCGACTGGCAAGAGTACAGGCGGCCAGCATGCGCAGTAGTAACGTCAGCGCAATGCGGCCAGATATGCATGTGTGCGCTTGCAGAATATTCCTCATCTCGCTCATCCTCCTCCTCCTGCTCCTCCTCCTCCTCCTCTTCCTCCTCCTCTTCCTCCTCCTCCTCCTTCTCCTCCTCCCCCTCCTTCTGCTGACTCCTCCTCCTCCTCCTCCTCCTCCCCCTCCTCCTCCTCCTCCTCCTCATCCTCCTCCTCCTCCTCCTCCTCCTCCTCCTCCTCCTTCCTCCTCCCTCCTATTACTATCAAGACTTCGTCTTATGGTCATACTCATACTCATACTCTTCCTCCTATTACTACTGCTCCTGCTGCTACTGACTGACTTCTTCGCCACAGTTCCCAACCTCCTCACTCCTCCGCATTCTCCACCTATTTCCTGCATTCGTGGGTCACGCTATGGATCAGGAGCCCTGCCCTACCAGCGCCGCGAAGGCGTCGAAGAGGAGAAGGAGGAGGAGAAGCAGGAGGAGGAGGAGGAGGAGGAGGCGGAGGGGTAGGAGGAGCAGGAGTCTCCCCCTCCGCCTCTTCCTCCTCCTTCTCGCCTCCGTCTCCTCCTCCTCTCCTCCTCCTCCTCCTCCTCCTCCTCCTCCTCCTCATCCTCCTCCCCCCTCTTCCTCCCATCCTCCTCCTCCTCCTCCTCCTCCTCCTCCTCCTCCTCCTCCTCCTCCTCCTCCTCCTCCTCCTAGTCCTCCTCCTCCCTGCAATGGCGGTGTTTCTGTCTGCGTTGAACTTCGACACCTTGGAATCTCATCGGGCCCGGGACCCGTGAAGTGAGACCCGCCGCGAGCAGTCAGTGGCTTTGATGGGGCAGCGAGCTACAGGGTATCTTACGCCGTAAGCAGACATGCGGCGTCGGAGCGAGTCGTTGGACGCTCCAGGGACGACACACTGGAGAGTTGTTGTTGTTCCCCCTGCGTTGGGGCAACACGTCTATTAAGCGTTTCGAGCTTGGCCTCCTCCTCCGTCGCTGCCAGACTCGCCCGCAGAGCCTCGAACCCTGGTTGTAAACCACAGCCTGGGGCCTCAGCTGCAGGCTGCAGGCCGCTGGACGAACATTGACAAGCCCCTGTGAAGCCGCGGCTGCCGGACGGAGTCGTGGCTCCCCGGAGGCCGCTAAGAAAAAAGCAGGGGAGCCGCAACATGCTATTCGGAGGCCCGCGAAAGCCTGTGTCAGTGGCCCGCCCTCCCCTTTGAACGCTGATCTTCGGTCGGGCGTGGCCTCCTACAGGCGGATTTCGGCAGAAGAATAGGCAATACTCCCAAAATGCTCAAACATGGTCAAAATAGTCGAAGAAAAGTCGTCTCTGTAGAGGGAACACTCCTTAGAGGTCTCGTCGCCGCGATTGGATTCGCCTCGAAGTTCTGGTCTCTGCGCCCGCGGTCGTCTGGCTGACGCCAGGCGCGGGGCTGGTGCAGGTCGTATCGGGTGGAGGAGAGGCTCAGGGGCAACGTCAGGCAGAGAAGGGCGAGTTGAGACAACGACGACTCGAATAGTCGAAATAGTGACTACCTGTCACTCTTGTTGCACACCCCTCCTGTAGAGGGACAGGCCCGACTCAACGCTCATGCTGCCCCGTCCCGGCTGGGATGTCCGTGACGGATCCAGCCGCGGCCGGCGACGAAGCCTCCCGTGGCGAGGGGGGAGGGGGCGGGAGCGGAGGGAGGAGGAGGAGGAGGAGGAGGAGGAGGAGGAGGAGGAGGAGGAGGAGGAGGAGGAGGAGGAGGAAGAGGAGAGGAGGAGGAGGAGGAGGAGGAGGAGGAGGAGGAGAGGAGGAGGGGGGGGGGCAGGGGGAGGGGGGGGAGGGGGAGGGGGAGGGGGAGGGGTGAGGGGGAGGGGGAGGGGGGAGGGGGAGGGTGAGGAGGAGGAGGAGGAGGGAGGAGGAGGAGGAGGAGGAGGAGGAGGAGGAGAGAGGAGGAGGAGAGGAGGAGGAGAGAGGAGGAGGAGGAGGAGGAGGAGGAGAGGAGGAGGAGGAGGAGGAGGAGGAGGAGAGGAGGAGGAGGAGGAGGAGGAGGAGGAGGAGGAGGGGGGGGTTCGGAGGCCCAGGGGGGCATAACTACACAAGCACCGATCCCAGGATTACCCCGTGTCTTGCACATGCTCTGGATGCTCATGTTCCCCCCCTCCACTTCCCACCTTCCCACAGTTCCTCATGCTTTGCTGGGCACCGGCATTTCCTTGTGCCCGTGCACATGTGTCCCTCCTGAGAGTTTTTTGGTGGGGAAATGTTCCACCGGCGTGGCTCCTGCCTCAAAGGCAGGCGAGGGCAAATCTTGCCGCCGGCCGGGCCGAATTTGCTCCGCAATGCAGCCCCAGCCTGCCGCAGTCAATTTTCTAACACATGGGGTTACAGTCAACCCGTGCAAAAAGGACGCATGATAAGGATGCAAGGGCCTTGGAAGGCCATGTCGACACTCTGCGAGCGGGGCGCGGCCAGCGAAAGCGGCCAAGGATGGGCCGAATGGGGAAGGATGGTAGAGGAACCTTTGAAACTTGCTCATCCTTACTATGCGGGTTGACTGTGCTCGGAGTCGCCAGAGCCCCAAAGCAGGAGGCCGAATTCTGAGTTCCTGAACTCTGACCTCCCTCCCCTCCTCGGCCCTGAGACGGGCACGAACTGCAGTGAGCTGAGCAACTTGCACCCCCCCATCCGAAACAAGCAGGGGGTGGGAGGAGAAGGAGGCGGAGGAGTGGGAGAGGAGAACGCAGGAGAGAGGACAACGAGGAATGGGGATGAGGAGGGGCAGGAGGGAGGAGGCGGAGGGAGGAGAAGCCACGGCGACGAAGCCACCAGGCAAGAGGAGAGGTAGCGAACGGAGGAGGGGATGAGGAGGAGGGAGGAGGGGGGAGGAGTAAGAGGAGGGATGAAGGAGGAAGAAGAGGAGGATGAGGAGGGGGTGGAGGAGGACGGGGAGGAGGGAGGAGGAGGGAGAAGGCGGAAGGAGTAGGAAAAAGGAGAGAGAAGGATGATGAGACGCATGGAGGAGGAGGAGGAGAAGGAGGAGGAGGAGGAAGGAGGACGAGGAGGGAGGAGGGAGGAGGAAGAGGAGGAGTAAGAAGAGGGGGGAGGGAGAATGAGGGAGAAGGCGCAGAGAGGAAGAACATGAGACGCACGGAGGAGCGAGGGAGGGGGAGAGGGGGGGGGGGGGCGAATGGGGAGGACGGGGGCGGGGACCGCCCCAGTTCTGGGGGCGGCGGAAGCCTCCCTGGGATAGTCCAGGCCCTCCAGGAGCTGTTTGGCCAAGTGGGTGGCCGCCCCGCTGTCAAGCGCGCCCCTGCCGCACACGTACGACTGCAGACTTCCGCCATCGCAGTACCGAAAGGCGAAGCAACAACCACATACAGGAATGTATGCACGTGCCTATGTGTAAATACGCATGTGTATCCGCATGCATGTATCCATATAGATAGATGTATGCATGTGTGTATGGGTGTGTGTGTGTGTGTGCATGCATGCATGGATGCATGTATGCATGTATGCATACGAATATGAGTAGTTACGTATATGTGTATGTATGTATGTGGGTATGCATGCATGTACACATGCGTGCATACATGAACGTATGTCATGCGGGTGTGGATGTAGGCAGACATGGATGCACGCATACATATATGTATACGTAGACGTGTAAGTGTAGACGCGTGCATGTTTGTACGTACTATCTCTGGATGCGTGTATGTATGTCTGCGAGTGTGACTGAATGTATGTCTGTATATGTGTGCATGTTTGTATGTATGCGTGCATGGAGACACGTACACGTGTATGTGTGGATGCATGCATGAAACGAATACGGCATTAACACATGAATATACGTGTAGTACGTATGTGTACATACATGCATGTATGGATGAACGTATGTATGTATGTGTGTATGGGTGACACGTATGAATGTATGGTTGTAAGTATACATGTAGATCGTTGCGTACGTATGTATGTAATTATGTATGTGCGTATGTGTGTATGGATGGATGGGTGTATGAATGTGAGCATGTAGGTGTGTATGTATGGGTGCGTGTATGGATGTATGTATGCCCGGTTGTCTGTATGAATGCATGTATGCATGCACGTGTATATACATATATATATATATATAGACGCATACATGCTTGTAAGTCTGTGCGTTGTACGTGTGTATGCATGCATGCAGCGATGGCTGGTGTATGTATGTATGCATGTATGACTGTACGCATTTGTATGTGTATAAACGGTGGTACGTATGTATGTGTATGTTTGTATGCATGTAAAGTGTGGATGGATGGATGGATGGATGGATGGTTTGATGGATGGGCGTATATGCATACATACAGACTTGCATGCATGCATGCATGGTGTGAGCATATATGTACATATATATATATATACACACCGCGACTTACACATACATACATAAATGTATATACATATACGCTCCCCTTCTCGGCTGATAAGGAGATTGTGTGGATGGGGGGCGAGCTCAGATTGTGTACCATTGTGGTCGGATCAGATTCGGCGGAAACCGGTTGGGCACCGTTCGGTCGGAGCGGATTCGGCGGAACACCTGTTGGCCATTTGTTCATCGATCTCACTCTCTATATGCCTACCGATCTCACTGTCGATCTCCACCTATCTGTCGATCTCCCGATCTATCGATCTCACAATCGAACCCACTATCCACCGCACCATCGATTTTTCAACCGATGCCAATACCGACCTCACGGACGATCCCACGATCGACCTCGCGGGACACCACGGGACACCGCGGGACGCCGCGCCGCGGGACACCACGGGACACCGCGGGACACCTGCAGGACACCCCCGAGCCACTGCTGGCCAACGCGGAGGCCACGGCGAGTTCATTCCTCTCGCCCCCCAACGCAGCTTCGCCTCGCCCACGCGCACGACACGAATGCGACACCAAAACCAATGTTCCAAAAATTCGCCGGCCGAACGGGCCAGAAGCGCGCTAAGATCTCCAGCAACTGCGCGCAGTATTTCTACTTCGCGCGAGCGAAGCGGTCCCTGGGGGTCCCCGGACGAAAAATACCCCGGGCGGTCCCCAGCCGGGTCGGGTCAGAGATGTTTTTCCCGGGCGCCGTCCTCCCCAAGAAGGGCCAAGAAGAAACCAAAAGGCCCCAAACATAAAACAAGAGGGTTCCGAGCTGCCGCAAAATTGCTCCAAGATGCCCAAGATTGCCCCCAGACGCCCCAAGATGCCTCCAAAAGCACTCCCAAGAGGGCCCCCAGAGGCTACATTTGCTGATTTCATTGAGGTTCTGGACAGCATTGGCCGTTTCCCCCGTTCCGGCTTCCCGACGCCTCACGACGGCCCGAGAGGTCCCCAGGATCGCCCCCAGAGGTCCAAGAGGGCCCCAAGAGAGCCTCACGACGGCCCAGAAGGGCTCCTAGAACGCCCCAGACGGCTCGAAGATGGCCCAAGAAGGCCCCAAGAACGCCCCACGGGAGGCCCCAGATGGGGAACGCGGAGCAACGTTTCGAGCCCTCGGCCATCAGGAGCCCCCGGGGAGGAGCCCCCGGAGGCCCTCAAGGGGCCATGAGGAGGCGGTCAGGAGGCCGCCAGGAGGCCTCCGAGAGCCCCGAGGAGGCTCCAGGTTGAGGCGTCCCCGAAGGCCCCGAGAGCCTCGGACAGCTCCCAGGATCTTCCCGTGCGCTGCCCTCCAGAGGCTCACGACAGCGCTCCGAAGAGACCGCGCAGATGAGATCCAGAAGTGCGAGAGGAAAGACGTACGAGGAGGAAGCACACACCGCGAGCGCCACGAGCACACAGTCAGGAATGGCGTGCTTGCTTGATTGAACCAGTCTCGCAATCCAGCGCTGACGGACCTACGCACAACGACGTACCGGGGAACGCGATCCGGGAGAAGAGGATAGAAAGGAAACGAACCACAAAAGCTGTTCCTGCACCCCGAGATCGGAATGACAATAGGCATCAGGACAAGATGAACACCGATGTTTCTATTCAAAGCCCGCCACCCTCCGACACGAGGGCTCCATCATCGAACTCGAAAGGCCCCCAGGCAAGCATCCGCAAGCATCAAGCCCCCACGAAACACCGAAGCCCCACAAGACGGCAAACACCCAGAAACCACGTAAGAAACCAACGGACCTCCGACATCTTCTCCGCAATGTCCAAACGACCGCCACGCGGCTGCTCAACGGGAGCTGCTTCAACCCAAGACATACCGAAAACGATGTCTCACAAATACACACGCCGACCCTGAAGCGCCGCACTGCCAACGACCACTCGGCCACCCGACACAGCGGTGCGAAACAATGAGCCGGCAGAATGAGCGAAGCGATACAATTATCCCGGCAAAGCAACCTAACAGCCATGTGTAGGAGCCGGCTGGGGCAGCCGGCCGCCCTCCCCTCCTGCTCGTCCTCCTCCTCCTCCTCCTCCTGCTCGTCCTCGTGCTCCTCCTGCTCGTCCTCTTTCTCCTGCTCCTCCTCCTCCTCCTCCTCCTCCTCCTCCTCCTCCTCCTCCTCCTCCTCCTCCTCCTCCTCATTTTTCTCCTGCTCCTCCTCCTCCTCCTCCTCCTCCTCTTCCTCCTGCTCGTCCTCGTTCTCGTCCTCCTCGTCTTGCTCGTCCTCCTCCTCCTGGTGCTCTCTCCTCCTCCTCCTCCTCCTCCTCCTCCTCCTCCTCCTCCTCCTCCTCCTCCTCCTCCTCCTCCTCCTCCTGGTGGTCCTCGTTCTCCTCCTCCTGGTGCTCTCCCCCCCCCTCCTCCTCCTCGTCCTCCTCCTCCTCCTCCTCGTCCTCCTCCTCCTCTTCCTCCTCCTCCTCCTCCTCCTCCTCCTCCTGGTAGTCCTCCCCCTCCCCTCCTCCTCCTCCTCCTCCTCTTCCTGGTCGCCCTCGTTCTCGTCCTCCTCGTCTTGCTCGTCCTCCTCCTCCTGGTGTTCTCTCCTCCTCCTCCTCCTCCTCCTCCTCCTCCTCCTCCTCCTCCTCCTGGTGGTCCTCGTTCTCCTCCTCCTGGTGCTCTCCCCCCCCCTCCTCCTCCTCGTCCTCCTCCTCCTCCTCCTCGTCCTCCTCCTCCTCTTCCTCCTCCTCCTCCTCCTCCTCCTCCTCCTCCTCCTCCTCCTCCTCCTCCTCCTCCTCCTCCTGGTAGTCCTCCCCCTCCCCTCCTCCTCCTCCTCCTCCTCCTCTTCCTGGTCGTCCTCCTCCTCCTGGTCGTCCTCCTCCTCCTGCTCGTCCTCCTCCTCCTCCTGCTCGTCCTTCTTCTCCTGCTCCTCCTGCTCCTCGTCCTGCTCCTGCTCGTCCTCGTCCTCCTGGTCTTGCTCGTCCTCCTCCTCGTCGTGCTCTTGCCCCTGCTGAAAATGTGGCCCAGGAATGGGAGTTCTGGGAAGTCGAAGAACACGAAGTTGCCTACAGTTGGCTACGGGCATTCAAAATGTGGCCCGGGAATGGAGTTCTGGGAACTCGAAGAGCACGAAGTGGCCTACAGTTGGCTCCGGGCATTCAAAATGTGGCCCGGGAATGGAGTTCTGGGAACTCGAAGACCACGAAGTGGCCTACAGTTGGCTCCGGGCATTCAAAATGTGGCCCGGGAATGGAGTTCTGGGGACTCGAAGACCACGAAGTGGCCTACAGTTGGCTCCGGGCATTCAAAATGTGGCCCGGGAATGGAGTTCTGGGAAATCGAAGAGCACGAAGTGGCCTACAGTTGGCTCCGGGCATTCAGAATGTGGCCCGGGAATGGAGTTCTGGGAAGTCGAAGAGCACGAAGTGTGTGACTGTTGGCTTAAAATGAGTTCTGCGGCACCCTGTCCGGCACCCGCCCAGACCCCCCTGTGGAGTCATCTGCTGCTCTCTTTTGAGACCACTAGAAACCTATCAGTCTTCGCTGTTAGGTAATAATGAACAGAGACATGCAAATATATAAACAACTAACGAAACATACAAAAAAACGAGAGTGCTCGTGGAATATCGGGAAAAACAGATAACACGAGAAAGAGAGAGAGAAAGAGAGAACAACCAACAGCGAAAACTGAAAACGAGAGCGAAAAAGAGAGATAGCACGTGCAGCAAAACATTTGCATAAGAGCAGGAGGAGACAAAGAGAGAGAGAGAGAGAACGGAAGGAAGGGACAGCGTGGTGACGGCGAGGGACCAGCAGATGTTGGGAAAGGAGGCTCCAGCTGAATTGTTGACGTGCCTGGGGGATGGTTTGGGGTTCTGAGCGGTTCTTGGCGGTTCCATGGCGAAAAGAAAACCCGAGGATGAAGGATGGAGCATCAGGATGAAGGATGAGGCATAAGGAGAGACGAGAAGGAGGGGGAGGGCTTAAGGAGAGAGGACGGACGAGGGAGAACCAAGTAGGGAAGGAGGAGGGAGGAAGGAAAACGGGACTGGGAAGAGGGAAGGGGGACGAGGTCGGGGCACTCCATGCATACGACGATCTTGCTCGGCGTCTCGTGAAGGTCGAAGGCGCGCACGATGGACGGGTGCGAGAGCATCTCCATGAACTCGTGCTCTCGCCTCGTCAGATATCTGGCCTCCAGCGCGCCTCCCCGCTTGCCTCCTCTCCTCCTCCCCCCTCTTTTCCTCTTGTCTCCATCTTTCTTCTCCTCTCCATCTCTCCTCTTTCTGCTCCTCTTTCTTTCTCTTTCTTTCCTTTTCCCCTTCCCTGCATCTTCTTTCTCCTCTTCCTCGCCTCCTCCTCTCATCCTCCTCCCTCCGTCCCCTCCTCATCCTTCACCGTCGTCGTCTTCTTCCTCGTCCACTTCCTCTACATTGCAGGATCACCCGTTGTCTTCCCTCCATCCTCCGCCCCCAAGCTCCACACCTCCTCCACGGGCCAAAGGCGAGCTGGAATCGCAGGTGTCTGATACCGTGGGGATCCTTCAACCTTGAACGATCGGCCGTGTCCGGAACGCCAGCTCGCTCCGTCGGCGTTCAACTTGGAGCGCCCTCGCCGGTGACGCCGCCCGTCGACACGACGCGGTCCCTAGGGGTCCTCGGGGGCGAATGAATGGAAGGGCGATGAAGTGGGGGAGAAACAGTGCGCCCCTTTTGGGGCCCTCAAGTGCCTCCTCTGGGCCCGAGGGGGTCCCTTTCCCGCCGCCCTCGCTGCCTCCCCCCCCCCTTTCTCGCCCCCCCATGTTACGCGGCCTCCAAGGTCTCTAGAGGAAAACATTGGCTGGACTATGCATGTGATCGGATACTTTGGGACAACTGGGAAGACGACTTCCTCCACCACATTCAGCAAGCGGGCTCCCGCCCACCCGCGCTGCTCCTAAGGGGCCCGCCGGCCCGCCGGCGGACTCAGCGCGCTCCGCTCCACTCCGCTGGAGGAGGAGGAGGAGGAGGAGGAGGAGGAGGAGGAGGAGGAGGAGGAGGAGGAGGAGGTGAGAGGGGGAGGGGGAGGGGGAGGGGGAGGGGGAGGGGGAGGGGGGAGAGGGGGAGGGGGAGGGGGAGGGGGAGGGGGAGGGGGAGGAGGAGGGGGAGGAGGAGGAGGAGGAGGAGGAGGAGGAGGAGGAGGAGGAGGAGGAGGAGGAGGAGGAGGAGGAGGAGGAGGAGGAGGAGGAGGAGGAGGAGGAGGAGGCATGCTACGCGGCCTCCAGGGTCGCCAGAAAAAAAACTGCCCCGGGCAATGCAGATCGGAGGTGGCGGAGCTCCCGCGCGCGGGCCCCCCACAGCAGCCACGGGCGCGTCCCAGGGGCGCTCCGCGGGCCCCGGGGGCGGCCCGTTGGAGCGCTCAAAAGGATGGTGTCAAGACGGCCCCAGGAGGCCCCGAAGACGGCCCGAGGGGGCCCCGGGACGCAGAAGTCACCGATCTCCCCAGGTATGTGGGGGTAGGTGTTGGCGTTCTTGGCTGCCTGGGCTTCCAACGGGGAAGACTGCCCAAGGGGCCCCCGAGACTGCACCAAGACGCCCGAAGAGGGCCGCAGAACTGGCCAAGAACTCCGAAAGACGTCCCAAGAGGCCTTCGAGACCGATATTATGCCCGCAAAGAGGGAACCATCCAGAAGCCCTCAAGAGAGAGGCTCCAATAGATGGAAAGGGCCCCGAGCGGCCCGAGAGAGACCACAGGAAGCCCACAGCGAGCCCCAGATAAGCCTCCAAGAGGCCCCCACAAGGCATTCCAAGAGAACCCGCGAGGCATCCAAGACGCCTTTGACCTACGACACAGGCGCGGTGGCAGAGTGCGCCAGCAGAGCTTCGGTGGGGGCATGATTCGTTGAGCGTTGATCTGCAACTACCCTGCCGCTTTTTCACCAAAATGAGGAACACGCGACAGAGCAGGACCACCTGCTCTCAGCCACTGCTGGCACGCAGGCGAATCCTGGCGATGATGGGCTGGCGCAGAACGCGAAGCGATTCGCCGCACCACCAAACATGTTGGTAGGCCGATGGGGGCGTCTGGCCTGAGACATGCTTGAACTTGCACCAACGATTCCTATCCTCGCCATCGCTCGGACGTCCATTCCCTGTGTTTTTTTCGGTTTCGTCCGTGGTTTGTTTCGGCAAATGGTCAAGGATACTCCTCGATGGTCCTCGCCGAGAAAAAACGCACACGTCCGAGCGATGCCCAGTATCGGGAACGGGATTCTTCAGATGTGCTCCGCGCGCCTTATGCTGGAAAGCCTCCGACCCACCCACGGATAAAGGGCGGAACGCTTGAAAGTGTGACTGAAAGCCCATCGGGGCGAGCACGCGTTTCAAAGCTTCTGGCAATCATTCACGGATGAACAGCGGTGCCTTTATCAAGATGCGGCTACCGCATTGGCACCAAGCCTCCAGTTGCTTCTCGGATGGATCACGACCCCGTTTGCACAAGGCGGGCACCGCCTGGGACGTGACCAAGCTGTACTGCCGCAGAGCTTCAACAAGAGCGGTAACCGCATGGATGAAAGGGGGCTCTTTTGGAAGCTCGCGCGTCGTAGGAACAAGGAAAAACGACACTAACACCAACGCGAGAAGCCAAAAGGTGGCCTGCTGGTGGTGTGGCCCCCCCTCCCCGCTCCAGGTATGTCCAGTCCTCAGCTCAAGGAGACATCGTGGCCCACCCAGGTGGAGGAGGCACCCCCGGTGGTGGAGGTGTCGCTCTTCTTCCCTCCCACCTCCCTGGGCGACGACGACAGCGGCGACGGCGACGGCAGCGACGGCGGCGGCGACGACGGCGGCAGCGACGACAGCGACGACGGCGACGGCGACGGCGACGACGACGACCACGGCCTCGTCCTCGTCGGCGAGGCAGCAGCCGACCTCCTTGAGCGCCACGGCCTGGCCGTCCGAGCGCCGCCACGCCCTGATGACCGTCCCCACGGAGCCTCGGGCCGCAGGGGGCCTCCCCCTCCTCCTCCTCCTCCCCCTCCTCCTCCTCCTCCCCCTCCTCCTCCTCCTCCTCCTCCTCCTCCTCCTCCCCCCCTCCTCCTCCTCCTCCTCCTCCTCCTCCTTCTCCTCCTCCTCCTCCTCCTCCTCCTCCTCCTCGGTCGGTCGGTCGGTCGATGCGCAAGAAGGGTCGAAGCGCGCAATGGAGAGATGAAGGCGAGAAGACAACTGGGTGAAGAACAAGGCAAAGGCAGCGGCAGCAGCAAGGAGCGGATGCCACAGCCTCAGCGCACAAGGGCGCAGACCCACTCTGGCAGTGGGCGGGCACGGGGTACTGTCACTCATAGCTGACGAGACTAAAGAACAGGAAAGGGAAGAACAAAGGGGAGAGGAAAAGAGTAGGCCTTCCCCCTTCCAAACATGCTCGCTACTCCCCAATCGGGGGCGGTCAGGCCTTGACCGAGCCTGACTTCACTCTACTGGCACTGCCTTTAAAGGATGGCGCAAGGAACCTGTTCGGCCCTCGACCCTTCCCCCTAGAGCCCTTCACGAGCGTGCCTGGCACGCGACACTCCAGTTCTGCAACTTACTCTATGAATAAAAGAGAGATAGAGAGAGAAGCAAGCAACCGTCGTGGTTATAACGTATCTGTGGCTCGCCTTGACTCTGACTGATGCAACATACAGTCCATGGCGAACCCCGTAGTCGTAAGATAAGGGTCGAGTGGTGCCGCAAATCTCCTCAACCCAAGAGGCATATCCCATCCGTCGGTAGTGGGCCCAAGCTGAAGCAACCCCCGTAGGCAGAACTCGTCCTGACGGGTCCACTGGAGTGGTGACCTGCCGAGGTCGGCGGGTGATAACCGAGGTGGAGGAGAGTCGCGGCACAACTGTGGGAACCTCGCTCTGGCCTCCTGCAAAATACTGGCAGCCAGGAAACGGGAGAGCCCCGACGGGTAAACCTTAGCATGAGAGGTGCGCCAAAGGCCATCTTCACCAACCCCCATGAGTCCAGGATGAGGCCAAGAATGAGTACAAAGCCCCCCCCCCAGGTTTGGCTGCCAGTATAGCGCCCATAGCGTTAAGATGAACAGCCAGCAGAGTGGTCGGTTTTAAATGGGAGGAACCAAACATGCACTGGTTAATATGTATCAGCCTGGCACCAGGGAGGGCACACGAGCGCCTAAGATGGGGTAAATGCCACGAGCTCGGGGCCTCCGGTACCCTGGGATTCGTCGAAGGATGCCCCATGAGTGCCGGAACGCCATAAATCCAGGCTTCATATAGGAACCTCACCGTCGTCCTGAGTAGGCCATTACCTAAAGCTATCTGAGCGGACTCACGTGCATTTACATGCCCAAAACCCCATAGTGCATCTTTCGAGCGCAGCGGGCGGGGAGGACGGGCACCCCCAGGAGCATTGGCTGGGATAGGGAGATGTCTTGCCGCGGACCACGTCTCACACGGAGGCCCAGCTATTATAGCCGCTACACGGCCTGTCAAGTCACCATGCACGGGGTGATGAGCAACATCCACACTAAGTACCACGATGTTGGTGGGGAAGGTGTCAACCAGAACATCCAAGTGCCATTGGACGTCCCCCTCACGACGATGCCCAGAGAACAAATGGAGGACATACATGACAGGGCGAAAGGGAAGCAAGCGAGGGCGAAAGGAAGCGGGCGAGGGGGAGGGAGGAGGTGGGATTCCTTCCACTGACTCTGCAATCAAGCGTGCCCGCTGGCGCGAGCACCTGACCCTGGGGCCTATGGGTGGGCCTGAGCACTGTAGCGGTGGTCGCTCCGCGTAGTGGTCGGGGCGAGCTTTGGCACGGTTGAGCGCCGTGACCTGCTTGTACTCGAGACGTGCCTGACCTAGCTCCTCCTCGCTGGGCAGAAACCCTGACCTTTCCCAAGACACTCTACATGTGGGGGAGTTGCGTAAGTGCTGCACAAGCCGAGGGTTGTCGTGAAATTCCCGCATGCATATCTGACAGAGGGACCCAACAGCAAGCCTGGTCGGTGCCCCAAGGGTCTTGTGGACTTTGCCTCTATGGGCGCGCCACTGCTGAAGGCGCGAGGCAACAAAGGAACAATCAGGGCACTGAAAAATCAAAGCAGGTATACTAGAGGCCTCCAACGGGGCACCCACCACTGTCTGATCCAAATTGGCCTCCCATACAGCGCACCTAAGAGCATCCCGAGAGACCCTCTTAGCTTTGATGACGGCAGCCGAAACCAAGGACTTGTAGGTCCTGGGGTGATCGCGAACAAACCTGAAAAGGCCCTCTAGGGAATCATCTTCGGGACGGTGACGGGGTTCTGTGTGAAACCTCAGCCAAGCATAGTCAGCTACTAGAAGCTGCGCCCAAGCCCCCTGACTCCTCCAAGTGACATCCACTAAAACTCTAACCATGGGGGGGGGCGAACAACATGAGCCGTCGAAGATAGCGTAGCCTGGCAATGGTCATGACATCATCAAAAGGAAGTCGATCAACCCTCGAGGGCACGCACGCACTGCGCCCGTGTGAGGATGCGTCGTTGGTACTGGCAAGGTTGAGAGCACACCTGTACACAGACACGTGCGTTGTGCCCATCTTTCTAGATTGGGCACTTGTGAGCTTTGGCCACACCCCCGCCGCATAGAACAACACGGAAGCAGCAATCGCTTCTGCGAATAAGGTCTTGGCTCCTAAGGGAAGAGCTTCACTAGGAGCCACCGTGGCCTTAATGGCCTCAGGGGTCCCAAGCACTTGGCAAAGCGTGCGGTGATCTCAGGCGCCATGGAGCCCGAAGAGGTCACTAAGGCACCCAGGATCTTGTGCTGCTGAACAATCGGAAACGAGAACCCCCACTTGGCGGAAACCACAGCCTCCAGTGACCTGTCCGAGAAACCAGGCACCCCCTTAGACCCCTTCCCACGTAAGGCAACCAAAATATTGGTCTTGGCGGCATTGAGGCGAAGCCCGACAGACAATGCTGCAATGCACACTGATTCGGCCAAAGCAAGGGCTGCATGAGGTATGGCATGGGCAACACGCACGAATAGAGAAACGGTGAGATCATCAACAAATGAGAGGTCAGGTTGCGCATCTTGCCAATCCTGCTCGTTGGCACACACAAACTCTTCGGGCTGCGGTAGCGCTTCCCTTACACTGCACGCCAGTGGCTTGATTCTGGCACGGATCTTTAATAAAACGTTACGGAAAACCAAGTTAAACACATATGTGGCCAGGACCGTGCCAGGCCTCGTGCCGCCTCCTGGGATGACAAAGTTTCCAGCTCCTCTCACCCTCCAGAACGTGCCTCTCTGAGTCTCCCTGATCAGAGCCATGAGATGTCTGCTAGATACTTTGGACTCTAGCAACTTGGGCGCAGCCAACAAGCCCTTCGCGCCTTCAAGAAGAAGCGGCGGTATATCTACGCGCTCCAAAGCATCCCTGAGCTTTTCCTCCTCCCCAGGCAGGTCCATAGCAAATTGCTTAATAGCACTGTAAAAAGCGTCAACTAAGTCCAGAGAAAGTACAAGCAAGGACCTCTCGCGCATAATAGACGCCTGGGAGGCCAGGAAAACCCCGTGGAGAGCCATGTCGGGTCCCGGGTGCGCAACCCCCCCACGCTGCTCAGCCAACAGGCACTGGGCCAAATACTGTAGTGCAAGCGCGCACGTGTCTGTGGTACAGCTTGCATACAGTGCTAGCCATGGTGATGTTCCGTTGGGCCTTGGCTAACTGAGCAGGGCCTGACCCCTTGTAGAAGAAGGTAACCTCCCCCAGTTTGAACGCAATCGGTTCACGGGCCGCGATTTCAATTTTGGCAAAGAGTGGGCATAAACCTTTGGCAATACCACGGGGGGCGACCTTAAACAAATCGGCGGGGAAACCATCGGGCCCAGGGGCCTTTCCCGCCTCGATGGCTCTCATGAGCCACTCGATGTCTAACGCGCTGGGGAGAACGGAAATGTCGCGTGACACTGTGGTCTGAAGCAGGTCAGGCATTAAAGGCCCTGACGACATCATCCAATGTGGCACTCTGGCCAAACTCCACCGTGCAAAAATGAGCCTGCATGTGGCTGGTTATTTCATCCTGAGATGTGAGGATTCGATCTTGGGCCTCCAACCCAGCTGCATGAGCCTCCTGGATTTCAAAAGGGGAGGGGGGGCGACCATCATGGGTAAAACATCCGGTACCTGGAACTTGCCTCCCTTGCGGCCGCCAGCGGCCAGCAGCTTTCTAACCTGCCTAGCTTGCTGTCGTGGCATACGTGCATCAGCGGATATCTGTATGTCCTGCGCACACTTCTCAAGATGCAAAACTCGATCCTGTTCAAGGACACGTACAAGCTCACTCTTACTGGAAATCAAGAACTGCACACACTCATCAGCAAAAGTGTATACATCTAGGCTATTCCGTCGTAGTCGATGCGCCGCCTGGTGCAGCGGTTTGGCGGCCTTCGTCATCCCTCTAGTGAAGGTCTCGTCTGCAATCTTTCGCAGATCGCCCACCACCAGTCTCTTGGCCAAGCGCAAGAGAGAGCGAGCGGCAAGATGGAGGGGGGAAGAAGTCAAACTATCGGTCTTGGTGTCCAGGACAGGTGGTTTGATATCCTGGGGGCAATGCAACTTCCTGAGGGCCCGCACAACACCCCTTCTCCAGCTAATAAGGGACAACGCGGGAGAAGAAACAAACGGCTTCACTGGGGCCCTTCCAAGATACCCAAAGGCCGCAGAGGCCCCCTCGAGCACCTGGGAGGAAAACGTCTCTAGGTGGTCATTAATATCCGTGTCCCAAGATATGCACGCTGCCTGGGCCACCCTGGCCTGGAAATCCGCCTGTTCAGCCTGAGAGGTTAGGCGACGAGGGTCCATCTTGGGACAGCGGCCAATTTGCACATCAAAGGGCTCGCAGGCCCATTCGAAGCGAGCCGAGAGTGGGTAATGATCTCGACACGACATGACGTTATCAAAGGAGTAGTGAACCTCGGCACTGGCTGCGGTCACCATCAAACTCTGGTCTGCCAGGATGTAATCAATGCGGTGTCTAGCACCTCCATTCTCTACGAAGGTGTGACCGCTCTCTGGATCTGGCAGGAGGGCATTGACAATGTGCAACGAGGCTGCAGAGGCAAATTCATGTAAATCGTCTCCATTGGAGTCCTGGTCCTGGACAAACCCCTTGTCTCCCACAACCGAAGAGAGAACAGAGCCCACACGAGCATTGGCATCTATGAGAACCATTTGGGGGGGCCACTTGTCACACAACTGTCCCATGGATTGCCAGAACTTAACTTTCTCGTGGACGGGTCGCTTAATGTGGGGCGCATGAGCAACAGCAACTACAATCCTCAAGGCAGGCGCACAGATGCGGACTAGTAGGATCCTGGAGGACGCAACAATTACCTTGATATGGGGCAAGGAAAAACAGAGCTCCCTGGACCCAACAGAAGCATATGGGAGCTTCTTGCTTATCCACAACTCCACGCCCAGCCCTCCACACTCGTCATCCTTAGCACAACCAGAGGAGACGATCCAGAAATCATCAGCAGAGCGCATGCCTCTGGGGGTCCTAGCCTCCTGAACCCCTACAATATGGGCCCCCAATCGAGCAAACTGCAACCTGAGCGATTTGTTACGAGCCCTCCGAGCCTTCCCCTTGGCCCCCCAGGCCTTCTTAGTGGATGTCGGTTTGGCATTATACTGGCACACAAGCAAAGACACACGCTCTCCTGAGGACTTGACCGTCTTCACACGAGTCAGCTTGCTGACATGGCCCACGCCCGCGCAACATGTGGGCAAGGGCGTGTTGACGGGGGTCACCCACTGAGGAAAACCGCAGCATGTTCCCCCGAGAGCGCGCGTAGCCACTCCCAGCCCCTACCCAAGTGATAAAGGGTGGCCTCGATAAGGCCGTCGGGCAGAACAGAGGGGGGCACCTTGACCAGCAGGGTGCCTCTAGCGAAGAAATCAACCAGAGTGTTCCAAGGGTGCCCAGAGTGGCCCTTCACATGCGTGAGCAAGCAAGAACGCCTCTCCGAGAGAACCAGCCATAGTGAAGCGGTGATCCTCGCCAGAGGGTCCAAGTGTGAGGGGCCCTGCAAACCATTCAAGGTGCGAACGGCAGTCAAGGAATCACTTTCCAAATGAACGGGAAGTGGGTCAGGAGAGGCAAGAAGAAAAATAATGGCCCATAGTAATGCAGCAAACTCAGAGTCGGTACTCGTAAGGGCGTGGATCGGCACAGACCTGCAGGTGCTTGCCACTCTTCCAGAGAATCTTCCATTGCACGAGAAGCCTTGGTTATCTCTCCTAATTATGACGAAGGCCCAAGCTGCAATCTCGTCATCACCATGCTTGGCAGGTCCATCCGTGTAGATGCGAAGCGAGTCCCAAGCTCCCTCTCGGATTGGACAAAGCTCAAGGGCCAAGCGAGCTTCAGTGGGGAGGACATCGGGGTCAGGCACGTCCAGACACGGCTCGGGAAACTGGTGAGCATCCACAACATCAGACGCCGAGGGCCCCCCTGGGGCGGCCAAACAAACATTAGCAGTCTCCTCAGCACCACGCGCGGCCCTGGGTTCCTGCGCAAGGGAGGGCACGGGTTCCGAGGGAAGTGACCAAGTCGAGCCTTGACACGGGTCGCCACAGAAAGCGAGAACCAACGACAGATCAGCACAGCAAATCGAGAGGTAGCCATACTTCCGTAGTCCCCTTCAATTAAGTTGCAGAACTGGTAAAGTGACGCCCACGCATGGGCTAGAGAGTGAGACACGCTTAGATCTTCAAGCGTACGACCGTAAAAAGTGTGAACAGCGCTTGCAGGCATTGGTACACAGCAGCACGCGGCTGACCCGCAAAGAACACGTCTGGTTGTGTCATTTTTTCCTCGGGCAAGGCAGCATCGAGCACGAGACGGGCTAGCACATGCAAGGCCTCTTCGGGGAGATCACTGGGTACAGTGGGCGGGGCCAGGCAGTGGCCAGGGTTCGACGCGTGGATACCCGACGGTCGCTCAACCTGGCCAACATCCCTGGCCACGCATTGCACAGTAGTGTCCCTCCTCATCCTTCTAGTCCTCCATCTCACTGCCCCCCCCCGGTTCTGGTCGGTGTGCGCTTAAAGCTAGAGCCGCGCCGAGGGCGCGGAGGTGAGCTCAATTGCTCACCCAAGTGTTGAAACATCCTTTCCTTTTCAAGAGCAACCTGCGATTCGAAATCTCCAATATACCCTGGAGGAACAGAATGCATGCTATTGAATAGGGTAGTAACTGGCACAACGTGATCTGGACAAGAGTCCCCCTCATGACCATAATCCCCATCGTGCAACCAACCAACTTTTTTGGGCCCTGATCTGTTGCTCGGACTATGGCGCTGCCGAGAATGGAAAAAGGAGGAAGCGTACACAAGCTCAACATGAGATGCCACTGGACCCACAGCAGCACAAACGCACTCCAAGCTGTCCTCGCACCCAGGCGTGCAAAAACTCGGGCAGAAGATTTCCAGGCTAGCAATGGCCTGATATATGCTATCGGGAGTGGGGAAGCATGTGCATATGAGGTATAGCAGCGATGCACGATGAAGGTGAATACGATGAGGGAGGGGAGACAGTGAGCTCTTTAGCCAAAATGGCTGGCTCTCGCAACTAGGATGCTCTACGCAGTGCCCCTCGCTTGCTTGCGAGGCGGGCTGGCAGTGTCGGGGCCCAGCGGGGCGGCCATCGCCTGCCCATTGGAAACGCCCCCAGCCGCCGAAGAGGCTGCATGGCTTGCAGGCTCTGAGCCCGTGGCGCGGTGCGCCTTCTCGATTGCACGGACTGCCTCGGCTACCTGGCTGGGGGTCATCTGGGACGACTGGCTCTCCTTCACATCTATGACTGTCTTGCCTTTTAGGTCGGTCACGCTCGGCGGCCCTTGCAACGCTGGGTCCTCCTCCGCTGTGAACGGCATGAACGGCTGGGTGGGAGGTATGCCCTCGAAGGTGCTCGGGAAGGGAATCTGGGTCGCATGCTCTCGTCTTCTCCTTGCCCTTTCCCGCCAGCGCGCTCCTCCTTCTTGACTTCCTCCTTTAGCTCCTGGAACGGGTCGGCCTGCGAGTTGCCCTTGGCTGGCGGATTCGGCGTAGCATGGGGCCCATAGCTGGATGGCGCAATCGGGGTTGTCGGATCTGGCTGCGCTGGCGGCGGCGTCGGGGAACGCTGTGTGCGGCCGTGGCTGGGCGGGGTCACCTGCATGGGATGGTCTGCCTTCGGTGTCGCTGCGACGGGCGTCGGCGCCACTCCCGACGGAGATGTGGGTGGCGTCGCAGGGACTGGAACATCGGCGGTTGTGCCAGGCATGGGGGAAACGGCCTTCGGTGCAGTCCTGGCTTCTAGCACCGGCCCTTGACCCCCCACGCTTGCTGCATGCTGCATGCCTCTGACTGTCATGCCGAGCTGGACGATCGCTTCTTCTTGCCGTGATGACCTTTCCATCATCTGCCTCATCATCGTGATCATCTGGTCGAGCTGGCCTGGAGGAGCAGCCGGCGCTGGCTGTGCCGCGGCCGCAGCGCCCATGCCTGCGTATGCAGGCGGTGGCGGCGGTGGCGGCTGCCAAGCGCCCTTGCCCGACCCCGCTGCGCCTCCTCCACAGCATGCGGCCATGCCAGGCTGCATGGGAGGCTGGGGGGGCGGCGGCACCGGCATGGCTCCTCCAGGCGGGCCTGGCCCAGGCCCATGTGGCATGTGCTGACCATGCCCTTGATGGTGTGCGACTGGAACACGCTGAAGTGGCACTCCAACTCCAATCCATTCACCGTCAACTTGAATGTCATCTGTCTAATACTGCTCAAGCTCTTTGACCTCTGCGATATTGTTCTGGATGGCCTCTAGTTCATTGGATAACTGTCGCTCGTCATCTTGCAACTTTGAAATGCGCTCACGAGTGGAACGCAGCCGATCGCACGCTGAATCTCTCATCTGTCGCAACTTGGACAATTGAGTAGTGACCTTATCCGTGCTCTGTACCATGAACTTGAGGCATGCTAACTCCGCTATGATACCATCGTTGGCTTTGTCCGCCTCACGAGCAGCAGTGGCGAGTGAGGCTAGGCTGTCCATGCGTTTGTATATCCTGGTCTTGAACTCTTTGACTGCCGTTGGCTCGGTCGGTGGCTCTTCGTATACAGCGGCCCAGGGCATGGAGCAACTCTCCGCCCATGTGATGGGAACAATGCGTGCTATAAAGGCGCGGAACTGCTTTGTCATCTGCTGGAACTCCTTTCCTTTGCCTTTTCCAGTGCCTCGCCCCTGGCTGGGTGCTCTGGGTCGTGGCACTTCCTGAAGATTACGTCCGTTGGCATTCATGAATGTTCCATTATGTTGATAATTATTGTCGAAGTGCTGCCCGCATAAACATGTCCAATAATGTCCTTTTACAGTTCGATGGCATATCTCACAATGCCATACTTGTCCAGGTTTTGGCCCAGCTGCCCTCGTCGGGAACATGTCTGGCTGCTTCTGGGCTGAATGATGTGACCGAAGGAGCTCACCTGCGCGTAGCGTTCTCAGTAGGGTCCTTGCACGTGCCCTATGCTGGCGTCTTCGTCTGTGCCAGGCGGGTTCAGGGCAGGAACGCTTGCCTGCCGTGCTTGCTAACTACGAAGCAAGGGGAAGAAAAGAGCTTCACGGTGCCAGACAATGTGTAAGAAGTGAATATGTTGCGGCCCAGCAGGGCACGCGTGAGGTCCAGGCTGCGCCTGGCAGGTCACACCAAAATCGGGGTCGGTGCCTGCCAAGCTTTGGAGCCCAAACCTTCGCCTCCTCCTCCTCCTCCTCCTCCTCCTCCTCCTCCTCCTCCTCCTCCTCCTCCTCCCAGCTTGGGGCTACTTCCCATCTGCGACTAAAGCACTGCAGCATTGCAGCATCTAGTTTGGCCTTGCTGAGCTGAGGCCACTTCGTCCAGGGGGGGGGGTCGCTCGCGCTACTGGGGCGCTCTGGCCCTGCCTGCACCGTCCTCCCACGCGCAGACAGCTGCGGGGGGCGGACGAGGAGGGGGGGAGGCAGGGGCAGAGCCAAGCAGCAGGAGACGGTACCGACCGGTCGGAAGAAGCAGGTAGAAGCAGGAAGTAGGCAGGCGCTGAACGTAGGTCGAGATCCTTCCGCCGCCCAAGGGGGACGGAAAAGGTGAAGCCACTCGATCACTGAAGTAGGAAGGCGCTCAAGGTAGACTGGAACCTGGGACTCCAGAACTACCTGCTTTCAACGACCGAGGGGTAAGGACAGCAAACAGCTCACCAGGGCCCAAACTGGGCCCCGAGGCCCCGGGAGCCCCCGGGTGCGCGAGTCGCTCTGGAGGAACGGCCACGGAGTGACCTCCGGAGCACCGAGGTCCCTTCCGAACCCGAAGCGCTCCTCGTTCCAGCGTCTTTCGGCCTCAGGATCAGGTCGGGCACGTCCTCCAACGTGCGGATTCAGGGCAAAACTTGAACATAGTCAAACCACAATCAACACATAGGCAAACGATAGTCGAAACATCGTCCCCAGACTACGTGTTGTCTACTTTTGAATTCTCCTCCTGTAGAGTGACGTGCCCGACTTACCTCAGGAGCAACAAGGAAGAGCGACACCACCACAATCACCAGCGCAGAGAGCCAAGGGGGGTCCTCCGATCGACGGCGAGCGAGATGAGGGAAATGAGAAGGAGGAGGCCTTCTCAGAAGGCGGCGGGGCGTCTCAGAATCGGGGGCGCGCAAACATGGATTAGCGATCCGTGGATGTGGCGCGCGGTCGCAAAACCCATGAAGGTGCCGTGGCCGCCTCGCTCGGCGGCGGAAGTCCACGGTTTCCCATGGAAACGGGACCCGTCGTTGATCCACGCCCCCTTGACTCATGTCTGCGATTTTTGTTTGCTGTAGGCGACTGTTCAGGCAAAAGCTCCCGCAAAGCTTGACAGGCAGGCATGGAAAAAAACGGAGAGCAGACATCACTTCTGCTGAGAGAGGGAAGCGAGGAGGAGGAGGAGCGAAGAGGAGGAGCGACGAGGAGCGAGGACGAGGCGGAGGAGGAGGACACGGAGGAGGAAGAGGAGGAGGAGGAGGAGGAGGAGGAGGAGGAGCGAGGAGGAAGAGCAGAAGGAGGAGGAGGAGGAGGAGGCCTTCTCGGAAGGCGGCGGGGGCCTCTCTCGGGAGCCCTCCAGCCGTCTGCCGCGCCCTCTCGGGGAAGGCAGGCTCCGGGCACTTCTCGGGAGGCCGGAGGGGTTGCGAGCCTGCTGGCACGGGCGCGCCCCCTCGCGCTGCCCTCCCCCCGGGCTGGCCGCGGATCCCACCCCCATAATCATAATAACCACCCCCATAATAATCAGAATCATCATCATAGTTAACCACCCCCATAATAACCACCGCGGATCCCACCCCCGTAATCATCATAACCACCCCGACATGCGAAGTCGTTTGGCAGACGCGCCGAGAGAAGGAATCAAAGAGGGCAGGGCTGTTTGGTAACCGCCCAGGGCCGTTAGTAGACGCCAGTTGTCCGGTCCCGGTGGTGTTTCCTCCCTTGACTTCGAACACCTCTGAGGAGGCCGGGGCGCGCCCCCTCTCGCTTCTCCCCTGGGCTAGCCGCTGATCCCGGTGGTGTGGTCCGTCATCCCCGCTCCGGGCATGTCCCATCTCTGGCTCGGGGAGGCATCGCGGAGCCACTCGCTGGAAGTGGCTCCCCTGGTGGAGGTGGTGTCTCGTCTCCGTCAGTGTCAAAGCGGGCTGAACGTCCATGGGGCAGACTTGCAGCCGAAGATGTTGCGTGCGCGCAGGCTGCTGAACATCGCAGCCGAAGATCATGCGTGCGCGCATGCCCTATGAGGAGACACACTTTGCGATAGTTGCTACCTCCGACAAGCGAGTGAGAGGAGGGCGATGGGGAGAGGGACGACGAGGAGGGAGGGGGGAGAAGGAAGGGCTAGGGCAAAGTCTCGTCATCATCCATCCTCCCATCCCTCCTTGCACCATCCTCTCCTCCTTCTGCGTCCTCATCGCTAATTTTCTCTCCTCGAAACCTTCCCTCCTCGGTTCCGTCCCCCCTTGCCACAAAGCCTGGTGGTGCTTAGAGGGTGGAGAGTCTGGGGGGGTCCAAGCTCATGTCCCAGTCCTCAAGGCGTCTCGAAAAACTCACGATGGGCGGTTTGCCAGCAACTTCTGCCACTGGGAGCTGTTCTTGGGAACGAAGATTATGGCCTTCACCGCCTCCTCCTGTCCTGCTTCCCTGCTCCTTCATCTGCTTCCCTCCTCCCTCCTACTCCTCTTCCTCCTCCTCGTCCTCCTCCTCCACCTCCTCCTCCTCCTCCTCCTCCTCCTCCTCCTCCTCCTCTGCCGGCCCATGACGACCGTGCGGGCTCGGAAAGCCAAATTAATGAACCAGGCAGCGGCCTCCAGAGCAGTTGTCGGGCAGCCAGTCCAGCGAATCCTCACCTCTCCCTCCTTCCTCTCTCTTGCATCCAACCCTCCCTCCATTCCTCTCTCCCTTCCCCCCCCTCCTCCTCCTCCTCCTCCTCCTCCTCCTCCTCCCCTTCCTCCTCCTCCCCTTTCTCCTCCTCCTTCTCGTCCTCGTTCTCGTCCTCGTCCTCAACCTCCTCATCCTCCTCCTCCTCGTCCTCGTCATCGTCCTCGTCCTCGTACTCAACCTCCTTCTCCTCCTCCTCATCCGTTTTCTCCTTCTCCTCCTCCTCCTCCTCATCCTCCTCCTCCTCCTCCTCCCTCCTCCCTCCTCCTCCTCCTCCTCCTCCTCCTCCTCCTCGTCCTCGTCGTCGTCGTCGTCATCGTCAACATCGTCATCATCATCATCATCATCATCATCATCATCATCATCATCATCATCATCATCATCATCATCATCACCATCATCACCATCAGCATCATCATCATCATCATCATCATCATCATAAATCATCATCATCATCATCATCATCATCATCATCAGCATCATCATCATCCATCATCATCATCATCATCATCATCATCATCATCATCATCATCATCATCATCATCATCATCCATCATCATCATCATCATCATCCATCATCATCATCATCATCATCATCATCATCATCATCATCATCATCATCATCATCATCATCATCATCATCATCATCATCCATTCATCATAATCATCATCATCATCATCATGAGCATCATCATCAGCATCATCAGCATCAGCATCAGCATCAGCATCAGCATCAGCACCAACATCATCATCATCATCAGCATCATCATCATCATCATCATCATCATCATCATCATCATCATCATCAGCATCATCATCTCATCCTCCCTCTCCTCCTCCTCATCATCATCTCTCCCTCCTCCTCCTCCTCATCATCCTCATCATCCTCATCATCCTCATCATCATCATGATCATCATCATGATCATCATCATCAGCATCAGCATCATCATCATCATCAGCATCAGCATTATCAGCATCATCATCATCAGCATCATCATCAGCATCAGCATCAGCATCATCATCATCATCATCATCATCAGCATCAGCATCAGCATCAGCATCATCATCATCATCATCATCATCATCATCATCGTCATCATCATCGACAATCCTCTATCCCTCATCGTGCGAGACACATGGCCTGAGGGCAAGGGGTTCTGGGCCCCTGGGGCCTTCCCTCGGTACCAGCCCGCGGTCCTGGGGCCACGGGGAGGAAGCCCCCCAAAACGGCCAAAGCTCAGGACCCGCTTCCCGAAGGAGCCGCTGCCTTCGTTAGGAGAAACGTGGCAAAAGTAAGCTCCCGGAGGTCACTCTCCTCCGGAAGTCGAAACTTATGCAGAGCTTCGCGGATCAAGTACTGGCGCAAACAGAAGCTTTCGTTGGTCCACACGGATTCCTTGGATCGGCGATGGACCCCTTGCCCTGGCGCGCTCCGCGCGCCAGGAGCGGCGCCTCAGGCGCCGCCAGGGGGCCCCAGCGCCGATCCGAGGCATCCGCGCGTACCTCAGAAAGTTTTCTGTTGATGCCATTTCTGGTGGGCTCGTTTTCCACCGCCGCCAAAATAAGTAGGAGGACGGGGTCCTCCTCCTCCTCCTCTTCCTCCTCCTCGTCCTCATCCTCCACCTCCTTCCCCACCTCCAACTTCTGGTGGTGGTGCTGGAAGACAGGCCCATCAACTCATCTTTTCCCCGAAAGTTGTCTGCCCGGAGCCGCGGCAGAGGCACTCGCCCAGCCGGTACAGCTCCGCCAAGTCCACGTCGCCGTGCTCGCAGGCCCCGCCGTGCAGGGCGGCGGCGACGCCTCTGCCGAGAGCGGGTGGCCAGAATAACAAATCCGCCGATCCGGCGTGTGAGTTTCAAGGAGTCTCAGCTACAGCCTCGAGGCTGAGCCTCAGCCTCTGGGGGGGTTGCCGGGGTGGCTCTGCCGGGGAAGGGGGGAAGGGGGGATGGGGGGGGGGTGCGAGTTTCCGGCGGATGCAGGGGGGGGCTGCTTTTACAGAAGGCTCGAATCTCGAGGATGCGCTACAAGGGTGGCCGCGGCCGCAAAAGTCTCTTAGGACGGTCTACGAAAGTCCCGAGACCCCGAAAGATCGCCCGAACACGCCCAAGATGGCCCCAAGACGGCCCAAGAGCCTTCCAAGACGTCTGAAGAAGCCTCCAAGAGGCCTCCCACGAGGGCCCCCAGAGGCAAGAATCGTTGATTTCCGTTTTTTTTATGTTTTTGGGGTTGTCGCTTTTTTCGGCTTTCCGACGCTCCAAGACGGCCAAAGAGGCCCCCAAGACCGCTCGAAGACGGCCCAGGAGGCCCCCAGACAGTCCCAAGACGGCCCAAGAGGGCCCCAAGGCGGCCCAAAAGCTACCCAAGACGGCCCAGGAGGCCCCCAAGACGGCCCCAAGAGGACCCAAAAGAGGGACGAAAAGCGGAAAAAATCTAGCCTTCCAGCCCACGAGGCCCCCAGGAGGCCCCAAGAGCCCCCAAGAGGGGCCCCAAAAGCCCCCAAGAAGCCCCCTCGACGCCCTGACAGGCTCCTGTGCGAGTGTCTGTGTGTGGTGCGTGTCTGCGAATGTCTGTGCGTGCTAGTGTCTGGCGTGCGCCTAGTGTGTCTCTGTATGTGTGTCTGCCGTATGTGCATTTGGTCGTGTGCGTGCGTGAGGTGTCCGCGTAATATGTGTATCCGAGCGACCCGGATCGGCGGCACTGGCCGAAGGCCACTACAATCACTACATCTGGGGTTGTGGATGCCATGGCAGTGGGCATCCTAACAATCCGATCGGTGCATTAAACACGTGTTTAACATCTCGGTGACCATGTTATGAAAATGGTTATTAATATATGTGTTTTACATATGTACGACATGTTCAAACCATGCCATTTACACAGAAAACATATGGGAATGGTTTGGCAACATGCTTCCTCTCCATTGATCGTCGTCCACAAACCGAGGACAACTGTCTTCGCGCTTCGCGCTCCGCGAAGCGCGAGTATCTTCACGCTTTCGCGCTTTCGCGCCGCCCCCACGCGGAGCAGGAGGGACTCGCGCATCGCTCTGGAGTCGCCCTGGCCGCGACACGCGACTAACTTCGCACCCTCGTGGTGGACAAGCAGTGGATAAACCTAAACTTTCGGATGTCCGCGCGAACTTCTTGGATCTGCGCTGGGGCCCCCCTCCCTGGCGCGCGGAGCGCGCCAGTGTCGGCGCCAGAGGCGCCGCCATGGGGTGCCAACGCAGATCCGAGATTAGAGAGCAAAGCAACCACCCGCACAACAAGTAACCCAACAAACTAAGCCGCTGAGAAGAAACGCACCCAATGCAGGAAATCGAACAGGGCAGGCTGTTCCTAGGAAACGCCCAGTGCCGCCTAACAAACGCCAGTGATGGGGGTCGGGATGGTTGTGCCTCCCTTGAGACCCTGACATCCGCTCGCTCGAATTGTTTCGATGAGTGGGCCCTGGAGGTCTGGACCACTTCCCTAGGGCTGGCTCGCCCGGAGTCGTTCTTTCACCATCCCGAGGCTCGGCGAGGCCCGCCAGAGACCGAGAACGGCAAAAAAGGGCCGCTCAGATGTTGTGGCGCGTCGGCTCTCTGGGCAGAAATCCGCGTGGACCGCCGAAAGCATACCCGTCGGTCGGAAGAAAGGGGTAGAAACATGAAGTAGGAAGGCGTTACAGGCAGAATTGGGTCTCCGCCCACCCCCTCTTCTCCTCCCTCCTCCTTGTCCTCCTCCTCCTCCCTCCTCCTCCCTCCTACTCCCTCCTCTTCCTTCTCCTCCTCCTCCTCCTTTTCATCCTCCTCCTCCCCCTTCACCTTTCCACCCGTCGTGCGGGTCTGGAGTGCTTGGAGTGTTTGGGGCGTCGCCGTGTGTTGCGGATAAGGCAGGCAATTCCTCCCATGCCCTGTGGCAGAAAAAAAACACATTTCTGAAGCGAGTGCGGCCGATGGGCAGCAGGTCGTTTCCCTGGAACCGCACGCCTTGCCTGAGCACCAGCTCGAGGTCTTGCAGAGAGCTCGCCAAGGTCCTCCACCCTCGCAAACTGCGAAAAAAGATGGATGCTCTTTGTGTGTCGTCCCTGCTTGCTAACCCCTGCATGCTCTTGCGCTCTGGAGTTTGACTGGCAGCGGCGCCCTGCAAGACAAAAACCCTCCTTCCTTTGCTATGCCGCATGCCGCAGGCGCGCGCGGACACGATCCTCCTCCTCATCCTCCGCCTCCGCCCTCCCCAAGGTCCTCCTCCGCCTCCGCCCTCCCCCTCGCTTGGCGGTGTGCACAAGGGGCGTAGGGGGAGAGGGGGAAGGCTTCTCAGAAGAAGGCCTTCTCTTGAGAAGCAGGGATGCTTCAAACAAGCAGGGGTGTTCCTAAGAAGCCTCCCCACCTCCCCCTGCCCGCTCTCCGCATGGCCTCCTCCTCCTCCTCCTCCTCCTCCTCCTCCTCCTCCTCCTCCTCTGGCGAGTCTTCTTCGTCATCGGTCTCGGCGTCGTCGTCGTGGTGCGTGTTGCTATGCTCGGGCCGTGGTTCCCTCATGCGGTGACGACCCACATGGCGCGACACGCATTGCACGCCGCCTGGCTGTCCGTGCATCTGTCTGGCTTCCAAGCTCTCTGAGCCGCGGTCCTTAGAGCTTCTTAGCTCTGGGACGCGTCGGACACCGCCGCTGTCGCTGTCGCCGTCACCCGAGTCGGTGGCCCTCACGAGGGTGTGGCGGCGGCAGTGGCAATGCCGAAACGCGCCCTGAGTCCAGCAAGGCGTGAGGTGCAAACCCGACTTGCCTGGCTGATGCTCTGGGAGGGCCTGTTCTAAAAGGAGGCTGCAACACCGCTCAACGATGTGCTGTTCTACTGAACATGAATAGTGGGACCTTTCCCTAATCCGTGCTTCGGTGCGGGTCGTCTGCGCGCCTCGTCTTCTTCGTCGTCGTTGTCGGCGTCGTCGTGGTCGTGGTACGTTTTGCTCTGCTCGGGACTTGTTTCCCTTACAGAGTGGCCACCACCGCCAACTCCCCAGACGACGACGACATCCGACGACTGACGACAGACGACGACGACCTACGAACGACGACATACGACCTACGAACGACGACATACGACCTACGAACGACGACATACGACCTACGAACGACGACGACCTACGACAACGACGCCGACAGACGATGCCGACGACGACCTACGAACGACGACAACGACGGACGACGACGACGACGACGACGACGACCTACGACGTCGACAACAACGACGACGTAGACGTCGACGTCGACGACGACGCCGACGACGACAGCGACGTGGACGACGAGGACGACGACGACCCCGACAGACGACGACGACCGACGAACGACGATAAAGACGGATGAGGAGGACGACGACGACGACGAACTACGACGTCGACTACGACAACGACGACGTCGACGTCGTTGTCGACGGACGACGCCGCCGACGACGACAACGACGAGGACGACGGACGACACGACGACGACGACGACGATGAACGACGACAACCACGACGGACGACGACGGAAGACGAGGACGACGGAGGACGACGACAGACGACGACGCCGACGACGATGACAATGACGATGACGACGACGACGACGACGACGACGACGACGACGACGACGACGGTGATGGCGGCGGCGGGTGAGGCGACAGCGGCGCGGCGACGGCGCGCCTTCCAAGCGGAGCGTCGGCATGGTCTGGCGCCTGGTGGGACTGCGAGCGGAGGTGGTCAGGGCCGACGGCAGCGTCAGGGTCGCGGCCCTGCTGGAGGTGGCGGGCGACGACGACAACCGCACACAAACCAACTGAAGCCGTCCTGAGATCCGGGCGTTGGAATCCCACCAGCCCTCTGGGCGTAGGTCTAGGTCGGACATGTCCCCCTACAGGCGGGTTTTGGACAATAGTTGGTTAACGAAATACCCAAACACAACTAACCAATAATCAAACATACCCCCATAACATCGTCCCCGGGCTATTTAAAAAAACTATGTTTGAACACTCTTCTTCTAGAGGGGCAGGCCCGACTTAAGCGTAGGTGGCCCAGGGCGCTTCCTCTTCCAACCCCCCGTCTTCCACTTCGGGGAGGAGGTTTATCACTGTTCCCTATTAATATACACCCCCTCCCCCAGGCGACTGGGAGCCACCAAGGTTCAATGCGGCCCCCCCCCCACCATTCCTCGTAACAAACAGTGCAAAACACACTCTGCCTCCAAATTCGGAGCATGCTCCCACCATCCCACTCAAAAAAAAAATACAGAGGACACTTAGCGGCGGCGGCGGCTGCGGCGGCTGCGGCGGTGGCGGCGGTGGCGGCGGCGGCGGCGGGGGCGGCGGCGGCGGCGGTGGCGGTGGCGGCGGCGGCGGCGGCAGCGGTGGCGGCAGCGGCTGCAGCATGCGGCTGCGGCGGCGGCGATTCGGCAGCGGGGACGACGGCGGCGGCGGCGGCGGCGGGCGAACGGCGGCGGCGGGCGGCGCGGCGGCAGTTGCGGACGCGGCGGCGGGCGGCGGCGGCGGCGCGGCGGCGGCGGCGGCGGCAGCGGGCGGCGGCGGCGGCGGAGGCGGCGGCGGCGGCGGATTCCCCCCCAGTAGCTGCCCATCCAAAGACAACTGAATCTGCTGCGGCTCGGGCCAAGCTCGGGTGCTGCGTATGTGTTGGGAGGGCGGGTGGGAGTGAGCGAGACGGCTTGCGGGCGGGGAGGGAGTCTTGACCCCTCCCCCTACCCCCTCCCCTGGAACTGGACAAGGGGGGCCGCGACGCGTTGGAGCGCCCAAGATGGCCCTTTCTTCCCAAGGTAGGCACGAGGCGTCCCAAGGTGTGTGTGTGTGTGTGAAACTTCGTCCACGTGCGAGCGCACGCTCAGCTTGGCCCAGGATGGCTCCAAGAGCGCCTCGGAGAGCCCAATACGAACTCCAGGATGGCTCAGGATAGCGCAGGATGCCTCAAGATGGCACCCAAGATGCTCCAAGAGGCCCCAAGACCATCCCCAGACGGCTCCATGTGGCCAAAGGGCTTGCCCGTTGCACGTTTCGTGGCCCAAACAGGGAATTCCGCAGAAGGCCCCAGTGGCAAAGACTACATGCCACTGAACCTTCCATTGGCCTCATACGGAGCTTCACCGAAGGCCCAATGGTCAAGGTTTGCATGCTGCCGCCCAGCCAATTCCGGCAAACCACTGACACGTTTCGTGGCCCCCCATCCGCACCGCCTGGGGCACCATCCCTCTCGCGGCGTGCTACGTATGAGGGGAGGACTATGACCCTGCGTTGCTCACAATTGCAAAGGGTTGGGTCCTTCGCGTGGCTAATTTCGCGATTTCGCAACGTCGGATCCCAGGGTCCTCGACCTCCCACAGGACGACGTTAGAGGAACCACCATGACATAATCATAAACGCTAGCAAATCCGCGCGGATGTATTGGATCTGCGCTCACCCCCTTTCCTGGCACGCAAAACGCGCCAGTCGCAACTGGCGCTGGAGGCGCCGCCCAACGGAGAGCCAAGAAAACCGCAAATTACGAACCCGAAGCCCTAAGCCTAAACCCTATAGTGTTTGTTATTCCTAGATTCTCGCCCTGCTCCATCGTGGCCCCCCCATCGTCTGTGCAGAGCTGCTCTGGGCCTTCGGCCGCATGGCTGCGGATTTCCTCCCTCGATCCTCGCCCCTCTCCCCGACGAGGGCAGAGGCCTCTTAGACGGGGTCCGAGTAGATGGGGGCGGGGTCGGAGGATCACGCCGCATCGACGATGCATCGGCGCCATCAGCGTTGAGAAACTACGGCTCCACATCGACCCGCACCGTTTATGATGGGCAAGTTTTCCACCACCACTACCGCCTGTAGAACGGGGGAGAAGGGAGGATCCGGAGGTCCTCCTCCTCCTCCTTCTCCTCCTCCCTCCCCTACCTATGGTGGTGGTGGTGGTGGAAAATGGGCCCATCAATTTACGCATCGTTCGTCCTGAATGATCACGCGACCCTGTGGGGAACCCAAAAGGCATCGATACCTCTACTGCCTGGGATCTCGAGGTGAATCCAGCCGTGGCGACGAGGGCCCCCCAGGAGGCCCGAAAAGGGGAAAGAGGAGAGACGGGCAGCGGCATGGGCACCTTCTTCTTAACCAGGCCGCCGAGAAGAAAGAACCCACACCGCTGCCCGTCTCTCCTTTTTCCCCTTCTCGGAGGAGGAAGAGGCATGGGCACCTCCTCCTCCTCCGAGATCCTGCCGCCCCCGTCTGCTCGGAGCCTCGCTGGGAGGCCTGGAGAGGAGCCCGCTGCCCAGGCGCCCGCGGCCCAATCTCGGGTCGGGCGAAAGGGAGGGATAGCAGAGGGGGGGGTTGAACATTCAGCTCACGTAGCTGATTTTCCCGGCGCCTCCTGGCGCCGGAAGCGGCCATGTATCGAGGAATGGGCCCTTCGGTGAGGCCGAAACCAGCTGCATGCAGCAAATTTCGTAACCCCCCTTTCCCAAACCCCCCCTTTCGCCCGGCCCGACAATCCGCCCGGGCCCGCCCCCTGGAGAACGGAGTGCCCGGCGGAGCCCGCCGCCGACTCTGCAAGCGCGCTTGCGGCCGCAGGCGCCGCCGAGAAACAGAAAGGCCCCTCCTCGATCCTCGCCCTCCTCTCTAGGGGGACGGAATCTATGCATAATCCACTGCTCCCTGGCCAGGCCCTCCTGAACCTACCAGCGGTGTATACGCCACGCCCTCCTGCCTGGCTTGGCCAGGAGGGCGTGTAGACAGCTCCTGGGTCCAGAACGGGCCTGTCCAGGGAACAGTGAAAATGTAGGACGTGGACGCACTAACCCGGGTCAGTGCAAGCCCAGGCCAGTCAGACCTCGCAGGATCCTGCGCGCACGCCCCTGTCAATGCGCGCATGCCTCTACAGGATGCTCCAAGATCTGACGCTCTGGCTGAACCCCGTTTGCATTGACCCCCGTCCCTTGCACCCAGACCCCCGATGCCATGATTTGTTCATGACCTCGACCCTCAAAGGTTTCGACCTGTTCCCCGGGACCGCTTTTGTTGACGGCCCCGAGGCCCCGCACGGGCCCCCAGAGGCCGAACATGGGGAAAGGCCTCCCGTCGCAATCTTTCCATCACTCGAGGGGCTCTCGGTTCAGCTCGAGAGGGGCCCTGGGACACACAAAGAAAGACACACGAATAAACAGACCCCCCATGGATTTTCCCATATCTTCTGGGCTCCTGTCCTCCCCCCCCACCTCCCATCTTTTCTAATATTTTTTCTGGGGAATCGACGAATCATTGTGGCTGTGTGTTTTATCCCCTCCTGCTTCAGCTCGAGTCTTCCAATCGCTCTGGCCATCGCTCGGACGTCCATTCCCTGTGTTTTTGTTCGGTTTCGTGCGTGGTTGTTTCGCCAAATGATCAAGGATGCTCCTCGATGGTCCTCGCCGAAGGAAACATGCACACGTCCGAGCGATGCCCAGCGCTCGAGGGGCTCTCGATTCAGCTCGAGGAGGGGCCTGCTGCCCAGGCGCCGCTGGCCCAGTCCGCCCGGGGGCGCCATCGGCGCCCGGGCCAGTCGGCCAGCCGGCGGAGGTGGGCGCGCGGCTCCGGCCGCCGCGCGGCGGGACGCCGCTAGGCCATCGCCTCGAGGACTGGGACAGAAGAGGCGGGCGCTGCGGCGGAGGTCGGCGCGGGGGGGGCGGGATGGGGGGGGCAGGAGGGAGAGGGCAGGAGGGACGGGAGGGGGCAGGAGGGGGCGGGGGGAGGAGGGGGAGGACGGGAGGGCGGGGGGGGGGCGGGAGGGCGGACGGGAGGGACGGACGGGCGCGGGGGGGGCGGGAGGGGGGGGGGCAGGAGGGAGAAGGAGGGCGCGAGAGAGGGAAGGGGGACGGGACGAGGCAGGACAAGCGGAGGGCGGGACGGGGAGGGAGGGAGAGGCACAGACACATGGAGGCATAGAGAGAGGGAGGGAGAGAAAGAGAGAGAAAGAGAGAGAGAGAGAGAGAAATAAACACATTGATACATATATATGTATATATATATATAGTGAAAGAGGGAGAGGAAAGAGAGAGAGAGAGAGAGAGAAACACAAAAAAAAGATACAGATATAGATAAAGAGAGAACAAGCAAACATAAACAGAGAGAGAGAGAGAGAAAAAAAAACAAAAAAAACAAAAGCAAAAAATGCATATATACAGGAAATTGATATATATATATATATATATATAGAGAGAGAGAGAGAGAGACGAGACGAGACGAAGCGAGACACGATGAGACCAGACGCGACTAAAATCAGCGGAACGTGTAACGCTGCCTCAGAAGACTTAACAAGAGACGCGATCGGGAAAATCGAACTGCCATTCGGGGCACTCCACCCCACCGAGGCGGCACCCAGCAAACCCCCAAGAGGCCCGCAATCGTACCCCAACAGGCCTTCAAGGCCCCCCCTTGTGGACCCCTCAATGACGCCCCCAAAAGCAACAAAAAAACCCTAGTCCACGACCGATCCACGATGGCGGTCTGGGCCGCGTGTGCGTGTATGCATTCGTATGTGTATGACATAAGGGGAGCACGAGGTCATGGAAGTCACCCTGTCCAGAACTATCCCCCCTCGATTTCTACACTGTACGAAAACCTACGACGTTCGCTGCCCATGGAGCAATGTCGTGTTTCTCGCCGAGCGGGGCACACGAAGAACCTTCACACCCCTACCAAGAGAGAGAGAGAGAGAGAGAGAGAGAGAGCAGCGAAGTGGGATGCAACATAACGAAGGTAGCAATGGTCGCGGACTATCAAACTCTCCAGTAGCGCAGCGGGAAAAACCGGAGAGCGGCCGCGGGACGGCAGGCGGGGGGAGGCACCAAGATCTGGAAAGCACGGGACGATGGGAACAATGGGCACTCGTGGCGACAGCGCACCGAACCACGGAAGCAATGAAACACCGAACGGAAAAGCCCAGGGCACACCGAGGAACGGAAACCACCATGCGCGGACCCGCCCCGTCCACCGCCACTCGAACTTATCCACCACTGGGAGGATTCACAAAATCCGTGTCCGGCAAGTTCTGCGCTATCCCCTCCGGGCCGTCACCTACCTCCCCCCTCGCCCATCCCATCCGGTTGAGGATGGGTCGGAAGGGCGAGGCGGAATATAAGGTATGAGGGGGCTACAATTGCGGGTCGGCCGTAAAATGTATAGGGCTAATTGTTCTGCCCCCTCAAACATATGATTTTAGGCGCTGGCGCTGGAACCAAAAGGCTTCCGGGCATCCGATGTGAGACGGGATTGCGCGGACGATCGGACAGCTTTGGCAGAGAACGGGAAACAAGAGAAAAGACCCGAGACTGTCCAACCCCCGCGCACATTCTAAACTCAGTAGGCTACGCCGTCGCCGTCTGACCAAACGGCGCCGGGGCGGCTCAACAACTGCATTCGCGGGCTTGCCCGTGCTTTTAGGGACGGTACTGGAAGAGCTCACGCGCGTGCGTGCGCCTGCGTGTAAGTGTGCGCGTGCGTGCGCGCGTGCACGTGCACGTGCGCGTGCGCGCGCGTTCGAGTACGTGCGCGCGTGCGTGTGAGTGTGCGCATGCGTAAACGGATGCGTGCGAGTGTGCGTGTCCGTGTGCGTGAGCTCGTGCGCGCGTGCGTGTGCAAGTGCGTGTGCGCGCGCGTAAGCGTGTGCGCGTGCGCATGCGCGTGCGCGCGCGTGCGCGTGCGCGCGCACGTGCGAATACGTTTGCGTGCGCGTGTGCGTGGGCGCATGCGTAAACGGATGCGTGCGCGTGTACGAGTCCGCGTGCGTGAGCGCGCGCGCGCGTGCGCGTGTGCGTGTGCGCGTGCGTGTGCGTGTGCGCGCGTGCGCGTGTGGGCGCGTGTGTGTGCGTGCGTGTGCGCGTGCGTGCGCGTGCGCGTGCGCCCGTGCGCGTGCTCTCGTGTACGTGTGCGTGCGCGTGCGCGTGTGCGCGTGCTTGCGTGTGCGTGTGTGCCCGCGTGCGTGCGTGCTTGCGTGCGCGCGTGCGCGTGAGCGTGTGTGCGTGCATGCGCATGTGCGTGTGCGTGTGTGTGTGTGCGTTGTGCGTTTGCGGGCGATTGTGTGCGCAGATGTGTGTGTGTGTGTGCGTGCGTGCGTGCGCGTGCGTGTGTGCGTGCGCGTGCGTTTGAGTGCGTTTGCGTGCGCGCGTGGATTTGTGTGCGTCTGTGTGCCCGTGCGCCCCTGTGCGTGCATATGTGCGTGCATGTGTGTATGTGTGTTTGTGTGTCCGTATGTCCGTGTGCATGTGTCTGCGTCTGTGCCTGTGAGCCGATATGACTGCATGCGTGCGCGTGCGTGTGCGCGCGCGCGTGCGCGTGTGAATGTGCGCGCGTGCGTGGGCGAGTGGGCGTGCGCGTGCGTGCGTGTGTGCGCGCGTGCACGTGTGCGTGCGTGCGTGTGTAAGTGTGTGTGTGTGTGTGCGTGCGTGCGTGCGTGCGTGCGTGCGTGCGCGCGTGCGCGCGTGCGCGCGTGTCAAAGTGCGCGCGTGTGCGTGCGCGTCTGCGCGCGCGTGCGTGTGCGTGTGCGGGCACGTGCGCGAGTGCGTGTGTGCGTGGGTGCATGTGCGCGCGCGTGCGTGTGCGTCTGCAAATGTGCGCGCGTGTTCGCGCGCGCGTGCGTTTGCGTGCGAGCGCGCGTCCGCGCGCGCGTCGGCGCGCGCTTGTGCTCGTGCGCGCGCGTGCCCCTGCGCGCGCGCGCGTGCGTACGTGAATGCGCGTGCGAATGCACGCGTGCGCGCGCGTGCAAATGTGTGTTCGTGGGTGCGCGTGCGCGCGTGCGTGTGCGCGTGCGTGCGCGTGCGCGCGTGCGCGCGCGCGCTGGGGCGCGCGCGCGCGCGCGCCCGCCCGTGCGCGCGTGCGTGCGTGAGCGCGCGTGCGCGTGTGCGCGCGTTCGTGCGTGCGTGCGTGCGCGCGCTTGTTCGTGAATGCGAGCGCGCGCGTGCGCGCGTGCGCGCGCGAGTGGGCATTGGCGCGCGCAAGGGTTGGCGCGTGCATGCGCGCACGTGCGTGCGCTCGCGCGTGCATGAGCGCGCATGCGTGTGTTCGCGAAGGCGTGAATGCGCGCGCGCGTGCGTCTGCGCGCACGTGTGCGCGCGTGCGCGCGTGCCCCGCGGACGTGGAAATACCCGAGAGCCTGCCGGCGACGCTAGGCATCGCGGCGTGGCTCGGGGTCGCGGACGCACAAGGACGGGGCGCGACAAGCCCATGGCCAGGTGAAAGGCGGTAGGGAATGGAGGGGGCTGACCATGTTGGACGCGCAGATCCTCTCGCACCGCGCCGCAACAAGCCCCCTCGCGGTTCCGAGGGGGGGCGACGAGGAAAGACTCTTGATCTGGGCAAGCAAGAGCATGACATGACGGCATAGTCGCAATATTTGCGAATGTTCAAATAATACTGGCTGGCGCTCCTGGCCTGAGAGCACAATGGTCCGTCCAGTCGCGCGGAGGGCAACGGTGCGTAGCGCGCGCTCGCTGGCGGCACCCACTCGCGACGCGACTGGCTAGAGCACAGGTGTCTCGTCGCCAAAGCACGCGCGGCAAGAGCGAGGCTCTGCTGGAGGCTTGGGCGCACGCGCAGCGACGGCGGTGACCGCCCAGAGAGTCCAAACATAAGTCCGCCGCCTCGTTGGCCGCGCGGGCCCGGCGCCGCGCGGGGCCTTGACCACCTCGCGGAGAGCGGCGCCCAGAGCGAAACCGTGCTCAGTCGAAATGATCGCGGCCATAACCTCGCATGCGAAGATGCCGCGCGCCACCCGCCGTTTTGAGCGCTCCGCCCTGCCAGTCGAGCACGTGGCCGGGCTGCTTGCCGACGACTGCTCGCTGCCACGCTGCGGACGCAGCCACGAAAGGACCGACGGTAGCTCCTCGGAGCTGGGCCGTCGGAAGCAAGCTCGGGAGTTCGCCATCCCGACGAGCTCGGAGCGTCGGTTAAGTTCAACGCTTCCACGCAGTCAACCTCAATCATATCGCATCAACCGTTGCTCGCGGATAACGCGCCCCACAGCGCGCACCGGCGCCCTCGTGGGCGCTCAACTCGCCCTTGCCAGTGAGATATTCCGAAGACTTCCCCCATTTTGCCTTGTCTTTTTTTCTGGGGGCCCGGCTAAACCGGCGTCTGCGCTCTGACGTCTGGCGATGAACCCGTTGTCGCACAGCGCGGGGACGGCCTGGCACATGACATTGGCCTTGGTGAGCGAATGTGCCGGCATCTAGGCGCAGCCGCTGCTTGGTTCTCTTCGTGGAGGACATCGAGTGACGCGTCAAAATATTCTTCGCCTTTGCCTTCCCTGAAGACTGCCGCAACGCCGGCGAAGAGCTCGAGACTGGCCGAGCAATCCGCTTCGCCCGCTGCCTCCTCGAGTTCTGGCACGCCACCTCTCAGCAAAAAAAAACCTCTGGACATCCAGGGAGCTAATGTGCCCATCCTCGGCACGCCGCCCACGATGAGATTGCTCGCCGGCAAATATGGCAATGAGGTCCGCCCATGCGTCTGCGAAGCCTCGCAGCGTCTGCCGCGCGCGGGCGACTCTGGCTCGCTGAATGGGGCCCACTTTTTTCCGCGCCCATTTCCACTTGCACACCGATGCGCACACCCACCTGCAATCCAGGATGTCGCGCGCTCCTCGGCGGGGGCGCCGCGAGAAGCACCTCGGGCACAGCGGCGGCTACCGCGGCAACGTGCTCTTAAGATTCGCGCGGAGCGGGTGCGTCATCGTCGCGTTCTACCGCGGCTTTCCTTGATCCTGCCACGAAAGCCCCGAGCCGCGCGCAATGTCTCCCGGGCACTGTGAGGCGAGAACAACGTTGTGCATCTGACCCAGGGCTGGCGCGCCGACGCAAGCGTCGCCGACGTCATCTGCCGCGATGGCCTCGGACGCGGGCAGAAGCTCAGCATGAGCGGTCAGGTGGCGTTGGCGCTGGCTGGCCCCTGCGGCGAAGATGTGCGGTGACGGATATGGCAGGGCTAGATGGGGCCCAGTCTCCAATGCGTCTACGAACTGAGGTAAGACCGGCGAAAGAACGTCTTGATTTACTGTCTTCTGATCGCACGCTAAGGACGCCCACCAGGTAGCGTCAACTACTTGTTTGTCGCTTGTGGAATCCTCGTGCTCGTTGGCCCCTCATCTATGTCTGATGGCCTCTCGTTGCCGTGAGAGAACTCGCCCGGGCGCGCGCCGACCTCATGAGGGGTCACCGCCATCTGCCACCTGGAGTCCATACCCCATGAAATATCCAATGCAGCGTCCAGTCACGCCCCCATAATGTATAAGACACATCACGCCTGCCTGCGATGGGGACCCAGGAGCCCCGCGAGGCCGAGCCGGCCAGCCTCGGCGCCCCACCAGGTCTCGACTTCGCAGCGGCCCCGCCTCCAAACCAGAAACAAACCACGTCGCAATCGATTCGTGGGCGCCGCCCACTTGAATGGCCGCTGCGCTGGTGCGAAGTATTCGAAGCGAGCGCGACTTGACGTCGCGAAAAGGTGACGGTGGCGACCGCGCGGGCGAGGGCACTGCCAAAGCGTCGGAATGCTTGAATTGCAAATTTTGGTGAGCATGTACTGCTGCACCACCTTCCACGCCCGTCCGCGGGGCGTCCCATGTGGGCCAGTGACCCCATTGACCAAACAACAATGCCCGTCGCGCGTCGCCAACTCGGCACAATTGTTCGGCAACGCGGTGGCTGACGGTGACGGCACCATGTTGGGCGTCGCTGTTGTTGACTGCGGCTGGACCACTCTGTCCGCTCACGTCCGTAGCGAATCAATCTCGATGGAAGTCGACCAGCGTGCCCTGCTTGCACGTTCTGATTGCGTGAGGATGGTCTTTGAGGCGCGGATGATTCGTCAGATGGCAGAGGCCTCCACAAGTCGTTGCAAGGCGATCTCTCGCAGTCGGTGGGAAGTCTGCGCTGCTGCCCTGGCCGCGTCGTCTGGGGGCGCCAACGAGTCTGGCCGCATGTGCAGCGAGTTGCCGGCAACACAGCAGCCTCTGACAACGCGGTCGCGAACGGTGACTCGTGGGCCTTTGTGTCGTAGGTGTTCGTCTGGGCGATGCATGGAATGAGCTTCGGCCGACAGCGCACCGCGCTCGCCGTCGACGACTGGGATCCTGCATTGGCAGAAACCCGATATCCACATGGTAGGATGGCGGAGCGCAGGCGCAGCGATGATCCATGCCCCACGTCGCTGGCGTCGCCCTCGAGCCGCCGTGCTGCATGCCATCTGTCAGCGCGATCGATCAGGCGCCAAATCGGACAATGGCGAATGAAAACGATGCCCCCTTCGACCTTTCTATCGGATGATGCGACCAGCTCGACCAATGGCGCGATCTGGGATCTGCGAGGCGTGGCTGGCCCAGGCCCAGCGCTCGCGGCATGCATCAACCACGCCTGCGACCACTTGCGCAACGTTGCTCAAGAATCGAGCCGCAAACGACGTCACAGTTCTTCGAAGCTTGCGGCGCGCCATCAACGACCATGTATTTCGCGCATCTCGCGTCGCACCTGCGATGCACCCCCCAATTCGCGGAATGCGCGAGGTCTGTGCGACGTCGAAACATGCCCGGCCCACCGATGCGCGGCCCGTCGCAGCGCCCACGACTCTTGGTTGTGGTCGAGGTGCCCACGGAGGCCTCGGATCTGCAGGATCGGGAGCTGGCGGTGGCTGGCCGCCGTTGAAGGTCGTCGCGAATTGGCGCCGGCGGCGCCACGTCGGACATGGGACCTTTCGGGCGGAGGTCCATCTGTGGCGGGGCTCGCCCGGGGGCCAAGAACTCCTGCCGCGGAGACCTCGGGCGCGCTGCACCCGAGCCTCCCAGGAAAGAGATCCGCGTTGGCCTGCGCGGCGTCTCTGCATTGCCTTCTATGGTCAGTCGAACCAGCGACGCTCCCCTGGGCGCCTGGCGCGATCGGAGCGAGCTCTATCAACGCGGCGGGTCGCGCGTGAGATTTGGCGCGAGCAAGGAGGCTCGACGCCCGGCGGGATCGGGCACCCCCCCGGAACTTTGATGCGACGCGGGCCATGGCTGCTGAGATTGTGGCAGCCAAGACACTCGGGGCATTGTCTAGAAGTTGGCGAATTGTCCGCCTGCTTGGGAGCTGCTGTGACGGCGGAAGTCTGGCTGCAGGTGCTGGTGGTGCTCTAGCTCCTTCCAAGCGTTCAACTTCCTGGAGATCGTCGGGGCTGATCTGTGAGCCTGTGGCCATGGAGAGATCGGCCATCAGGGTGACTCAACTCTCCCCTGGAGCCCAAACTGTCGTGATGCCCTGCACCGCGCGCCCCGCTAAGACCTGCAGTGTCTTTGCGTGTCGGCCGTGGCCTCAGTTCACGTCGCGGCCGCCGCTGCATGGCCGGCTACAGAGTGGCGCGGGCAAGAGGACGAGCTAGCAACGGCTAGCTGGGGACCCTTGCGGGCCCGTGGCTCCCAGGAAGCACGAGGGGATGACATGCTGGTTGACCCTGAAGCGGCTTTGCACTGGGCCACCAGGACCTGCGCCATCGCAACGGGGCCGCCGAACATGATGCGAGGTGCATATTCCTAATCGCGCGCCCCCCAGTCTCATGATCGATAAGATGATTGGGCGCCACTTCGGGGGCCGGCACTGCGACGAAACGGCGCCGCGCCCACTGCCAATGCGTTGTTGGACCTGAAATGCTGCAAGAAACTCCGCTGCGCCGTCGGGCCGCCAGGGTCGCGGCCAGTTGCAAGATCGCACCGAATAGCGCTCTGCGGGGCGCGGTCTTCGCCTCCGCGCAGCTGGCATTGATCCGCGCATGAGCCCGTGGCTCGGGCCGCGGCCAGGGCACGCGCGAGGGCCGTTGCTAGATAGGCGGGGCTCGGGGGCCCTGTGGCCAGCGATGGTTCTCGCGGCGAACGATTCTGCCAGGCGCTCGCCGGTTGGGGGCCCACGAGCGATCGGCGCAAGATGGCTTCCACATTTTTCTGGTGTTCGACAAGCACTTGACCTTGCAACTTGCGCCCCGTAATCCGTTCCGCTGCTTCAGCGGCAAGTCCCTAAGACGGGGCATGCTTGGATGTAACTTTGAGCGCGGCTCGGCCCGTGGATTTGCAAGGCAGAGCCTCGCGCGCAGTGAGTTTACGCGTTCAATCTGGAGTGTTGGTGACGAAACAAGAGACTCGTCGCCGCCAGCCTCCAAAGGCCTCTAACTCTAGAACCCCCCCTCTCTTCCCGCCGCAAGGGTCGCGGCCTCTGCTCTAGAGGCTCCAGGACATTGTTTAAAAGCGCTTGTTCTTGCGATTTCGGCCCCCCGGGAAAAGGCGGCAGTGGCGATGGATTCCAAGGCGGCCGTGAGCGCCCATAAAAATCCACGCGAACGCGGGCAAACTGGGGCGACGCGATCCGGGGGGGGGGGCGATGGGGGGGGGCGACCGCGACCGGCATCGCCAAGACCTTAGAAAAAATGCTCAGAGCAGCCAGCTGTACTCTCCCCATGGAATCGCAGCTCCACCGTTGTGCGTGGCTCGAGATCGCAGCGTGTGAAACAGCGAGAGCACCGCGTCGGTGGTCTCCTGCTCCTTGCGGCGCCGCTAAGAACTTGCAGACCTCGCATGTAACTTGGAGACGCGACTCCTCGCCCAATGGGCCGGACTGGGTGGCGAGTTTCGCGATGAGGTAGGTCGCGGCATCCTCATGCCGACCGTTGACTATACATGCTGTCATATCAGCGAAGCTCAGGGAACCCGCGAGCTCGCGAGAGGTTCCACCAAGGTGGGGGATGACGGCGAAGCGTATGTGAGCGCTGCCCATGTCCGCGGCGACAAAGCTGAATGCGTCCAAGTCCTGTACCCACGGGCGAAATGGGTCGGAGGACTCGCGTTCGGATGAACATGAAGGCAGCGCTGGCGAACCAGTGCCACCCTATTGGCCAACTGCACTAGGCAACACGCACGTGAGCCAAGACAGGGCGACCACGAGGGACACGATGATGCTGCCAGTGAGCGTCAAGGATGGAAATCCTCCTCGATGAGCCTCCTCCGCGACGAAGGCTGCGCCAGAGCTTTGGGAATCGGGCTTGCACATTGACGAACGACACGTCAAAGCCAGAGGCAGCTGTAGCAGTAGTGCTGGCGACCTTGGTCCGTGCCGTGGTCAGTGCCTACTAACCCAAGTAGGCGACGCCTTGCCACACACGACGTAACGCCACAAACAGTGCATGTGGGATGCGAGGCGGCCGTGGGAGCGTCGCGGCGCTCCCGTGGGTGGACGGCGGCGCTCGCGTAGAATTCAACTGAGTATTTTGATGCCCCCACAGCTGGGCTCTCACAGCGTCTCACCCGGTCCGGCGTTGGCCTCGTCGTGTCCGTGAGCGTCTAGGGCGATTTTTCTGCAGGCTTGCAAACAGCCAGAAGCACAAACTGGTCAAGGACTGGAGTGTGGTACCGATGCGCAGATTGAAGGAAATGCGGATGTGCGTCCACATCGACATCTGCGCCTCGTCCGCGGATCGCGGGCCAGGATCGTCTCGAGCTCCGCGATTAATCGGAATTGCTGGGGTTGTCATTGCAATGAGGGCCAGCATGAAAGCAATAAGATGTATAGCGCGGGCCTGTGCACCCTCATTCTATTAGGTGACGCGCCGGCGATGGAACCGAACGGCGATAGGGCATCCTATTACAGTGGACGAAAAAGCGGAGGAGGTGGAGGAGGAAAGCGAGGAGGAGGAGTGAGGAAGGAGCAGGGGAAGGGAGGGAGGTCACGAGGGAGGGAGGGAGGAGAAGAGGGAGGGCCCCCACCCCTGTGCTTGCACCGGCGGCGCGGCCGCCCCATGGATAAGGACACGAACAATGACATAGGCATAGAAGCTCGGAGGTCCGACGGCTTTCTCGGACCGGCGCTAGACCCCCCCCCCTCCCTGCCGCTGGATTGCGCCAGGGGCGGCGCCAGAGGCACCGCTGGGGGGGTCCAACGCCGATCCGAAAAATCCGCGCGGACCTCTGAGTCTTCATGCTCATGTCTTTGGATGCCCGAAATTGGTAATTACGGAAAGAATGGGTACAATGCCCAACAACAAATGTTGTCCCAAACCAACAGCGGCCGCTGTTGGGCAAGCGGCCTTCTGTCTCAAATGGACACAGGCCGCGGCGGTGCGGACAGCGAGTCCTGTTCAAAATGAACAAGAACTGCTGTGGGGCATCGTACCAATTCTTTCCGTGCCCACTTCGGGCGTCCAGAATGTCACTCTCCCTTCCCCCAGTGGAGGCCTCGTCGCGCTCGCGGAGCTTGGAGTAGGCGTGGCACACCTGCAGCAAACCCGGGGGCCCTCCTCGCTCCGTCGCCCCCGGCCCCGCCCCTGGCCTGGCACCTCCCGCCCCGCGCCGCGCGCCCGCTCCCGGCCGGCCGTCCGCCCCTCGCTCTTCGCTCCTCCCCCCCCACCCTCGCCTTGGTGCACCGGTGCACCCCTGAGTCCGCATGTCCACTCCAGGAGCAGGAAGGGAAGCAAAAACCAGGGATGCCGAAGGGCACATGAAGGGCGCCAACGGCACCTCTTGGCAGCTCCTCGCACATCCTGCCTGCTCCCCCCTCCCCGCCTCGTCTTCGCTCTCGTCCTCCTCCAATGTTCCTCCTGCTCCTCCTGCTGGTAACCCATCCTCCTGCGCGCGATTCCATTCCATTCCTCCTCCTCCTCCTCCTCCTCCTCCTCCTGTCCTCTCCCCCTCGCCGTCCTCCTCATGCTCCTACTCCGCCGCCTCATGCTCTTTCCTCCCGCCTCCCCTCCTCTCTCCTCCCGCCTCCCGCCTCGCTCTGCCCGCCTCGCACATCCCTCCTCGATCCTCCCCCCTCAATCCTCCCTCCTCCATCCTCTCATCACCTCGTTCACCTCGCAGCTCGCTCCGCCTCATATTCCTCCATCCTTCCCGCTCCGGCCCCTGCTCCACCTCATCTTCGAACAGCTCCTAGCTCTCATTCCGCTGAGTTGCCTCCTCTTCCTCCTCTTCCTCCTCCTCCTCATCCTCCTCATCCTCCTCCTCCTCCTCACCTCCCTCCTCCTCCTCCTCCTCCTCCTCCTCCTCCCCTCCTCCTCCTCCTCCTCCCTCCTCCCTCCCCCTCCTCCCTTCCCCCCCCCTTCCCCCTCCACCCGTTTCGCGGCCAGGGCCGCCGCAGGCCTGCGAGATGTCCTTGGGCACGAAGCGGGGCAGCCTCGGGGGCATCCGCCGCGTGAAGCTGCGCAGCATCTGCTCGTGCCGATGCTCCTTCGGGCGCGGACTATGTGTCGGGCACGTCCTGCTACAGGCGAATTTTGGACGACGACTCAAAAATAGTCACGCAATTCTTGCAAATCGTTCAGAAACTGAAGCAAAAACCGTCCCCAGACTATTGTTCGACGATTTTTGAATACTCCTCCTGTGGAGGGACAGGCCCGATTTAAGACTGACTTAGCTCAGCCAATGCAGAGAAACCAGCGCTGCATTCGTATGTTCCATTTTGGGGGGGGGTCCCCAAAACGGCTCCGCCAATGGGTATGGCCACCTCCAGGGCGCCAGCGGGTCCCAAACCCAGCCCGGCCAGCATCTGGCGCAACCGGGCCAGACCAGCCCGGCCAGACCTCCAGGGCGCGAGCGGGCCCCAAGCCCAACCCGCTCGGACGCTCGTTCCCCGTGAATTCCTCGGCCTCGTGCGCGCATGTCTGCCGCAAGATGATCCAAGGTGCTTCTCGATGCTCCCCGCCAGGAAAGAATGCCCTCGTCCGAGCGCTGCTGAGCCGTGTCCCGCCGCCTGACTCCTCGCTCTGCCGAGACCGCCGGCGCCCTCCTGCGCGAGAGAGGTCGCTGCGCGGAGCTCTTCCGAGCTTCAGCTCTTCCGAGCTGCTGCGCGGACGGCTCGCGACAAGACGCCTCGCCCCCGGGGCCGAGGGCTCCGGGAGGCCACGTCGAGAGCGAGGTCGCAGCCCGACCCGGGGACGAGGCCGAGGACTCCGCGAGAGCACGTCGCGAGCAAGGCTACGGCGTCGGAGTCCCGGGTGCGACGGGGTCCCTGCGCCTGCTGCTGGTTCGCCTCCTCCCTCCTCCACCCCCAGTGATGCTTGCCAAATTCTCCCGATTGCTTCCTCCTGCACCTCCTCCGGATATCCCCCTCCCACCTATTCATCACGAGTGTCCATGCCCCTCTTCATTCATTCTTCGTCCTCACTCATCCCTGCAAGAGCTATTCACAGTCCTCCTCCTTCTCCTCCTCCTCACCACCACCGTCACCATTGATCACTTCCGCCACCGACACCGTCACCGCCACCAACATCATCAGTATTCCAAGTTTTTCTTCGTGCTCAAGATCTACCACATCGCACGCCATCCTGCTCCTGCTCACCACAAGTCCATCGTGTGTCGCCATCGTCGTCACCACCATCAATATACTTCATCGGAATCGCGATCGTCTCACATCCACATTGGACACCTACCATCCACCACACATCATGTGCCTGACTTCTCCTCATCCCCACTGGCATTGTCAGTCTTCGCTCCTCTCATAGCACGACTAATCATCAGCATCACCACCATGTATATTCATCCTCAGTACCATCATTATCCCCACAATCACAACCACGGCCGCGCCGCCATCATCATCATCATCATCATCATCATCATCATCATCATCATCATCAGCAGCATCAGCATCATCAGCATCATTAGTATGACCACCATCATCATAATCAGCATCATCGTCAGCATCAGTATCATAATATCAACAAGACTAATCAACATCATCATCATCATCATCATCATCATCATCATCATCATCATCATCATCATCATCATCATCATCATCATCATCATCATCATCATCATCATTATCATCCTCATCATCATCATCATCATCATCATCATCAGCATCATCATCATCATCATCATCATCATGTCCACCATCATCAACAAAATCACCATCGCCATCACCATACACCCCATAATCCGTATCGTCATCACCATCAGCATCAACATCATCCGTGCCCTTTTCTGGCCCTGGAGGGCCCCTTTTCGGCAGGCCTCGTTGCCCGCCCCCTTTACGCGCCCTCCGACGTGTACCACGGACAACTCTACTGTGTGCACAGGGTGGTACAAAGCTCGATGGCACCGACCCTCGAGCCCAAACGCGGACCTCAGATGGAGAGTCGGAGCCGAGTTGAGTCAGGAACGAGATCGTGCGTGCGTTGTTGTGTCCACCCACTCGCATCTAGGCGCTGAGCACATGGCAGGACCGCACGCAACTCGCCTCTTTCTCGTAGGTAACACTGTTGCCGATATGTGCTGCTGCAGGTCAACCACATGCTACTGGTCAGCTGCTGCTGCTGCGACACGTGTGCTGTTGCTGTAGATAGCACTGTTGCCGACATGTACGCTTGTCGGCCAGCATGCGCGCACGAGTGTATTGATTTGTGCTGTGCAAATGCGCATTTTACAAAGCACGTTAGAAGCTATCAATGCCGAGAAAGCCCTCGAGACTCAGCCTGGGTCCAAACGTCTACAGCGGGAGATGACCAAGATGGTGCGGTCTGCTGACGCCTTTTTCCTCGTTGTACTGCCTCCAGGGTCATGGGCGCAGCCGTTCCAAGTGTAAAAGGGTCGACCTCACTCGCGTGCAAGACTGAGTGCATGGGCTTACAATGTTTTGACTTAGTTAATGTGGATAGCGTTGTTCAGAGACCCTATCCTGAGCAACTGGTGCACATCTCGGGGGGGTACGCTCACGACACACACAAATCATCAACGGTCCATCTGGGGCTGGGGCTATGGTTCAGCCAAGTTTGCAGGTGTTTTGCAGTGCAGCAGCTAGCAAAATTTAGCAAACCATGCAGTGAGCTAGCCAACGGTAATCGATCCGAGTATCTGGATAGGCTCTCTAGGGCTGCAACACGAGGCCTACAGCAAGACCGATAAGGCCAGCCGTAAGAAGCAACTCATTTGAATTGTCCACTTAATAACCGACACATTTGCAATACCCGTAAACCCGTGCCACCCCCTTACCCTTCCCCATGCCTCCTGTTCCGCTCAGCCATGGGAGTCCAAAAAGGACACCGCCACCGACGCAACGGGCAAAGGCGGGCCCCAAAAAAAAGCCTGGATGCACGGCCGCGAGGCGAAGGCCCTGAGGCATGCCCTGTCACAGGGGGGATTGGGAGAGTTGTTTGCGGACGCCCCCCATGACGACAACGACGACGACGCTTACGACGACGGCGACGACGACGCATACGACGACGACGACGACGACGACGACGACGACGACGACGACGACGACGACGCATACGACGACGACGACGACGACGACGACGACGACGACGACGACGACGCATACGACGACGACAACGACGACGACGACAACTAACGACTTCACATCAAGCCCTGGCCATGAGGGCCTGCACCAACGGCGCTTTATGCTGCCCTCCCGGAAACCGCACCCCGCGACACGTCTTCGCCTCATCGGTGGTGGGGAGGAGGACATCGCCCATGGTATGGTCGCTTGAACGTGGGGGGCCGGTCATGGCCGAGTAGAGGTTGGGAAACGGGCGAGGGCCGCGGAGCAGCAGAGGCAGCGGTGGAGGGAGGGGAGAGACGGGCGAGGACGAGCACGAGCAGGAGCAGCAACAGCGCTCAAGACCCAGCGGGAGCGAGAGTGAGAGAGAGAGAGAGAGGCAGCAGCAGCAGCAGCAGCAGCAGCAGCAGCAGCAGCAGCAAGAGGAGCAGGCTGAGGACGAAGAGCAGCGAGTTCGCCCAAACGCCCAACGGGAGCACCCCCATCGAGCAGCCCCTGCTCGGTGGCCTCTGGCTGCCACCCTCTGGCCGCCTCTCGCCGCGCGGGGCCCACGGGACCGGCAGCGGCACGTCGAGGCCCGCCGGCAGGCCGAGGCCCCCCGCGTTCTATGCGCGCCGGCGGCGTGCGCAGCTCTCGGCGCCGCAGTCGGGGCTGGTTCGGGCCGGGCGAAAGGACAGGTGATAGCAGAGGATGGGCCAGCAGATAGCAGGGCAGCAGAGGAGCGACGGGGTAGGGCAGGAACGATGGGGTATAGGCACGCTGGGGATAGCAAAGGAGAGCGGACCGGGGGGGGAACGATAGGGTAGGGCAGAGGATCGGCTCACGTGGCTGATTTTCCCGGCGCCTCCCGGCGCCGGGAGGCGCTCATGTATCGAGGAATGGGCCGGGCGGCGGGGCCGAAACCAGCTGCACGCAGCAGATTTCGTAACCCCCCCCTTCCCCTATCCCCCCCCTTCGTTCGGCCCGACTGGTTGGAGAGGACACGCGAAAGGACACAAGGCCCCTCCGATGGCCACATTGCCGTCGGAATGCAAGATAGGAGCAAGGAAAGGCGACACCAGCACCAACAGGGCGAGGAGATGCGCGGAAGCAAGGGGGGGTCTACCTGGTGGTGTGGTCCCCCCCTCTCGCTCGAGACATCCCCAGTCTCTCGCTCGGGGAGGCATCGTGGACCTCCTCGCTGGGGGTGGGCCCCCTGGTGGTGTTGGAATCGCCTCTCCCCCCTCCGAGCAAGCGGGCATGGGCCCCGAAGCTCGGGACACAGAGGGTGCCCTCGATTCGGCAGGACCTGCCTACTAGTCAGTCCCGACCGTACGGCCGAGGGCAAGCCTGAGGCTGCGCAGTCTCGGGTGACCCTCTGCCACGGTGCGGGGGAGGGGAGGGGGAGGGGGAGGGGGAGGGGGAGGGGGAGGGGAGGGGGTGGAGGAAAAAGAGGAGGAGGAGGAGGAGGAGGAGGAGGAGGAGGATGGACGAGGCGCGAGCGGGGCACGCGCGGGCCGGAGAGGGTGGGCGCTCCGCGCGGGCGAAGGAGTTCAGGAGCACGCTGAACTCGGCGCACGGGGGGGGATGGCGACGGTGGCGGTGAACGGCAGAAGCGGCGGCGGCGGCGGCAGCGGCGGCCGTGGCGGCGGCGGCGACGGCCAGACACAGACTGGGCCAGACGACGATCGGAGGAGGAGCAGGAGAAGGACGACGACGACGACGACGACCAGCAGACGAGGAGACGACGGCTACAGAACGACGACCAGCCGATGACGATGACGACCAGACGACGGCTAGCCGAAGCCGACAGCGTCGAAAAGATGGCGGCGGCAGCGGCGGCGGCGATGACGACCAGGCTGGCCAGTGGCCCGAGAAGCTCCCGAGCCCACCGATTGCGCCATGCCGCAAGCCCACGACTTCACGCCACGCCACGCCCCCCCCCCCTCATCAGGGCCCTAGGCCGGCGAATGACCATTGACCCACTTTGCCCACATGGCCCATGGGCCTTCGGCGGTCGTCGGCGGTCTCCGGTGGTCCATAATTTTGTTGCGCAGAAGCTGGGCGTCCGCCCTTCACATGGTGGCCTCCCACGCATGGGGTCGGAGTACCGGCGGGGCGTTGACCTAAGGAACCCCAAATAAGGAACGAAGGCCCTTTTCCCATAAGTGAAACTTCGATTTCCCATGAGAAACCAAAGGAAAACCTAAACAATGAAGGACCCCGGAGCCCCACCCCAACGAAAAGGGTTCCTTCTTCAGCGCCCCAACTGTAGATGGGGTCGGGGAATCGCACAGCATCGCCCATGCACCGCCGACGCACCGGCGACACCGGCACGGGGAATATCTGCCTCCAGATCGCGCCGCATCACACACCGAAGATTTTTGTTTGCGGAAAAAGCACGCACCCACACACTCTGTGCTGGTGGTTGTGTGTTGTATGTGTTTGTTCACACCTTCGGTCTTTTCCGCACACCTCTTCTCGAAACGGTCCGGCGGAGCCTTTTCTGGTGTGTGTGTGTGGGTGTGTGTGTGTGTGTTTGTGTTTGTGTGTTGTGTTGTGTGTGCATTTGTGTTTGTGCGTTTGTGTGTTTGTGCTCGTGCCTGTGCTTGTGCTTGTGATACTGTGTGTTCGTGTGCTTGTCTGTGAATGCGTGTGCGTGTGCGCGGCGATGCGCCGCGATCCGATGACCCCCATGGGCTCTGGCCCCACTCGGGAGGCCCAGACGACACGCGGGCCCGCAGCGCGAACACCCGAGGCCGCCCGTGTCCGCGCACCGCGCCGTCGCCTCTTCACGGCTCCCGGGTGCCGCCGCACCAGCCGATGGCCCTCGGGCGCGCGGGGCGCCTGACGTTGCGCTTCGCGCGGCGCGGGGCGCGAACCGCTTCGCGATCTCGCGCCGCCCCCCGAGGGGAAAGAGGAGGATGAGGAGTGATCGGAGCCGAACCGCGAAGCGCAAAGCGAGAATACAGTCGGGGCTTTGACCTAAGGAACCCTAAATAAGGAACGAGGCCCCTTTTTCCCATAAGTTCAACCTCGATTTCCCATGGAAAACCATAGGAAAACCCGAGGCAAACTTTGAAACAATCAAGGAACACCGAGCCCCTCCACAATGAAAAGGGTTCCTTCGTCAGGGCCCCGACGGTAACTTGGCGCCCTCGAGGGCGCCCTTGGCGTTTGCGCCCACGCGGCTTCGTCCACCCGAGCCCCTCCATACGACGGCACGGCGGTGCAGCGAGGGCCTCAGCACAGGGCTGCGTGCCGTCGTACACGCCGAGCTAGCTGGAAACACATATTTCGGAACACTTAGACACCGAGCTACAGTCGGGGCGTTGACCTAAGGAACCCTAAATAAGGAACGAGGCCCCTTTTTTTCCATAAGTTAACCTTCGACGTCCGATCGAAAACATAAGGAAAACCTGAGGCAAGCTGTGAAATACGTAAGGAACGCGGAGCCCCTCCCCAACCAAAAGGGTTCCTTCTTCAGGGCCCCGACTGTAGCTGTCGCAGACGCCGAGCTAGCTGAAAGACACATCAAAAAACGTAAACGTTCGGAGCTCCGCGAGGATTTCTGGGATCCACGCTGGACCCTCCTCCCCAGCGCGTGGAGCGCGCCAGGGGCGGCGCGGGAGGCGCCGCCCAGGGTGACCCAGCGTCGATATACGCAATCCGCGAGGAACTCCGAAAATGTATGGACTTGGCTGTTGCTGCTCTTTGACATATGGCTCACACACGTCCTGAGCATCACCGAAGCAGGACGAAGAATCAGGACGAACACGTTATATAAGCTTACAGTGTACCCTACTGTAGACCAGGGAGACCTCCCAGCGCGTAACAAGCAGGAGGAAGAGGGCGACAAGGGCGAGGAAGCAGAGGAGGAGGAGGGAGGACGGAGGAGAGAGGAGGGGGGCAAGAGGCAGGGAGGAGGAGGAGGGAGGCAGGAGGAGGGAGGAGGGAGGAGAAGGGAGGAGGGTGGAGGAAGGAGGGTGGAGGGGGGAGAGAAGTAAAGAGGAGGAGGAGGAGGAGGAGGAGGAGGAGGAGGAGAGGAGGAGGAGGAGGAGGGTACGAGGCGGGGCGCGCGCGTCCGAGGACTAACACGCGGAGGAGGAGGGAGGAGGAGGAGGTGGGAGGAGGGAGGAGGGAGGAAGGAGGAGGGAGGAGGGGGGCGAGAGGTAGGGAAGAACCGCGCGTGCCCCCGAGGCTACTCCTCTCGGGCGGGTGGTAATGAGGGGTGACCTTCCCCGCGTTGACCCGGACAGGGGGGGAGAAGAAAACGGCCCCAGAGGGGCCCTTAGGGCCCATTTTGGAGCCAGCAGGGGCCCAAACGGGTCCTAAAGGGTCTCTTCAGAATCCTTGTCCCGATCCTCAAGTTAGGTCACCCCTCACTACCACCCGCCCGATCCTCCCAATCCTCCTCCTCCTCCTCCTCCTCCTCCTCCTCATCATCATCCTCATCATCCTCATCATCCTCATCATCCTCATCCTCATCCCACCTCCTCATCCTCCTCCTCCTCCTCCTCATCCTCCTCCTCCTCCTCATCCTCCTCATAATCATCATCATCATCATCATCATCATCATCATCATCATCATCATCATCATCATCATCATCATCATCATCATCATCATCATCCTTGTCGTCATCATCATCATCATCATCATCATCATCATCATCATCATCATCATCATCATCATCATCATCATCAGCATCAGCATCAGCATCATCATCATCATCCTTGTCCTCCTCCGCCGTTTCTGCAGACGTTGCGCTTCGTGCGCTCAGTGTAAAGTGGACGAAGCTTGTGAAGAGGGGCTGCAGGCCCGCCCGAGCTCGGACGGCCGATGGACCACTGACGCGTTTGTGGGAGGGCCGCCATCCGTCGACCTGTAGGTTCAGACGTGCACGGCGAGGAGGCGTCCTGCGTGGTGCTTTCCATATGCGTGACTCCCAAATCGCACAATCCAGCACATCCACCTCCGACGCCCACGTGGGCAACTAGTTCATTCTGGGTTTCGACACTTGGCCGAGGGGTGGGGGAGGGGGGGTATGTGTCTGGGCCAGTGCTTAGTCGACCTGCTTTGACCAGTCGCGCAAGCAGACTGGGGGAGAGGGGCCCTGACCACTCGCCGAAAGCAGCTGCCAGGAGCAGCAAATACCTGGCCCACGAGCGGGGGAGGGGGGCGGAGGCCCGCGCCCATCGGCGAAACCTGGATAGGAAAACGCACACCACGCGATGCCTGCCCCGTGGCGTGCCCGCCCAGCGGGCCGCTCGCTTGAAAGAGGGACCCCGCTGCCCGACGGAGCACGCCGACGCGCTCCGCCCAAGCGGCCACCCGTCCTGGGAAGCCTGGGCGGGCAAGGAGGGGGGGAGGCGGGAGGGGCGACGGAGGGGGGGGAGGAGAGGCACGCGGGGGAAGGAGGGAGGAGGGAGGGAGGAAGGAGGGAGGAGGGAGGGAGGGGGGAGGAAGGGAGGGGGGGGGAACCAGAGGAGAAGGGGGAGGAGGAGGAGGAGGAGGAGGAGGAGGAGGAGGAGGAGGAGGAGAAAGAGGAGGAGGTGGAGGAGGAAGAGGACTGGAGGAGCAGGAAAAGGAGAAACCACTGTCCAAAGAACGCCGTCTGGGTCAGACGAAGCCCGAACGGGACTTTTACGGCGGATGCGCACGAGAAGGACCGACGCGGCATGATATGGGAGGAGGACGAGGAGGAAGAGGAAGAATAAGAAGACGCGAAAACGGGCCAATCCGACGTCAAATGCCCGGCGCACGGGCGCATGGCCGCGCGCAGCGAGGACGCCCGAGCAGCGGCCGAAACGCGCAACCGCCGACTGCCGCCGATGGCTGCCGACGGCCGCATGCGGCCTCGCGCGGCGCGCGCGCGCCAGG
>CAUYUJ010001536.1:52500-67500 GCA_963575745.1 Prorocentrum cordatum | reverse complement strand
GTTGTCGTCGTCAGCGTTGGCGTCGGCAAGTCAATCGTCGTCGTCGTTTGCTCGGCCAGAGGTCGGTCGAACGCGCCGTTCCCAAACATGCGATGTCTATTTTGTTTCAATGCGGGGTCCTCGGAAATCCCAACCCCATCCCCAGGACGGGTTTTTCATCCAGAGTCGTTTCTGGAAAGGCCGGTGGCAAGGCGAGGGCCTCCATGAGCCGAAATCAACCAAAAACCGCACATCTTGATTTGTTTCACGACGCGAGCACGTCTGTGAAAACGCCAGAACCCATCCCCACCACCAGCCAAAACCCCCAATCCCGACCTGGTGACCCAGGGGTTCCTGGCTGAGGGTGGGGGTGATTTGTTCCGGGTCCTTGGGGGCAAAAAAGGCAGCCTCCGCCCCAGCCTGGACTCCCTGGATCACCAGGTCGGGATTGGGTTCCTGGCTGGGGGTGGGGGTGGGTTGTGCTGTCCCCAGTCAGAACGACAACGATCACGACGGTCAATGTTTTTCTCCTGCTGCACTCGACGGACAGAGTACGTGACACGGAACTCGGCAGCGAGCGAGAGGGGACTTCAGAAGGGGAATGCATTTTCAGAAGGCGGCGGGACTTCTCCGCAGCCCTTCGTGCCTTCTGGACAATTTTACTCGTCTTCGGGGAAGGCTTAAACATTTCTGTAAAAAGCTTGGCGGCGTCCGAGCCGTCCGAGAAGGCCCACCCCTTCTCACTTCCCCCTGGGCTCGCCGCCGAGAAACAAAACAGGGCTCGTCCCTGTCGTCGGGGGGATAGGGGTGGAGATTATATGCTGTCCCAAATCGCAACGACAACGAATGTGCTCGATGTACAGAGTACGTGCCACGAATCAAACGAGGGTTCGTCGCCGTCCTTGTGTGGGTGGGGGGTGTTGTGCTGTCCTCAGTCCTCACCGTCGCACGGACGTCCTTTCCCCGTGCACATTTCGGCCTCGTCCGCACATGTTTCGCAAGATGCTCCAACATGTTCCTCGATGATTCTAGAGGAACAAATAACGGTATAAACATCCACTTGGGGCGGTCCGCGCGGATCTCTCGGATCCGCGCGGACCGTTTCGAATAGTGCACTGCGCTCTCCACCTGCTCCTTCTCCCCTGTCCCGCCTCCTGTCTCTTCTCTCCTCGTGCCCCGCTCCTTTCTCCCCACCCTCCTGCGGTGCTCTCGGGGTGCTCGCTTTGGCAAAAGAGCACCGTTGTCTCTGTCCTCCCCCCCTCCTTCCCCCACCTTCCTTCTCCCCTCGACCTGCCTGCTACCATACCTCGCCCGTCACCTGTGGTCATCTGGCGGCCTCAGAGTCGACCTCGCCATCCCTGGGGGGGCTGCGATCTGCGAAACCGTTGCCATTTTCATGGGTTGCCAGGGGTCCAGAGGTGTGGGGCACCACCCAGACTCAGACTGTACCTCGCCATCCCTGGGGGGGGGCTGCGATCTACGAAACCGCCGCCACGTCAGGGTTGCTGGGGGGTCGAAGGAATGACGCACCACTCAAATTCAGGTTAGACCTCGGCACCCCTGGGGGGTTGCGATCTGCGAAACCGTCGCAATTTTCGGGGGTTGCTGGGGTGTCCAGCGGAGTGGGGCACCACCCAGACTCATATTAGACATCGTCATCATTGGGGGGCTGCGATCTGCGAAACCGTCGCCACGTTCGAAGGTTGCTGGGGGATCCAGCGGAGCGAAGCACCACCCAGATTCTGATTAGAATTCGCCATCATTGGGGGGCTGCGATCTGCGAAACCGTTGCCACTTTCGCGGGCTGTTGGGGGGTCCACCGGAATGAAGCACCATCCAGATTCAGATTAGATTTCGCCATCCCTGGGGGGGCTGCAATCTGAAAAAATACCGGCACTTTCGAAGGCTGTGGGGAAGCCAGTGGAGTGAGGCACCAAACAAATTCAGACTAGACCTCGCCATCCTTGGGGGGCTGTGATCTGCGAAACTGTCGCCATTTTCGAGGGCCGCTGAAGGTCCAGCCGAGTGAGGACCAACCTAGATTCACAATAGATCTCGCCATCCCTGGGGGGATGCGAACAGCGAAGATGTTGCCACTTTCCGGGGCTGCTGGGGAGTCCAGCGGAATGACGTCCTACCCCAACTCAGCTGAGACCTCGCCATCCCTGGGGGGCTGTGATCCACGAAACGGTCGCCACTTTCGAGAGCTGCTGGGGGATCCAGCGGAATGATGTCCTACTTGGGTTCAGACTAGACCTCGCCATCCCGGGGGGGTGCGATCTGCGAAAATTGTTGACGATTGCTCGGTTGCGTCCCTCGTCAGTGTCGACGGTTGTTCGGGGGTCCAGCGGAACGACGTCATACCCGGACTCACATGAGACCTCGCCGACCCTGCCGCGACACCGTCGCGTCTTTCGAGGGTTGCTGGGTGGCCCAGCAGCGTGGCGTCCTACCCAGACTCAAATGAAACCTCGCCATCCTGGAGGGGCTACGATCTGCGAAACCGTCGCGAGTTTCGAAGGTTCTTGGGGGGTCCAGCGGAATGACGTCCTACCCAAACTCAAATGAGACCTCGCCGTCCCTGTCGGGCTGCGATCCGCGAAACAGTCGGCACTTTTCAAGGGTGCTGGGTGGTCCACCAGAATGACGTCCTACCCCAACTCAGCTGAGACCTGGGGGGCTGCGATCTGCGACACCGTCGCCACTTTCGAAGGCTGCTGGGGGGTTCAGCGGAGCGACGTTTTTCGCGGACAACCAAGGGACTGCGCCATCCCTGGGGGGCTGCGAAGCTGGCGGGCGAACTGGGCCTCGTTCGCTGCTTGCACTTACTATAAGCAGGTTTAATAATTTGTCCGAGCGCCGCGGCGACATGGCGCAAGCAACGCTGCATCTTTAGCGTAGCATCGACAAAAGCAACAGTATTCGGCTTCCTCCTGTAGTTTTATAAAGAAACAAAAGTGGCATAAACGTAAAAACTCAGAGGTCAGCGCGGATTTCTCGGATCGGCGCTGGGGCCCCCCGGCGGCGCCTCCGGCGCCGCCCCTGGCGCGCTCCGAGCGCCGGGCAGGGGGGTCCAGCGAGGATCCGAGAAATCCGCGCGGACCTCCGAGTTTGTATGTTCATGCAACTTTTTGTTCCCCTACTTTAGTCGTCGTCCTTTGCCCCTTGCCACCGTCCCTCTGCCGCTGCCGCGCTGACGGTTCGGCCCCCCGCGCGTCCTGTTCCTGCTCTTCGTTCCCGCCTCCATGTCCTCCTCGATCCTGGGGCCTTCGCTGCTCGTCTTTCTGTTGTTGTCCTGTGAACCGTGCCACGACCAGTGCATCCCATGTAGCTTGTACAACATATTATGGTGCCAGCACTGTCCTTGTCCTGGCAAGATTTGGGCAACTCGTTATGTTACTTGATGCGAATGGATTGGGTACGCCACAGGGTAATGTTTCTGCCAGCACTTCTCCTTCGAGGTTCTCGCCGGAACAAATGCACACGCCGGAGCGATGTTCAGCAGTCTGTGCCCTGGTCAACGTCCTCGCTGGGTTGGGGGTGGGTCGTGCTGTCCTCAGTCCTCGCCATCGCTCGGACGTCCAGCTGCGATTTCGTGCGCATATTCTTCGCAACATGATTCAAGATGTTCATGGATCCGGGCCTGGTGGGGGATTCATTAATTATCCCACGGGCTCAATGACGAGACCCCAACAGTAATTGGATATTACCCTGTGACGTTTCCAACCCTGTGGTGCAAACGCATGAAATGCGCTCACGAAGCACGATTCACAAGTCAACGACAGAAGGACGAGGAGCGAGGCTCCAGCCTTGATGAGGACACGAGGGTGGGAACGAAAGGCAAGAAAATGACCCGCGGGGGGCTGAACCGTCAGCGCGGCACCAGCGGAGGGAAGGTGGCAAAGGGCAGACGACGACGACGAAAGTGACGGGCGGAGACCGAAGAGTGTTGCATGTGTTGATAGGACGCTTTAGAGGCTGCGATGCCTACGCCATGTCGCCGCGGCGCTCGAACAAATGATAACACCTGCATGTAGTTAGTGCACAAAGCGAGCGGACCTAAGCTCGCCTTCCCTCCTGTGGGACCCGTGGAACGTGTGGGACCAATGGAACCAACGTGTGGAGGACAGCCACTCAGGAATGCGAAAGAGGAGGGGGGAAGAGGAGGAGGAGGAGGAGGAGGAGGAAGAGAGGAGGAGGAGGAGAGGGAGGACAGGCGGGAGGAGGAGGAGGGGGAGGACACGCGGGAGGAGGATGAGGAGGGAGGAGGAGGAGGAGGAGCAAGAGGAGGAGGAGGAGGAGGAGGAGGAGGAGGAGGAGGCGGGGTGAGGAGGAGGTGGAGGAGGAGGAAGAGCAGCAGCAGGAGGAGGAAGAGGAAGGACGAGTTTATCTTCCGCCAAAGAGTTCAGGGGAGGTGGCTTGGGCGCCGCATCAGAGACTCTTCTGCCGTCGCCGTCATCGCGGGTCGGCCGGCGCCCTCTGGCGAGGTCGGCCGTCGGCGGCCGGCGGCGGGCGCGGCGGGGGAGGACGACGGGGAGGAGGAGGAGGAGGAGGAGGAGGAGGAGGAGGAGGAGGAGGAGGAGGAGGAGGCCCCCCCTGGGCGCCCCCCCTCTCCCAGCGGCGGGCCTCCGACTGCAGCGCCTCGGGGGTGTACATCTGGGCCTGCTGGCGAGCAGCGGTATCCGCATCTCTCGGGGGGGCGTAGGACTTGGGTTCGGGGGGCTCGGGTTGGCCCGACGACGCCATCATGAAAATAACGAGACCCATTCTGGAATTCGACGCGAACTCCCGCTGCAGAGATCCCCCCAAAACTGAACCGTCGAAATGCAGAACGCGCTCGTCCGAAAGCGTCGGCAAACCCGAGTTATGGCGTACTCGACTTCTACGTTTTCCCGATTCTTGGGCGTCGCTTAACGTCAGCGTGTGATTAACAAATCCGTGGGGGCACGTGTTTAAAACATAGTTCCCCTGCTCGGGCGAATCGCGGGGTGGCGCCCGCCACATTGAAAATCAACGGGGCGGCGCCGGTGATTAGCGCCGATGCATGGTCGCCAACGAGGGGCAAGGGGGGGGCGTTTGGAGGCAAGGGCGAGCCAGGACGCCCCTCTTTCTGTCGAGCCAATGCGGGCCTGCGGGCAAGGCGGGCCGGACGAAAGTGGGGCGTAGCAAAAGGGGGATTTGCCAAACAGCTCACATTGCCGATTTTCCACGAGCCTCCTGGCGCCGAAAGCGGCCATGCGTCGAGGACTTGCCCTTCGGCGGGGCGACCGAAACCAGCTGCGCGCAGCAGGCTTCGCACCCCCCCCTCTTCCTTCTCATCGTTTCGTCCGGCCCGAGCAAGGCGGGTAGTCCTCCTCCCCCCTGTCGCCGTCGTCGCCGCCGTCCCCAGCCCTGCCTGCGCCCAGCCTCCTCTTCCCCCCTCCTCCTCCTCCTCCTCCCTCCTCCTCCTCCTCCTCCTCCTCCTCTCCTCCTCCTCCTCCCTCCTCCCTCCTCTTCCTCGTCCTCCTCCTCAACCTCCTCCTCCTCCTCCTCCTCCTCCTCCCTCCTCCCTCCTCCTCCTCACCCTCCTCCTCCTTCTCCTCCTCCTCCTCCTCTCCTCCCTCCTCCTCCTCCTCCTCCTCCTCCTCCTCTTCCTTCCTCGTCCTCCTGCTCCTCCTCCTCCTCCCTCTCCTCCTCCTCCTCCTCCTCGTCCTCCTGCTTCTCCTCCTTCTCATCCCCCCCCCTCCTCTCCTTCTCCTCTTCCCTGGCGCGCGTGATTTCAAAAACGTATCGCGACCCGCGGGGTCTATTCATCAGCCACGGGGGGGCGTCTGGCCATTTGTTAATCACAATCCGACATTAGTGGGGGGGGGGGGGGGAGAAAGAGGTACACTGTGCGGGCCATCGAGGCCCCCTGTGGGGCCCGAAGCGGCCCGGGGCCCAGGAAAATCTCGTCTCTGCAGCCCTCGCTGCCCCCCTCATCGCCCCCCCAACACGCGACGCCCAGGTAGCCGCGCCAGTCTGCCTGCATAGTGGGGCGCGGTCCCCACGGATGCGCGAGCGCACGGAGACGCTCTGCGCAGGTCACCCGCGAACAAAACGCCCCGTATATGCGGGGTCGCGGCCCAGGAGCCCCGCCCGCGAGGCAGCGGACACAGGTTTGGTTTCGCCCGCGACCTGCATGAGAATCTCGGGGCTGTTCTCCTTCGCCTCGCAGCGGCGGGGGAGGCAGAATGACCCAACATCGAATCGGAAGATCGAATCGACCATCGAAATTCATCGGATCGGCAGGAATCGGCAAGCAGATCGGACGGCACCAGAACTGACGCCAGCCGGCCCAAGCCGAGGCATACACGAGAAAAGCCAGACCAGTCCGAATCTAGAGACGAATCGAGTCGAAATCGGAATTCAGGAGAAGTCAGAACGAGGACACATTCGTGTGAGGGTAAAAATCGGGAATTTTCGAAATCTGGCGGCTCGGAAGGACGTCTCGGGCGCCGCGGCCTTCTCGGAGCGTTCCGGAACGCTCTGAGAGTGTTTCGGATCGCTCTGGAACGGATGTACGGCAAGTCCGCGTCGTGTCGACCCCGGTGCTGGTTCCCGACACCGCGGGGATCGTGCAGACCTGAACGATCGGCTCTTCCCACAAGGCCGCATCGTATTGAAGGGTGCGCCGATGCTGGGCCACGCGCGGCGTACAACCCTACACGCCCACGCTGGGGTCGCCACCGGTCGACACGACGCGAACCTGCTGTATCTTACCAGTTTGAAACAGATCCCCATCCCTTTGTTCGGCATTATCTCGCCTCGATGTCGATATTAAGGATTCCCTCAATTTTGAGGGCACATCCCTAAGACTGTCCTCGCTTTTTCCTCGCCCATCCTAGGGATAGGGATAAGTTCGAGGCTGGTTAGCATCCTCGTCCGGGCCCCGGAAACGGCAGGGCCGTTTTTTCACCGTTTCTGGAAAAATGTCCCTTGAAAATGGAAACGACAAAAAAACTGCATCCCGAAACGGCAACAAAAGCGAGACCGAGACGGACCGCAGGCCGGATCTGCCCACACGGAGCCGAGCAGTCCGACCGCGAAACAAACCACCAGCGCCGACACAGAGCTGCACCTCCCGGGAGCTGAGCCCCGGGGCAGCTGCGCATCGGGGCCACCCGGCTTCGCGCAAAGGGGCGCGCCGCGCGAGCACCTCTCCGCGCGCGCCCTCGCGCCGCCCGCTCTGGAGCAGGGCGGCCGCTCCGGCCCCGGACCGCGGCGCGCCGGGTGCGATCATCTCTGCGCTCCCGCGGGAGGCGCGGTGCATCTGAGTGGGACGCGAGGGGGCCACGAAAGGGGCAGCGGAAGGGGGGGGGAGGCACCCCTGGGCTCGCAGCCTTCGCCCTGCGAGGTGGAGGGCAAAATCACGACATTGGGCGCCCTGCGGGCGGCGTGGACTCGGGAAGAGGAAGAGCAGCGGAGCACGAGGAGCAGCAGCGGCAGGGGAAGGCAGCGGGGAGGACGGGGGGGAGACATCGAGGGAGGAGGAGGGAGACGGGGCGAGGGAGATGGGGAGGACGGGGCAGGAGGAGGAATGTCAGGAATGGGAGGGAGAGTAGGGGCGGGTGGGGGGGAGGGGGAGAGGAGGGAGGAGGAAGGGGAGGAGATGGATGATGGAGAGGGAGGTCGAGGGAGGGCGACGACGATGACGAGGAGTCCTTGCCTTCGCCTCGCATTCGCCGCGCAGGGAGAGGACAAAATCAAAAAAGTGGAGAGGGAGGGGAGGGGGAGAGGGAGGGGGGAGGATCAGAGGGAGACGAGGAGAGACAGGGGTGAGGGGGCTGGGGGCGGACGCTAGCAGCTCGCCCCTCAGACCACAGCTGCCCATGCGAGGTCGCTCTCGGGGCCTCGGGGGCCCTTGGGCCTCCTGGCCCCCTCGGCCCCTCGAGGACTCCGTTCTCCTCCCCCGTCCTCCCCCTCGTCCTCCCTCCCTTTCCTTGCTAAAGCAGCTCCTCCCTGTCGCACCCCCAGACGTGCGGGCAGGGCGGGCTGGGCGGGTTAGAGAGAACTCCTCACCAATCATGATGCTGAAGCTAGGAGGCTTCCAACAACTTCAAGGACAGAGCACATGCCGTTTTCAAGTACGGCCCTCGCATGAGCACCGCGCACAATCGACTTACCATGTCCGCACCGCACTACGCCGCGAACATCGGAAGTCCGTCCGTCCTTTCATCCTTCCTCGTCCCTGGTCCCTCCTCAACCTCCTCGTTCTCCCCTCCCTCTCTCCCACCCCCCATTCCAGCAGTACAGTCAGACCGCTGAGAGAAGGAACGCTACATGAGGAACGAAGCCCCGTTCGGGCCCGATAGCGCCTGCGTGGACGACGAGCGGTCGAGAAACAGCCCTGAAGGATGAAGGGGCCCTGGGACACACAAATAAATACACACAAATGAAACGATTCCCCTATTTTCCCATAGTTTGTGGGATTATGTCTTCCCCCCCACTTCCCATATTTTCCCATACTTTCTGGGGAATCGCCGATGAATTGTGTCTGTGTGTTTCTTTCCCTCCTGAAAGGACCCCGGGAACATCGCGCCTCGGCGTCTTGGCTGTCGCAAGCAGCAGCGTTCTTCGGTTCTGCGCTGGGGGGGCAGGCATGGTGGGCCCCCCCCCCGCCGAGGGGCGGAGGAAAGGGGGCACGAGCGAAGGGAGGAGAGGGACAGGGAGGAGGAGGAGGAGGAGGAGGAGGAGGAGGGGCAAGACCAGCAGGAGCAAGAGCAGGGAGGACGACCGGGGGGGAAGGATGAGGACAAGGAGGCATCGTAACGTACAGAGTGAACGAGGGGGGCGGAAGAGAAGGCAGGGAGGAAGACCAGAGGAGCGCGGGAGGGAGGGAGAGGGGACCCTGGAAGAGGCAGCGGAGGAGGACCGGGAGGGAGGGAGGAATCTCGAGGCCTCCATGAGGCAGCCACGAGGAGGGCGGGGACGCGGGGAGGCCACAGGCCCGGGGAGGAGATGCACCCGGCCGCGGGCGCGCCGCGTGCGGCGCGGCCGAGAGGCGCGGGGCGCCGAGCGGGCAGCGTCACCCCTCCTCCTCGCTGCCGCTGCCGCTGCTGCTGTAGGCGCCCAGGCCCAGGCCGCCCGGCGGCGCCCCCGCGGCCGCGGCGCCCGCGGCGGGCCCGCTGGCGGCAAGCGCGCCGGCGGCGGGCTCGCTGGCGGCGGCCGGCGGGGAGGCGTCCGCCGCGGCCCGCGGCCCGCCGGCGCCCGCGTCGGGCGGCGGCGCCGGGGCCTCGCCGGAGCGCTCGTCGGGCGCGGCGTCGGCAGCCTGGCACGCCGAGGGGGGGGGTAGGGGGGGGCCCTTGCGCAGGCGCGGGCCGCGCGGGGCGGGGGTGCGCCCGCCGCGGTCCGCGAGAGCGTCTACGGGCTCGAGTGCCCAGGGCCCCCGGGGGGAGGGGGGAGGAGAGGGGGGGGGGACAAGCCAGGTGCGCAAGCGTCTGATCTGCTGCCCTACCCCTCCCTCCCGTCCCTTGCCATGGCGCAGGACTCAACTATGTTCGCAGTCGGATGTCGAACAGGGCAATGATCCCGAGAGGGTACGACATGCATGCTAGCGCACGGAGTAGCACGGCGTAGAAGAGCACGGCTGAGCGTCGTCGGGTCGAGAACACGACTCCTGTTCGACAACAGGTTCTGAGGGAAACCAGACATGACGCAGTGTGAAGCACCAGAAGCGTAAAATAAGAGCCAGCGCTGGTCGAGAACACGACTCATTTAGACAATATAGTATGAAGTAAACCAGGCATGACGCAAAACGAAACATGTAAAGGGACGGTTCGGAAAGATCGGGGACGAAAAATGAGAGCTAACGCTGTAGCGGGCGGGAACACGATCTGGAAGATCCGCATCAAAGCAATGAGGTCTGCGCTGCAGCGGGAGCACAATTTGGAATGATCGAGAATCAGAAAGGCAGCGCTGTAGCGGGAGCGCCATTCTCAACACCGAAGACGCTCGGAATGGTAAAACGTCTATTCCATCACGTTTGGGGGATGCGGTCAGTAAAAAACATACGCGGAGGGGGGCAGGCTCCGACCTCGGGGTCTTCGGGGGAGAGAGGACAGCAGTATGCATATTGGTGGTTGTGGAGGAGGGGGGGGAGGTGGAGGGAGGAGTGATGAGGAGGGAGGAGGGAGGGGCGGTAACTCTTCCTCCTCCCTCTTCTCCAACTCGTCCAACTTCTCCTTGTCCCCCTCCTCCTCCTCTTCCTCCTCGGGGCACTGCGGGATGAGTCCCAACAACACTCATGAGCGCTGTGGGACAGACTGGACAAGAGCTTCAGTAGGTGACGCTGCTGTGAAGAGCTTCTCGTGCATCCTTATGTGTTGCCCTTCTACCGACTCCCACGTAACTAACTTACTAATACCCCCAATTATCTCAAAAGTATGCCACCATCGCCGCGGCGGGATTCGGACGGGGCGATGAAGGAGAGGCCCACAACTCACCGCACGCAAAACGTGCGCGTGTCTACCGCACCCCGGGCGTCCGCATCACTCCCTAGGCTGAGGTACGCTAGAGTCCGTGGGAGAATGGTGGAATGTCATAAAGAGACCAGGAACCTCCAGACGGGAATAGGGAAAGCTACGTTCGCGACGAGTTGAGAAGTCGTTGTCGGAGGTGCTCCCTGTCCAACACACGCCGGGGGGAAGGGATAAGGAGATTCTGCACAGCATGATACCAGACTAGGTTCAAGAGCAGTCATTGGTGCGATGAAGCTCGGCACCCTACACACGCTATTTAAAGAACCCCTCAGGGTCAGAGAATTGGACAGACGCACCCGTCGGCGCGAGAGGTGTCGCTTCACTGCCAGTGGAGACTGTCGTTGTGACATGTTGTGCCTTACCCATTTCGTCCTCCTACTCCACACCCCACCGCCATCCAAACCCCGGAGTTCTTACCGAAGCAAAGCGGTATAGGGCGAGCGCCCCAAAGTGAAACACGGCCCCGTCTCCTGCTTCTCCTCCTGCTGCTCCTCCTGCTGCTCCTCCTGCTGCTCCTCCTTCCCCCTCCCCTCGCTCCCCTCCCTCCTGTCCCCTCTCTGTCCTCTCTCTCTCTCTCATCACTGTCCCCCCCTCTCCTCATTCCACTCCCTTCCCTCCCTCTCCTGATCATCCTCCCCTGCAGTCCTTGGCTCCCTCCCCTCATTGTCATCCATCGCCTCCTTCTCTTCCCTCTCATCCTCCATCCCTCTACTAACTCCGCCTCGCTTGACCACGCATCGTGTCGGTTGGGCGGCTCGGCGTGTTCAAACTGCGGTTTTCGCAATGGCGCCGCGCAGTCGGCTTCAACGCGTCCAACACCTGCACGGATTGATAGAAGGGGATGGTTTTCGAAATTGCATGATCAGCTTAGCGCCGCGCTCATTCGCCTTACAACATTCAACCAATTACGCGGACGGAGAATGGATGGTTCAAGTGTGGCGCTCGCCCTGGTTGCACGGTTGGACGGCGGAGGTCTCCCGACTGCAATTGTCAGGTATCCTTATGATCGTGGGGTTAACGTGATCCTCCTCCTCTTCCTCCTTCTCCTCCTCCTCATGCTCCTCCTCCTCCCCCACCTCCTCTTCCTCCTTGTCCTCCTCCTCCTCAGCCCATTGGATTCCCAGACCTCCTGTTCCTAATCCTGCTGCTCCTCCTTCTCCTCAACAGCATCTGTCCACTAATCCTTTTCCTCCTTTTTCCCCCATTCCCTCCTCGTCCTGAATCCGTGTCGCTTCCTTCTCCAACTCGTCTAGCCCTTCCACTTCCTCCAACACCTCCGCATCCTCCCCTTTATTCCTCACGCGACTCCTCCATATCCTCCTACAAATCCTCGTTCACCCTGCTCATATTCGTCGGTCTCCACCTCCTGGCGTTGTTTTCTCATCCTCGATGTCAATGTATCCTCGTCCTCGTCCTCGTCATTTCCTCCCTCCTCCTCCTCCTCCTCCTCCTTCCCCTCCTCCCACATATCCTACATTCCCTCCTCCTGATCCTCTTCCTCCCCTTCCTCCTTCTTCCACTCCTTCTTTTCATCCGCCTCCTCCCCTTCCGCAGGCGCAAATTCTAGAGACGACTCTTCTCTCTCACCTGATCTTGTCCGGAAGATGATTCGCCTTCCCCACGCATTGATTTCAACCTCAGTCGGGCACATATGGTCCTTATGTCATGGTCGATGTTTGCGACCCGAGTGTTCACAGTGTCTCTGAATTGTGTTCCCAATGCAACGTGGGCCACTTTCGCCAAACGTACCCACATCACTGGAAGATACAAGGCATAATGTGCACCCGCGTTGAAGCCTTTGTCGCATACCCGTTGGACTACGACTGAGTATGCCCATCTTCTCGGGCACCCCTGGTCCTGTCCGTCTCCAGCGTTTCGGCGCGTGGCTGGCTATCCTCACCAGGACCTGCCTCAACGAATCACACGGGGCAGGCCGACGCTGTGATGAACAATACCTCCCTGTCCGACCGTGTGAAACATCGATATGTGCAACACCCCAATCGCCAGAAAATGTCAAGCGGGCTCAGCGCGATGAGCGCAGACAGTTTTATTGCTTGCGTCAACCTAGAGCCTGGCTGGTTGGCCATCAGAGAAGGGAATGAAAAAAGTATCCTTTTTGTTTGGATCGGCGCCTTGCTCCTGTCGTTCAGACTGGCGCTCTCGCGCCAGCATTGGCCCCTTTTCTAGATCCGAATCCTTCCTCATCGTTGTCGCCCACTTCCTTTCCCCTCGTCCGCCTGTTCCTGGTCCTCCAACTCATCCCGCCCCTTCCAGCTCAATTTCGGCATTGCTGTTCGTCCTCGTCCTCCTTGTCCTTCTCCGTTTCCTTCCTCGTCCTCTTCCTGCCCCTCCTCTCCCGCCACCTTTTCCTATGCACACAGCTCCCCTTTCCCATTTGGAGGTCCACGTCGGCTAGGACACGCGGCCGCGGAAAGCGGAAAAACACCAGCGCCGTGACACAAGGGACGGGAGGCAAGAATCGGATGTCAGGTATGGCGGGTGCGCACCTGGCTTGTCCCCCTCCTTCTCTTCCCCCCTGTTTCCCCTTTTCCGCAATCGTCGGCCTGCTTCTTCCTCACGACCACCAGCTGGGAGAGGGAACCCGCCTTCGCGCCCTGCCTTGTGGCGGCGCCCGGGGCCCACCCGACTCGGAACCCTCCCACGTGGACGAAGGAGGGGGTTTGTGTGCCAAGAGGACGGGACGAAAAAGTGGAAGGACAAAAAGGAAAACCTCGGCGAAAGAGGGCTGGTGCCCCAGTTCCGTCATCCTCCCCTTCCTTTGTCCATCCCGCTGTTCCCTCCGCCCCCCCAACTCTTCCTTCCCTTCCCCACCTCTCCCAACAACACCTCCCCCACCACATCTACCTCTAACGCATCCTCCTCGTCCTGCTAATCCTCCATTCCTCTTCCTTCTAAACGAATCTTCCCTGTCGCACCACCCGATTTGTCCCTGGGCCCTGTGCCTCGCGAGATGAAACGGGGACGTGGGAACGGGTGACGGAGCATCGTTCCCCCTTCTCTCCTCCCCCTTCACTGCTTCCGCCTCGGTCTCCTCCTCCTTGTTGTTCTTTTTCTCCTCCTCCTACATTCCGTCTCCTTATCAATAACTTATCCCTGTCGCATCCCGAGGAGAGTTGTTAAGGCGGGCTGGGCGTTTCGCCTGAGATTTCCTTGCCATTTATGACTCTGGAGCTTCAACATTTGCAACACCTTCACAGATGGAGGGCGGGTGGTTTGCAAAATGTGGCTCTCGCCCCAGCGCCGCGCACATTCGTCTTAAAACTTTGCAAAAGTTTCACCGGTTGCGGGCGAGTGGCTTTCAAAATGTGGTTTTCGCCGTGGCGCCGCGCACGCTCGTTTCAAACATTTGCCAGAGTTTCGCGGATTGCAGGCGAATGGTGTTCAACATGTGGCTCTGGCCTTAGCGCCGCGCACATTCGCACAACAGTCTACAATAGTTTCACGGATTGAGGGCGTTTTCTTTTCAAAATGTGGTGTTCTTTTCAGCTCCGCACACACTCGTCTTAAAAACTGCAAAGTTTCACAGGCTCCCATGATCAACGTACCAGAAACAATGTTTTGGAATGATTCAGGCCCATGAGGGTGTACAAGTTATGTTGCCTCGCGGTGTTCGAGTCCCAGGAATGGCGTTTGGCGCGATTCAGGATTGTCAACACGCAACAGTCAGGTTTACCCGTGGCGTTGGAATCCCGAAAACTATGTTCTGACATGCTTCAGGGTCTTCAAACTTCTTTTCCAACGAGACAGTTTCCTCAATGAAGATTAACCGTTACAGGGGCCTATGAACAGGGAACTTGGGGGGAGGGTGTATTAGAACATCGTTGATGCCTCTTTGATTTGCACTGGTCCTCCTCCTCTTCCTCCTCGTCCTCCTCCATTCCCACCCATTATAAACAACTCCTCCCTGTCGCACCCCGATGCAGGTCGGAAGGGCGGGCCAGGCGGGCCGCCCGAGACATTACCACGTATGACCCCGAAGCCTTCAGAATGGCAACAACTTCACGGATGGAAGGCGGGACGCTTCCCTCCATGCGGTTTCGTTTCAGCGCCGCGCGCATTTGTATTCTTACCGGTTAGAGGCCGGTGACTTTCAAAATGCGGTTCCCGCCGTAGCGCCGCACACTCGTCTCCAAAGAAACAAGGGGTTCACGGTTTGGGGGCGGGCGATTTTTCAACAGGTGGTTCTCGCCCAAGCGCCGCGCACACTCGCCTTACACATATTCAAGAGATCCACGGGTTGAGGGAGGGCGTTTTTCAAAATATGGCTCTCGCCTCAGCGCCGCGCACACTCGTCTTGAACATTCGCAGGAGCTTGACAGATTGAGGGCAGTTCCTTCTCAAATCGTGGTTCTCGCTGTAGCGCCGCGCACACTCGTCTTCAACATTTCCATGGTTGACGTACCAGAAACAGCTCTTGAAAAGGATGCAAGATCGTCTCGGCGAGAACGTTAATTCTGATTCGCGGTGTCGATGTCACAGGGTTGGCTCTCTGGCGCGCTTC
>CAUYUJ010001536.1:0-45000 GCA_963575745.1 Prorocentrum cordatum | reverse complement strand
GCCTCCCGCGCCCTCCCTCCCGGGCGGGCTCCCTGCAGCTTTCAGCCACGGCCGCGGCCGTCGTTTATGCTGGGCGTGTGGCGTGTCGCCAGGGTGCTTCTCACCAGCCGGGGGCTACGCCATGCACGTTGCGCCGCAGGCTTCGCGTGCGTTTCCCTCTTGTGCTCTTGACAGGCTGTTTATGAGCCTTCACCCGATCCGATGCGATCCCTCTTCCTCCTCCTCCTCCTCCGCCAACTCCTCCTCCCCCTCCTCCTCCTCCTCCTCCTCCTCCTCCTCTTCCTCGTCCTCCTCCGCCTCCTCCGCCAACTCCCTCCTCCGTCCTCCATCCTCCCTCTCACTCCTCTTCCTCCCCTCGTTCCCCCCTCCTGGCTGTGATGTCCCCCCTTGGCCCCCGGGGGGCGCCTGGGCGGCCCTGACGCCGGAGCGGCGAGCAGCGCACTGGGCTGGCCGGCAACCGCGGTGCCCTGGGCCTCCGCGAGGAAGCCGTCCACCTCGCTGTCCACCTTCAAAACGACGCGAAGATCGGGGCAAATCGGATCGGGATAATTCGAAATCTCTGAGAATCGGCGGGTTTGGAGGATGTGTTGGGCGCCGCGGCCGCTCCAGAGCGCTCCGGAACGCTCTGAGAGCGCTCCGGAACGCTCTGGAGCGATTTATCCCGATCCTAGCCCTGTTTTAACCTTCCGCTTCTTGTCGGCGGCGGCGCCGCGCGTCGCAGCGTCCAGCTCCATGTCGACCTCGGTGTCGGCGAACATCCTCTTGCAGCGCGCGTAGCCCTGCCTCGAGTGGGCCGCCGAGAGCTTCTCGATGCCGAACTTCTCGTCCTCCTTGGAGGACCACGTGCCCGAGTTGTAGCCGATGGCCTGGATCCGCTCGCTGAAGGTTGCCGCCTGGTGTAACTTCTTGGCGTGGTCATGGATGCCTCGCTTCTCCTTCGGAGGCATCCTCTGGCGCTCAGCAGCCTCGGCGCATCCCGCGGCGCCGACCCGGCCCAGGCCTAGAGTTCGCGGGCGGAGCGAGCCAGAATGGTGACCTGGTCGGGTGAAGTCCGCCACGCCACTTTGGCAATCGGCGCTGCAATTCGGCGGCGAGGGAGGGGGGAAGTGAGAAGGAGGAGGCCTTCTCAAGAAGGCGGCGGAGCTTCGCAGAAGCCCTCCGGCCTTCTGATAAATGTTCTGCTGCATCTTCGAGGCAGGCTTAGAAAACTTCTCAAAGGCCGGGGGATTCCCGGGCCGTCTGAGAAGGCCCACCCCCTCTCACTCCCCCCCCATGGCTCGCCGCCGAGCAAAGCAAACTGCGCGCTCGTTTGTCGGGAGACATGTGCAATGATTTCAAGAGATTTGCTGGTGGGAGTCTGAAACAATCGAGGCATAATCCGATACCATATCCGGAGGAATAGGAAGGGGGCATAACGTGGAACGCAATACGATCAAACACAACAACATGCGCGATCGTGTGAAAACCAGCCCACGGAACAAGAATGGTTGTTCACAGACGGAATATACAGGACTCCAAGATCACGATATTGGCTACAACGTAATGCAGGGGGTACTTTCTCCGCGAGGCAAGCGTTCCCGTCAGAAACCAAACCGAAGTTATAGAGATCGGCAGGTAGATCGGTCCTTAGACAGGTAGGTAGGTAGACAGGTTACCTTACCATGGGATTGCACCTATCCAAATTGGAATGGCGCCCTCGTGCTGGGTCACAAAAATTACGTAAACGCACTGACCGATCGTACTGGCCTCCCTCGTATTGCAGTGATGCACGCTTTCCAAGAAAGGTTTCACCAACAAGTCCCCGCATGAGACTTTAACTCCAGAGAAAAACCCCAATCCGCCGACCCCTTGGGGTCATCGGCGTGTGAGATGCTTCCCACTCTCCAACTTCCCCCCGGGGCCCGGTCCGGTTGGTTTGGAGGGGGGGGGGGTCCGGCCGGCCCTGGGTGAACGCGCCACGGGCCTCACGACGGGCCACGAGGGCCCCAAGAGGCCCACATGATGGTCCATGAGGGCCCCGAGTCGCCGATGGATCGTTCCAAGACGCCCAAGATGGCCCCCAGACGGCCCACGAGGCCCCCGAGACGCCCCAAGAGGCCCCCAAGAGGCGTCCCAAGAGGGCCCCGGCCCCCAGAAGCAAAAATCGTCCCATGTCCTCAGGGAAACGTATGATTTTAGCAAATTCGCCTCTTGGGCTTTCACAACGTCCAAGACGGCCCAAGAGGCCTCCAAGATCGGCGCAAAACGGCCCAAGAAGCCCCCAAGAAGGTTCCAAGACGGCACAAGAGAGCCCTAAGACTGCGGCCCAAGAGGCCCCCAAGACGGTCAGGCGGGGGACCCGAAGAGAAATTTCAAGCCCTCGGCCCCAAGAAGCCTCCAGTAGGCCCCAAGAGGCCCCAAGAAGCCCCCAAGAGGCTCCAAAAGGCCCACAAGAGGCCCAAAAAAGGCCCCAAGAAGCCCCCAAAACGGCTCCTAAAAGGCCTAAAAAGTGCTGCCAGGAGGCCCCCGAGAGACCTACCAGGAGCCCTGAAGGGGTCGGCGATGCGGCGTAAGCCGAAGAATCAGTGGATGGCTTGCAAATAAGCGACGTGGACATTGAGAACGATTGTAGGATCGATAGAGAGAGAGAGAGAGATCGAAAGTACGATCGATAGTGAGGACGATAGTAAGACCGATCTGGAGACCGATAGTGAAATCGACTCACTGAGATCGATCATGAGATCGCTCGTGCGATATATAATTAGAACGATTGTGAGATTGACAATCAGATCGATTGTTCCCCAATCCGTGCTAGCACTGAAAGGGTCCTAGCGGATCTTGAAGGGTTTGGTGAAAATGGGCGGCCGATAGGCCGCCGGGATCCAAGGTTCCCGATTGTGGGTTTCCGGGTTGCCCGTTTCGGGTTCCGGGCCGATTTCGCTGGGCGGCGGGATTCCCAGGATTGTTTCCTGGTTCCCGGTTTCCTGGTCGATCTCCTCATCGACCGGTGTCACCATCGATCTCATTACCCACCTCTCCATCCATCTCACTATCGAACTCACAATCAATATGACGATCGATATCACAATCGATCTAACCATAGATCGCACTAGCGATCTCACGGTCGCTCTCGCTCTCGACCTCACTGAATCGACTTCACTATCGGTCTCACGATCGGCCTTACTATCGTCATCACTATCGATCGCACTTTCGATCTCACTATAGATCATGCAGCCGATCTCAATGTCCATGTCGTTAACTTTCATGCCATCCACTGTTCGGGCTTTCTTTGGCACAATGAGATCGATAATGACATCGATAAAGGTGGGTAATGAGATCGATGGTCAGACCGATCGATAAGAATATCGACTTGCAAGAACCCGGGAACCTGCGAACCCCGCCGCCCAGCGAAATCGACCCAGAACAAGGGAACCCGGAACCGGGAACCCGGGAACCTGGCGCCCACCGAAATCGGCCGCCCACTTGCGCCAAAGCCTTCAAGACGCGCTATGACCCCTTCAGTGCAAGCACTGATGGGGGAACAACATTTCAAACTGAACCATCCGACAAATTCCTCCACTCGGACGCCAGGTCGAATTCGCATGCCGCGAATCGCAGAACAGGAAGGGAAGGGGGACGGACGGACGGACCCCTCTGGAACTTGTGTTTGTGTAAAGGCTGCTGAAACGCTCTCGGACCGAGCTATACTCGAAGATTGAAGGCCATTGCCCTATAAGCGGCCTACGTAGCTTCGAAACCAAGGCCTCCCCGGCAGAACCAGGCAGCACTACGGGCGACAAAAAGGGGAAGCCAGCAAAGCCAGCAGCTGGGGCGGCACGCTGAGCCAGCGGGTAAATGAGAAGGTGAGCCAGCGCGGGGCACGAGAGAAAGAGAAAGATAGAGAGAGAGAGAGAGTGCGTGAGCTGTCAGCAGGATACGTTTAAATACCGAGACAGAACACAATTGGAGTGGTGTACAGCAGCCGGGGGGGTCTTTATTCGAGCGCGTTGGTGAGCGCACGAGCGATGATGTAGTGAAAGCCTAAGCGGCTAATCATGCGCACGATGGAATGTCTTGGGAACAATGAGAGCAAGCGATTGTGTGGGTGTAGTGGCGATTGAAATAATGATGACGTGACAGAAACTGTGCGCTCTGAAAGAAAGCCAGGACGAGGCAGTGGGTGAATAAGCGCAGTATTGCCCTTGCAAGCGGGCACAGCAAGTATGCGCACGGGGAATTGTATGATTAGAAGAGTAAGGGCGTAAGTAGGCATGCGATGCAGTGAAGGTGCAAGTCCACAAAGAGTACATTGTAAATACTGGTAGGCGAGAAAGCGTGTCGGTGGGTGGTAAGACGAACGTGCGGGCCAAGTCTGGTGGATGGAAACTGGAATATGAAAACAGAACTGAACCAAAAAAACAACAAGTGGGCTCACGATAGATGGATTGAACGAAGCCGCCTGCTGGAGAGCAATTTGGCAACACTTCCGATGCCAACCCTAGCCCTGTCGTGCCTCACTGGGCGAAACGATTCCAGGGTCCGTAATGGCGAACCCGCCTCCCAGTTCAGCGGCGAGGGAGCAACACCGATCTCGGAGACGTGCCGTCAAGATCGGCACCGAGATAAGGTGATGCCCATCGCAAGGATGGGGATGTGCTTCAGGCTGGCAAGGCCCTCCCCGCGGCCGCGCCTGCTTGTGAGCCGGCTTGATGGACTCGAAAGGGCGGTAGACCGACTTGCGCGCCTTCTCCGCGAAGCTGCGCGCGCCAGCCTGGCGGCGGGGGTCCCTGGTGGCCCGTGGCCAAGCCACACTCGAGCGCTCGTAGGGAGACTGCGACCCTCACGACGCAGGGGGAGGGAGGAGCAATTCGGCTGAGGATTGCTGAGGATGAAGGAAATAGAAGAGGGGGAGGAGGGGGAAGGGGAAGAGGAAGAGGATCTGCAGGAAGAGGAGGAGGAGCAGGAAGAGACGGAGAAGGAGGGGGAGCAAGGAGGGGGAATCTCTGAGGGCCGGCGGGCCGGAGAGCTGTAGTCGGGTGCCGCGTCGGCCGTCCCAGGGCGTTCCTGGATCGCCCTGGGAGCGTTCCGGAACGCTCTGGGACAGTGCATCCTCGTCTTGCAGGTCTGCCCGAAGTCTGCCGTCCCGAGCGCGAGGGGAGGGGAAGGGAGGAGGGCCGGATTCAACCATAAGCCTCATGTCTTACCATTTCTTCTCGGGACGACCATGTGGGGAGCCATCCGCGCGACCATCCGCGAATCACTTTTGGGTCCCACCAATCTGCGCAACAAGGATATATAACCATAAAGATTCGATATGAGGCCGTCCACGCGGCGCAGATCGCAGGATCCCCAGCAGAATCCGCGAGAGGAGTCCAACGCCGACGGCCCTGGGAGAACAGAGGCCCGAGCAGAGAGAAAGGCACCCGCCCCAATATCAGGTTCCTCCTCCTCCTCCTCCTTCCCCTCCTCCTCATCCTCCTCCTGATCCTCCTCCTCCTCCTGACCCTCCTCCTCCCCCTTTTCCTCCTTGTCCTCATCCTCGTCCTCCTCCTCCTCCTTCTCTTCCTCCTTCATAACAGCACCCCGACGGGCCAACGAAACAAAGGAAGAAATACAGGGGGGGAAACGCTCGGGGGTCACGCGGGGGCGGATCTGGCACGCCACGATTCAGGGCACCGATGATACCATAAATCCTGGCCCTGCCCAATCCTCGCTCGGGTTTGGCCAAATGTCGAAGGTGATGGCCAGGAGCCGGCGTTGCAGGCCCTGGTCCGTACATTCGTCCACGCACCGTCCTCCATGGTGTTTCTTTATAAGCTTCCATGATGCAGCACAGGACGTGTCCGTAGGCCGGACCGGGCGTTTCGCCAGAGACCGCCTCCACAATAGCGATTCGGTAGATTGGAAGTTGCAGCAGTTTCGAACATGGAAACCATGTGGTTTTCAGAATGTGGTTGTTGTCCCAATGTTGCGCACACCCACCTCTGTTCAAAATGCGTTGATCGCCATAGCACCGCGCGAAGCCTTACGACCCAGTCTACACCATCCTATGCAACATGTATTGGCCGGTGCACATCCACCTGACCCAAGCCTCACCATATTGCGCAAAACCAACAACTCTTCCCGCATCTACAAGACCCAACCCTCAAACTCCTGAGTAACAGCCATCGTTCGCCGCGTACCCATACGACTCCAACCGTGACCATTTTACGCACACGCACTATTCGGTGCAAGAACATCCGGCCCAACCTTCACAATCGCAAGCGGCACATGCGTCCAGTATGCATCCAGACGGCCCAACCTGCATCATTCGGCGCACACCAATCAGACCAAGCCCTCACCATCTTAGGCCACAAACAAACTTCGGTGCAGATCCATCATGCCCTACCCTGACCTGCTTACGTTGAAAACCACAAGACGTGGCGCGCCTGCTGATCTTCAACATCGGCCCACCCCCAACGCACCGAAAAGCCCCTGGCACAAAAGGCGGAAACAAAAACAATCATTGGATACCACATACAAAATAGATCTGCACGTTTCGGGCACCCCTCGCCGACACCGATGTTGGACACAACCGCTCCACAGGCTGCCCCATGATGGGCCTGTCCTCCACCACCACCCACCAAAACTTGGAGGGGGGAGTGAGGAGGAGGAGGAGGAGGAGGACGAGGAGGAGGAGGAAGACCCCCTCCCCCGTCCAACTTTTGGTGGTAGTGATGGGAAACAGGCCCATCACCCCAGGCACCCCCCGACCGCCCCAGACGCTACGATCCCCCCAAAGCGCTCCCAGGCTCGCCGTCGCCACGTGCAGCAAGAGCATCCACATCTTCATCTTCATCGCCCCCGTCGCCGCAGGAAAGCTCAAGCGGCAGATAACTTCAGATCGACTTGGCGTTTGGACCACAAGCGGTGTTCAAAATGGCGTTGGTGCCGCACGGCATCTTTTTACACGACCAGAAATCTCATTGAAGGCGGGTCGTTTTCAAACAAGGATGTTCGCCCTGATCTTTTGCATGTTCGTATTCCAACTTCTGTTGAGCTGTGCGAATGGATGGCAAGTCATTTCCAAGACGGTCGGGACATTGGACAAAGAACCCGTAAATAAACAACCACCGGTCTGGACGCTCGTGGCGCGGTGGGGCTCCAATCGTGGAGCGGCCATGGATATCACCGCCGCCCTCATCGGAGCAGGAGTCTTCCAGGGTCTGCAGCTTCCAGGGCACATTCATTAGGGGACCCCCCCACCGCATTGGGGTCTCTCCTTGGCTTCGCGCGCATTCGAATCCAAACTCCATTGTCACACTCACGCGCTCCTTCTTCGACCTCATGACCAAGTGCTCCAGATGGTGTTCCAGATAACATGGATGGAGGGCACTTCCTCTTTCAACGCAATTTTCACGTGAAACAAGCATGCGTCCACGCCCCTGGCATCCTGCAACGTTTAGACGGATGGGGGGCATATCAGTCTCAAGATGAAACTATCCCTGAGCCTTTTCGAGTGGCCTTCGCGCGGGCCTTCCGCGGAGTATGCGCCCAGGACTTTGACGCGGAGGATGGAGGGCATGTGCTTTTCAAAAAAAGGTTGCCATGGGCCTCCTTCGCATGGACTTATGACCCTTTATCACAGGCGTCCTCCAACGACAGGCGGACCGATCCGCCGTTCGTCATTCAAGGGCGGGCGCCCACAGTGGAAAGAAATACCACCATGGTCTTATGAGGAGTAGACGTGGGCCGGGAGACTACATTTCACCATCAGTTGATGCATCTTGGGTTTACTCTGGTCCTCCTCCTCCTCCTCCTCCTCGGGCATCGCCGACGGGGGCGGGTCCTCGAAATTCATCCAAACCTGTCGGCTCCCGCGCCTGCCACTGTGGCGGGGCGCGAGACCTGGTGCCTCCCTGTGAGCAACACGGAAAGACACGCCTGCTCGGACAAAGGAGGATCGGACAATGATCGGAGCGAATTGTGGAGATAGATGGCGGTGTCCACCCCCTCCTCCTCCTCATTCTCGTCCTCCTCCTCCTCGTCCTCCTGTGCGCCTTGACGGTAGACACTGCTGCTCGCCTCCCCGCCCCAGGATCGGACGTCGCCAGAAGTGCCGCTTGGCCCAAGGTGCCCCCGGGATCTCCGGGGAGGCCCCCACGTCCTCCAGAGCGCCCCTCACGAGGCCCAGGGGGCCCCAAGAGCTCCAGACTGGAGCGACAAGCTGGGGGCACGTTGGGCCAGGGGCGCCTCTGGCAGCCACCAACAGGCGCGGTCCCGCACGGTCGTCGTCGCCTCGTCGTCGTCGTCGCCGTCGTCGTCGTCGTCGTCGTCGTCGTCGTCGTCGTCGTCGTCGTCGTCGTCGCCGTCGTCGTCAGTAGGGGGGCGCCTGGGCCGTCGACGACGCAGCCGGCGCGGAAGGCGCCCACGCCGCCGCGGGGTTCCGCGGCCACGGGGGCGCCAGGCGCCGCCCCGCCGCGGCGCGCTGCACGCCGACGGCGGCCATGGCGGCGGTTCGGAGGGGGGGGGGGCCGAGGAGGAGCGAGCAGGAAGAGCGAGCAGGAGGAAGAGGAGGGAGGCGGGAGGAGCGAGGAGGAGGAGGAGGAGGAGAGGAGAGGAGGAGGAGGAGGAGGAGAGGAGAGGAGAGCGAGCGATGAGGAGGAGCGAGGACGAGGGAGGAGGGAGGAGTAGCAGGAGGAGAGGAGGAGGAGGAGGAGGAGGAGGGGAGGAGGAGGAGGAGGAGGAGGAGGGAGGAGGGGGAGGGAGGAGGAGGAGGTAGGAGGAGGAGGAGGAGGAGGAGGAGGAGGAGGAGGAGGAAGAGGAGGAGGAGGAGGAGGAGGGAGGGGGAGGAGGAGGAAAAGGAGGAGGAGGAGGAGGAGGAGGAGGAGGAAGAGGCGGAAGAGGAGGAGGAGAAAGAGGAGGATAAGGACGAGGACGAGGAGGGGGAGGAGGGACCAGGAGGAGGACGAGGAGGGATGACGAGGACAAGGGAGCACGAGGAAGAGGGAGGACGAGGAAGAGGGCGGACGAGGACGACGGAGGACGAGGTAAGTAGGCATGTTGGTGCTCAATTGCGGGCCACCAATTTCTCCTTAGCAGCTGACCGCAAAGCTTGCGGGCACCTCCGTAATATCTGGATAGGGAGGACAAAGAGGACGAGGACAGGACGGAAGGAGGGCGAGAGGGAGGGACCTCCAAAATTGGGTCCGACCGGATGGGGTCGGAGGATCGCGAAGCATCGCCAATGCGTCGCCTATGTAGCGGCGATGCTTCGAAGATGTCGGCGACGCATTGGCGACGTCGACGTGGCGAACATCAGCCAGCACATCGACATCATGCCGCATAGCCGATGCATCGACGAGGCATCGGGGATAGGGCGCGATCCTCCGACCCCATCTACTCGCACCCCGCTGGGGAGGCCTAGAGAAGAGAGGGGGGGGGGGGGGGGGCCAACAGAAAGACACACGGACAGAACGATCCTCCGACGCGAGGGTGTCAGCTGTCCGGCAGAAAGGGTAGACGCGGGGCACGCACGGGCAGGAGTTACCACCCTTTGTGCCAACGCGGGCGGCAGAAACGCGAACCGATCACGGCTTCCGGAACGGCGCGCGTGGGCAGAAAGGAAAACGGGCCCTCGAGGGCAACGAATCCTGGATCTCTGTGGCCTCCCCCGGGGACCAACTCCCTGTCCTGAGCCCCTCGCTGACAGCCCCAGGGCTCGTGGATGGCAGGGAAGCCCGACAACGGCAACAAAAAAACTGAGGACCCGTCTTCAAAAGTTGAGCGGGGATCTAAAACTGGGTCTTGCGCGAGATGGTGTAGCGACCTTGCGTAGCAGCTTAAGGGGGCCGACGGCGCGGCGCGCCACATTCGAGACGAGGACGCTTACGCGCGACCTTACGCGGGCAGCTTACGCGCAAATGTCGGCGCAGACGATCCCGTTTTTGCTGCGTCGCGCAGTTGGCGGCGCGCACAGGGGGGGTGGAGGGCGAGGGAGGGGAAAGCGTCTTACAGGGAGGCTGCTTCTCAGGAGGCGCTGGCCCTGCATCTACATAGACAAGTCCCGCGCCTTCAAAGGAACAGGGGCGCGCCTAAGAAGCCCTCCGTCCCTCCCCCCGCCTGGAAACGACAGGGCCGTTTTTTACAGGTTCCGTTTTGCTGTTTTTTCGCCGGTTCCGACGCCGTTGTTTTACCGGTTCCGTCGCCGTTCTTTTACGGGTTCCCGCTCCGGCTTCGATCCTGGACCCGTTTTTGTTTCCGTTTTCTGGTCGCCCTTTTTGTTGCCGCTTCCATGTTCGAGGGACACTTTTTCGGAAACGGTGAAAAAACGGCCCTGCTTACCAGCCTGGAACATGTCCCTATCCCTATGCTGGGCATCTCCTCATCACGATGCCAATCTTAGGGATCCCCTTATTTTCTGAGGGCGCATCCCTGAGATTGTCGTGGCCTTCTGGAGTGTCACTCTTGGGGGTAGGGATTAAGTTCGAGGCTGGTCACCTGCCGCTTCCGGGGCCCACGACGCCCCCGCCCCCCTCTGCGCGTGGCCGACTCAAGGAGCTGTCCCCGCCATAGCGAGCGCCGTCGGGCAGACGGACGGACATCCGCTCCCCGTCGCAGGGCAGCGCCCAGGCCTGCGTGGGGCGTGAGAGCGGATGCCAGCGCAGTGCCTGCGATGAGCTCCTGCACGGAAAGCCATGCGCAAAAGCTGGGAGGCAACTACTGGGATTGGAGGCCTGGAAATTGGCACCAACACCAGCACAGGGGGGTTGCCTCCACATGGGGAAGATGATGCTAAATTTCGGTGTTGGTGGTAATAGTTCGGCCACCTTGGAAGCCAGAACATTACCACCACCACCGAGTTCGGGATCGCCTTCCCTCGGTGGAGGCACACCGCCGATCTTGGTGTTGCTGCCAACCTCTAGGCCTGCGATGGGAGGTTCTTGTCGGAAAAAGTAAGGAAGATTAAGTCCCATGTGGAAGCCGTTACGCCGGAATGGGCCTCGGACTAAGCAGGATTCAGCCGGATTAAGCGGGAGTAAGCGGGATTAGGCGGGATTAAGCCGGATTGCGACCAGGGCAAAATCAGAATTTGACCTCCCAGGACTTGCATCCGAATAAAAGCTTGCCCCTCGAGGTGTCGAGGAGGGAAGGATGGGAGAGGATCCCCAAACCTGCGAACGCTGGCGCTTTTCAGGGGGAACCAACAAGTACCGATACCGCTACTCACGGGACGTCTCCTGGGGCGCGTTCTGACCAGGATTTCGAGGCGCATCCAGCGGAGGCGACGAGGGCCGCTCAGGAGGCCGAAAAAAGGGGAAATGAGGCAAGGGTAGCGGTATGGGTACCTTCTCTTCTGCCTTTTCGGCCCTTCTGGGCATCGTGTCGGGGATCATCTGACCCGGGTCAATCCAGACCCAGGTCAGTCAGGTCTAACAGGATCCCGTAAGATCCTGCAGGATCCTGCCGGATCCTGCACCCGAGCCCGGGTAACCGCGACCCTGGCCCTGCCCGGATCCTACAGAGTCCAGCGCTGGGACCGGACCCCCGTTGGCACCTCTGGAGCCCCCATCGAGGGAAAGCCCCTTGCCATCGCTCGGACGTCCATTCCCTGTGTTTTTTTCGGTTTCGTGCGTGGCTTTTTCGCCAACTGATCAAGGATGCTCCTCGATGGTCCTCGCTGGAGGAAAAATGCACACGTCCGAGCGATGCCAGGCCAGTGACTGGATCGACGGCGAGGTCCTGGCCAGGACGCGCTGCGTGGCAGGTCTGGGAGGGTCGACGCTGGGGCACAGAACCCACTGTTCAAGGCGTCGCGGAACAAAAAAAAAAAAAAAAGTGGCGGGGACACGTTTTGAGTTTGGGGCAGTCAATCGGCGGCGATCCCAGGGGGAAAGTGAGAAGCCGTCCCCGAACACACCGAAAGTGTCTTAGAGAGAGAGAAGGCCAGAGGACTTCTCAGAAGCCCCGCCGCCTTCTGAAAAGGCCTTTTCCTTCTCACTCCCCTCCCTCGTTCACCGCCGATTCAAGATCATCGTAAGAAAGCAACCCGCAACGCAGAAAAGGGCTCCAGGGATGGGGGAGGAGGGCTCCAGGGTCGAGGTCGAGATTACATGGCACCGTCGGGGTAGCGAACTTGTCTCATGTTTCGAGGAGCTCGGCTGAGGATATCCTTCCTCGGATGGGTGCCTGTGGGCTACGGAGCTACCCCTTGGCCTTCTCTGAGTAGGAGTGGAGCCCTTTCGCATAACAGCTCTTCGCCTGCTTTAGCGGGAGACGAATCCACGCTTCCGAACCGAACGTGCGAACAAATGACACAAAAAACAAGTTGGGAAACCAACAAGTACCGATACCGCTACTCCCCGGACCTCTCCCAGTGTGTGTTCTGACCAGAACTTCGGGGAGAATCTAGCGGTGGCGACGAGGGCCGCCCAGGAGGCCCAAAAAGGGGAACACCAGGTAGCGTACCCTTCCCTCCTCCGAACATTCACCAAACCAACCAGGAGAGGGCGACCTGAGCCTGCTGGAGGTGTTCTTCCCGGTGGGAGGGGGGCCATTCCCTCAGTACAAATGAACCGTTGTAGGGACCTACTGTGAAGAGGGAGCTTGGGGGGGTTCTTCCAACATCGTTGATGCCTCTTGGGTTTAAACTGGTCCTCCTCCTCCTCCTGCTCCTCCTCCTCCTAAAACCACCCCCCCTCCTCCTCTTCCACCTGTTCCTCCTCCTCCTCCTCCTCCTCCTCCTCCTCCTCCTCCTCATCCGCCTCCCGCCCCCCGCCTTCCCTTCATCTATCCGTGCGCCCACCTGACCCTGTTACTCCCCTAGGGTGAAGGATTGGAAGGATGGGGAGGATCAGGAGGGGGAGGGGGCAGGACAAGGGAGGCGGAGGAGGAACAGGAGGAAGAAAATGTTGGAGAGGAAGGGGGAAGAGGAGGGGGTTGGGAAAGAGGAGGGGACGCGGGACGCGGGCCTCGCAGAGGAAAGCACGCCGACAGCTCTTCCTCCTCCTCCTCCTCCTCCTCCTCCGCCTCCTCCTCCTCCTCCTCCACGAAGGTCGCCCTCAGAAGGTGAAGTCGGGGAGGAGCAGGGGAGGGAGAAGGAGGGGCGGAGAAGGAGGCAAGGAGGAGGGCAGGGTGCAGAAAAGAAAAAGAGAGAGAGAGAGAGAACACACAAAAAACATACACGCACACAGGGCTTGGCTAGAGGCACAATCAGCGGGGAGAGGAAAGAGGAGTAATGAGAGAGGGCATGCGAAGACGGATAGCGAAACGTGGGGTGGGAGAGAGGAAGTAAAAATGCCATGCGGGAAAATGGCGCACAAGTGCGGAGAGGCAGAGAGAGAGAGAGAGAGCGGCATAAAAATAAATTAAGAAACGTATGCGAGAGAGAAAGAGAGAGACAAATATACTGTCCAGGATGGCGATGGCATGTGGAGTGGATACGGGATACGAGACGTGATGGGGCTGTCGACGTACTACTCTCATGCATTATTCCTGGGATGTGCGAACCCCCGAGGTTTCGACCCACTGCCAGGGATCGGCTTTTCGTCCCGAGTCGTTCCTCGACAGCCCTGAGGCCCGGTAAGGGCCCCCGAAGGCCGAAACCTGCGAGAGACCTCCCGTCGCGTTTTGGTTCCACGCCTCGAGGGGGTCCGGGTCGCACGTCGCCGCTCTCTCTCGAACCCCACGCGCAGTCCACCGCCCGGGAACTGACGCCCCGGTGCCCCGGCGGGCGGTGGATGTGGATAGACAGTAGGAGCTCGACCACACGAGACCTCCCGCAAGAACCCCAACCCGGAGCCCCATGACGTCAATTCAGTGTTCATGGGGGAGCGCCACGCTTTCCATAGCAAAACCATCGAAACCCAAGAAACCCAGGGCACCCTGGAGGCACACGGAATGTTTTTGGCATGGGTGTCCATTGTATGTTGGCCCCCGGGAGACAAACTAGATCCACGTCCACCGCCCGTGCAGGTCCGCGAAGATCGCTGCTCCAGGCGGTGGTCATGCAGATCTTCCCGCCTCGACTGCCGTTCCTCTCGAGCCCCGCGCGAACTCCTGCACGCGCACGTCTCTAGAAGAAGCAACAACTGCAAAAAACGAAACTGTTGGCGCTGCGCGCGGAGTTCTGCAGGACGGAAAAATGACCACAGCCACTGCTTCTTGTTTGCGCCGCCTTCCAGCTGGGCGAAAAAGAAGCAGTGGTTGTGGTCATCTCCCTGGTGCCAAGCTCAACGAAAATGACCACAACCACTGCTTTGTTTCTGCGGGCTGGAAGGCGGCAACAAAAGAAAAGCAGCGGCTGTGGTCGTTTTCACGCCCCGTAATTTCTTAGGTCTGCGCTGGACCCAACCCCCTGGCGCGCGGAGCGCGCCAGGGGCGGCGCCGGAGGGCCGAGCGCGGACCCAAGGAATCCGCGCGGAGCGCCACAAGTTTAATCATGTTTGTGTCGTTGTCTCTTCTTCCAGTCTCTGTTTCGCCCCCCCAGGGACGGAAAGCCGCGGCGGGGGGCGAGGATCGGGGATGGGCAGGTCCCCCTTTGGTGACACGTGGACCAGTGAGCACGACCTCGGGCCCGAACCCGGCGGGCGCAAGCCCGGAAAGCGACGGCCGCGGCGCCCTCTCGAGAACCGAGAAACGGACAAGCCACGGATCGACGTGTCGGGGTGGGGCTTTCTTGAAAGGGCCCAAGGACACACAAATAAATACACACAAATACAATGATTCCCCATATTTTCATATTTTTTGGGGGGTTTCTGTATTCCCCCCCACTTCCCACATTTTCCCATATTTTCTTGGGAGTCGACGATGAATTGTGTCTGTGTGTTTCTTTCCCTCCTGATTTCTGCCCACCCCCGAGAGGAGGGGAGGGCGCGGGGGCGCGGCGAGGCGGCCAGGATCTGTGGCCACGGCGGCCCCTCGCGGCCGAGGCGTGGCAGGGGGGGCGCCCTCGAGCCAGCGAGCGCGGCACGCCGCGGCGGCGACGGATCCTTCGCCATCGTTCGGCAGGCGGCGGCGACGGAGCGCGCCGCGGCGGCGACGACTGCAGGTTTGTCAGCATGCTCGGCCTCTGGGGGCCTCCGCCCGGCCTCGGGGCCGCAGAAGAGGCGCTTCTCAGGAGGGAGCCCGGTCCCGAGGAAAGGGTCGAGACCTTTGGGGTGGCAACAACTGGCCTGCCCGCGGCCCATGCCTGACGATCGCTGTGACTGCAGTCGGAGGATCAGTTCTAGCAATAAGTGAGCAGCATATGGGGATCAGTCCACTCGTGGGGGGACTATGAGCAGCAGTAGGAGCATTAGCTCAGTAGCAGGGGGACTATGATCAGCATCCGAGCAAGCTGACGCGATGACAAAAGACATTTCAGCGCTCAGAGCCCCGCATGTGAAGCCGCGCCTGACCAGCCTCGAGCGCTTCCGTACCCCTGAGATATATGAACCGATTACAGGCCACTGTCGGCGACTTCAAAAGGTGTGGTTTGCTAAGGGTGTGGTTTGCAACCGGCATCCTGTGCAACATCCTGGGGGGCACCCTAGGGGGCGCGTGGGGACCTCGATAGACTCCTCCCGCGCCCCGAGGAGGCCCGACGAGGACAGCGTCGTGCCCCCCAGGCCCCAACGGTGCCGATCGCAACCACACCCCGGCGTAACCATACCCTTTGCAGTCGCCGACACTGGCGGCGTTCAGCCTTGAACAACCGCGCTGGGGACGCAGCCGGGTCGGCACTGCGCGAACCTACCGTATGTGTGGTTTAGCGCCCCCCTCCAGATATACAGAGAGGCTTGTCTCTGCTGGCAAAGGAGTAAACCCCCTCCCCGACTCGACCAGCAGAGCAGCGGCAGAATAACGACCATGACATCATCCTACTCCCATGCTTCATCCTGGTCGTTTCTCCCTCCTCCTGCTCCTCCTGCTAGTGATCCTTCCCCCTGCTGCTCCAACAGTGCGGTATCGGATCATTTCGAGCTCAATGTTTCGAGAAGGCTGGTACGTTGCAAAAGGCCTTAGGCCTTTCTGGTTGACTCCAGGAGGTCGCCGTGGAGGCCTTCGCGTCGACACAACCAGAAACCACCCACTTTCTACAAGAGAACAGGACATGCAAAAGTGGCATGCCGGCTGTCGCCCCCCCCTTTTATGTCTGTGCCACTGCGTACAGCCACACTTCCCTCATCTGGCCAACCTCCTGGAACTCGTTTCTGGATGGGCTGGTGGGCATCCGCCATGCGACCAGACGTACCATCGGCACCGCCGTCGAAGGTCACCGCCGCCGGCACCGTCCTTATAGACGTCACACCCACCATCATGATCGTCAGAGTCGCAGTATCTCTGCCACCACCGTCGTCAACATATTGTTATCATCGTCGCCGTGACGGCGGCACGACGGGGAAACCCTCGTCGAGGAAAGATGAAGGAGGACGCGGGGCAGGAGAAAGAGATGGAAAGGGAGGTGCTCGTGGATGATCGGAGGTTTCCACCGATAACTATCTCCGTCACCTCCAGCTAACGCTATACACTTCTGGAAACATCCGAAAACCGAGGATGACACTTCCCCCCAAATGCTCCCCGTCACCATCATAACCACATCATCAGCAACATCTTCCGCCTAATCCTCGCCTTAATTCCGGCAATAGCGACTACAGGCGGTCTACCGCCTTATCGAGTGAAGAAACGCAAACTCAAAAAAAAACGTCAAACAATCCAGAAAAGCTCTAGAACGCTGAAAAACTCTGGGCGACTGAAAACAGAAGAACTCTGAAACAAAACTCTACAACAACTTCGGAGCACCTGAACTATCTAAACAAATCGCCCGTTCGCGGGGCCGCGTCGCGCCCTTGTTGAATCGCGAAGGCATGTCCACGTCGCTCATCTTCACGTTGCTGCGCTTCTCGAGCAATGACAGGACGCAGCGCGATCGGAAGATGCGAGCAGAGGCGTTCGCGCAGAGCAAGAAGGGACGGGCCTGAATGGTTACATGTTGGGCATGCCAGGGAGCCCGCCGGGTCCGCAGCTGTCTTCATCATTGTGGGACCACCAGTGCAGCGGTGCCCTCGAGTGAGGGATCCCCGAAGATGCCCGGCGGCGTTGAAAAAGGCTACCAAACACTTGCCGACTGTGTATGAAGACATTAATTGGAGTCAACGCGCGGCTGAGGTCGCGGATGTGGCGCACTTGCATATAGTGGTGCATCAAATCTCGACGGTGAACACAGGCCGCAGCACAGGGCACACCGTCGCTTGCATGAGTAGGCAAACCGCAGACAAACTCAGCGTTTTCTCCTTCGAAACTGGCCTCAGAATGGAGACCAGGGGGAGGGGCGCGGCGAGAAAAATGCTGAGCCCGCAGCCCCGAAACGTCCAGGCCCACGAACTCCTCCCTCCTCTTCTCGCCCCAAAGATCCCCAGGTCCTCTGGTGCTTCTTCCAGGGCCCCCGACTCCGGGGACAACGCGGCCGACTCGAGGTCCTGACATATCTGCCTGACCCAAAGCGACGAGCACTGCGTCGGACGACCATCGATACGTTGCCACCGATGCCGATCCGCACCCATCTCACCGAAAAGACAGCAGAGAACTTGGGCGTGGTGCGGGGGGTCCCCGGCCCAGATCTGGCGCACGCGTAGACGCCTGATGAGCATTTCCACAGCACTGGGCGCAAGCCGCCAGTGCCAGAGGATCTGCACCGTAGACAGGCATCGCACATGATCCCCCCTCATGTGCTGCTCTGCCCATCGACGCCCTCCTCCCCCATGCTGCAATCCCGTGATCGAGACGCGCATAATCGTGGTCATCCAGAACGAAAGCCCCCAGGCCACTCAGGATCGCGTTCTGGGCTAAAGCAGAGCATCAGCAACCGTTTAAACTCATGCCGAAGACAGAGTCCCAAGACGCCTCCCAGGCTGTAGAAGGAAACCTGTGATGCTTGAATCCTCCTCGCGACTTCCTGCGCCGCCAAAGAACTCATGGCGGCGCAAGGCCCCAGATATCGCGCCGCGTCCTCGGGCGCCCCACCCAGCTCGTGATTGCGTCCCCTAGGCGCTTGTTTGCCCCGCGTCCCATGGCAGCTAAAATGGATCAGGAACTCTCATTGCAAGATTTGGTCCGCGCCCGTATTCATCCAGTTTCTCGTTTAAGCAGCTGTCGACCCCAATCGGCTTTGAGGCGAAATCGGAGGACGTGGAATCAAATTCGGACAAGACGAACTCATTCAAGTCACCCGCGTACTTCTACACTGATAAGTCGGAACTGAGGTCCCCCCAAGCAGCGCGAAGATCGCGAACGGAACGGCCCCATTAGGTAAGGTTCCACCGCCATGACAGTATAGGCCTCGAACAAGCCGAGAGGAACATCGTCACTATGCATGGGCCCCCCATCGCCCTCCCTCCCCCCTGGATAGGCTTCGCGATCGCGTCGCCATCGCAGGAAGGGAGGGCCACCGCCGAGTGCTCGCATCTCTTTCGGCAGAGGTCGCGGTCGTGGGCCTGCGCATGCAGATCAGCAGCGTCGGACATCGCCTCGCATGTGCTACTGGAGAAAGCGTTAGTCATATCCTTCCGGCAGAGAGCGCGCGCGCGTCCCGTGGCCCGTAGTCTCCACGAAGAATTTCACGCTATAAGTATGGCATGCCCACGGCGCCAGCCAGACTCAAACCCGCGGTCCGCCAGGGTACGCGCCGGCACAAGTCGTTTAGCGAAGTGCCCCTTACCCAGCACAGGCAGAAGGTGGACGACGCGTTTGCCGAGTGGTCCAGGCCTGAAGCTCCTATATACTGCCGCGGCCTGGCTGCGATGCCAATAGAGTGGTGAGAGCTGATAGCGTCTGATCTCGTGGAAGCTTGCAGTCGCGAGGAACCAGGTGCCGGGCACCCTAGGAGCCTCGGCTATCGGCCCCCACGCCCAGGCGAGAGCGGTCAACCCTCCATTTCGGGAACAATAACATGTGGAAAAGCTCGAGCGGGCAGGTACCATGCGGGACAGCACGTCGTTTCGGGCCATAGAGCACGTACTTGCGGAACTCCTCCATGTCCTCCTGTTTAGCAAAGGCGGCCGAGTCGGGGTCATCGTCGCCCCTGACCTCCTCCAGCTCTTCCCTCTCGTTCCTCCGGGTCCCCCATTCCGTCGCCTGCACCTCCATGCCTCCTTCCCTTCCAGATCTGCAGCCACTCCTTTGAAGACGGCAACGCACGACTGCCTGCAAAACGAGAATCCCGTCACTTTGGACCGTAGCGGCAACGAGCCTCTCGCCTAGATGTTTGCGTAGCCTCTGCCGCACGTCGCCTGCCCCAGTGATCATTAGCCTCGGAAAGAAGGGCATCACGGTGAGCGCACAGGTACTTTCGACGGTCCTGATGGAGCATCCGAGAGAGGTGCTTCAGCTCGTCATCGATGGACGAGACTTGGTCAGCACTGGCGTGAAGTTTACCTCCCCGAACGTGTACTCTAAGCCGAAGGAGTTCCAGTCTTCTCTTACAAGCTTCACTGCACCTTGCCCCGACCTCCTGATTTCCTCGAAATGTAGCTTACCCGCCCTCGTAATAGCCTCCTCCACTCGTTCGAACGGAGTATCTGGGAAGACCAGTCGAGTAGCTCTCGAACGGGTATTCGCTGGAATTCAGCATGAGCGAAACGTGAAACATCCCACCGTCCCTCTCCAGTTTCCAGGCTTCGCATCATACGATCAGCATCCCATCGCACACGTGCCTCCTCCCGTACCTCTCCTCCTTTTAGCGTGACGAAGTAATAGGCAAACAGGGGGGTGGTCACGTGGGGGGCCCCCCGGATCGGCTGTAGTTTAGCCCGACGGCTCGTGGCGCCATTCCTCACCAATCCCATCGTTGACGTCCCCGAATACGAGTGGCAACTAACGTGCAGGAAGCGAACCCAGGATAGCCTCAAACCAGTCCGGCAAGATTTTAACCGTTTTGAAGTAAGCCGCTGTCTGGGAACTCGTCGGTTTGGGAGGATAGTAAGAGCTAGTAGCACAGTAGTGCCACGCTTCACACGAACAGCAACTCCTCCGCCCCCCGCCTCTCCAGCACTCCTCCATAGTCTCCGAATATCGCCGGCCTTGAACGGGCCAAGGATGACTGCGCAGCCGCAGCTGCTGGAGAAGGCGGAGGGATGCGGCCCCCCACGCGGCGCGTGAGGGCCTGGGCGTCCGCGAGGCGGGTCTCGCACCGAATGCCCGAGAGGAGGACGGCATCAAAGTTACGAGTCACTCCCACCACCTCCTCCACCCTGTCTGGTGTGTAGAAATGTATACCATTATAGCCCAAGGCCCTCAACATGGCCCGCCAGCTCGACTTCTTGTTTCGCACCAGCAGAAGAGAAGCAAAAAAGACAACGTGACATGGCAACATTGCTGCTGATCCCCTCCCAACCTGACAGAGCCGTGGGCTTGGAGGAGGACCAGGGGGACGAGGAGGAACAGGATCGGCTCTCAACATGGGTGCGTGTTGTTCGGTCGCTACCCCAAATATTTGCCCCTGACGCCCCCTTCCCGGCTGCAGGCCAACCGGGGCGCCGCCGGCGACGCCGCGCGCCTTTTTCTCGGCCCTGTGGGCAAGCCGCTGTGGCCCTCGCCCCCGCCGCCACTCCCGGCCCAGGCCCACGCGCGCCAAAAAAGGCCGCCGCCTCCAGAGGCCGGGCAGTCACCGTCGCCGCCCCCGTCCTCGCCACCGTCGACGTCGCAGCCGCCGCCGTGGTTGTCAACGTCGTCGTCTTGGGTGTCCTCGTTCTCATATGCGACATCCTCCCCCTCTCCCTCCTGTTGGCGTCGTCGTCACACTTGTCATCATCGGCAACGTCACCCGCTGCGTTCGCAACAACATCGTAGCAGTACTCTTCATAAGCATGATAATCGAAATCAGCAGTCCCAGCACCATCATCGACAACGACAGCGTCATCAGCAGCATCATCGTCATCAAAACCATCGCCACCAGCCATATCACTATCACCACCACCAGCAATATCAACCGCCGCAGCAGCAGCATCATCAACGCCACCAACAAATGCATCCTCCACATCGTCACCAAAATAATCATCATCACAACCACCATCACTATTATCATCACTGGCTTCACCATCATTATAAACAAATTATCGTCACCACCACACTCATCATCATGGCGGCACCACAACCACCACCACCCAAGTCATGCCACATTATCGTCCCCCTCCTCGTCCTCTTCCTCCTCCTCCTCCTCCTCCCCTCATCGTATTCCTCCCCCTTGTCCCCCTCCTCCTCCTCCTCCTCCTCCTCCTCTTCTTCTTCCTCCTCAATCCCCATGTTCCTCCTCACCAACAACATCGTAAAATACCGTCGTCATCGCCACAATCAGTATCCAAAAACCTGCTACATTTGAGCCCTCACCTCGGGCAAACGGCAGCGAATCATGCAATCAAGTCGCGGCGCATCCAGCCCAGCGCTGGAACGGCTGCGAACCGCTGCTAAACACGAGAAGAAGGAAGACGAAGAGAATGAACAAGGGAAGCCTCCGCCAGCTGATGGACCCAGCCAGGGGGCGGGAGAGTAGGCTCGCCCGCGACGAAACTGCGGCTACGGACCCTACAGCGGTAACAACGACCAGGCGGCGCAGGCGGAATGCTGGAGCAAGTGGTGGTCGCCGGGGTCGTCGGGGGGGGGGGGGGCAGCCCGCGACGCATGCTCACCAAGCAGGGTTTCCGCATTCAGTGAGCTCCTGGCGCAGCCATGCTTGTATCCTCTCCACGCTAAAGGCGATCCGCGTTCACGCGAGCGGCGCCTGAAAACGACGCATCAGATTCTAACGAATATGACACGTCCTTTTTCAGAACAACGAACAGCAACGAACAACAATGAACAACAACACAACGGAACAACGGAACAACGGAACAACGGAACAACGGAACAACAACAACAACAACCACAACAACAACAACAACAACAACAATCATTTAAGACTGGGGACACTCCGTTCTCACCAGTGCCAGGGTTTTCATAGGAGGCGGGCAATACCCCCACTTTGTGGGGGGGCCGGTTCAAGCTCTACCAAATTTCCAAACGACTCTTCGCCACCACCCACACCCAGCTTCCCGCCCTATGACGTTCGGACACTTCACTTCGTGGCATGCGGACGACCGTGGCTACTATTCAGGGCCCCGCGGCCGACGACGACGGCGTGCGCGCGCGAAGAAAAAACGAATGTGTCCAATATGGTATTATTTGACAGGGATGATGGCCCTGGCATGCGCACAACCGTTGTTGCAGAAGTTCGAAGCACGTGAAAAAGTTGCTCGCAAGAGCCCGTTTGACAGAAATGTTGAAAAATATTGGGTTTCCTCAGAAATCCGCAAGAGCGCGCAAGATGAATGTTTGAAACTTTGTTTTGAAAAAAACATTGGTTTTTCATGTTTTTATGTTAAAATCGCTACGAAAACTAAGGTTTTGGAAGGATTTCATCTTGCGCGCGCGAGTGTGCACTTCGTGTCATTTTTTTCAAAGGATTCTTGAAGTTTGGTTATGTTAGAACAAGAAATTTCATTTTATAGTGTTTTTTGCAAGGGAAAGCGGGCGTCAACAAAACAACCGGATCCGGACACCCACGTTTTGCCTGAGACTTCCTCACGAAAATGATGAAAATGTGGCTGCGGCCTAGGCGCGGCGAGGGGGGCGCGCACCAGGGGTCCCAACAATAATTATTCTTTAGAATAAATAATGTTCAACAACAACAACAACAGCAACAGCAACAGCAACAGCAACATCAACATCAACAACAACAACAACAACAACCACAACAACAACAACACCAACAACAACAACAACAACCACAACAACAACAACAACAACAACAACAGCGAGACAACGGAACAACGAGCAACAACAAGAAAACAAACGAACACACACACAACGGACCGCTCGCGGCGCCCGGCGCCATCGGGGATCCCGCCGTCGGCAAGCCATCAAAGAAGAGCGCGCAGGGGGTGCTGCGCGCGCCCCCCAGAGCCAACCCCGACCGCGGCGGCTAGAAAGCACCTCCTCCTCCTCCTCCCCTCTCCTCCCTCCTCCTCCTCCTCCTCTCCCTCCTCCTCCTCCTCCTCCTCCTCCTCCTCCTCCTCCTCCTCCTCCTCCCCCCTCACTGAACTGAACCCCGCGAGCCCACGGGAGAGCAGAACGAAGGAAGGAAACATTGAAGAAGCGGGCCACAGCCACAAAGACTCTTCGGGCGGGTCTTGTGGGCGTGCGTAAGAAAACACAAAAAAAAACAAAGGGGCCCTGATCTGCAGGGCCGCTGGGGCTTCACCAAAGGGTGCCTGTCGAAGTGCCAGTACTGCGCGCAAATCGATTCGCAGCGCCGCGCAATTCCCGCTACGGTGACGACGCGCGGTCGATCATCACTGCGCACGCTGCATAGGTCACCTCGTCACATAAGCATGTCTCGGCTAAAACGCGATACCACGCGCTGCCGCCACCAAGTGCGGCGAAACGGGCAATGGTGGCGCCGCACGGCGCAGCATGCAAACTGCGTTTAGTGTATGTTCGCTGAGCCCAATCCCAAAAGACGAGATCCAGACGATTATCATACTGATTTTCGCATGGCACGGATAACTGTCGGGTCGGGCGAAAGGGACGGATAGCACGGGGGGGGGTTTGAGAATCAGCTCACGTAGCTGATTTTCCCGGCGCCTCCTGGCGCCGGGAGGCGCCCATGTATCGAGGAATGTGCCCCTCGGTGGGGCCTAAATCAGCTTCATGCAGCAAATTTCGTAACCCCCCCTTTCCCAACCCCGGCCTTTCGTCCGGCCCGAAACTGTCACCCGATGAGTCTTCGATTCTATGATCGCATCTTCTTCATGTGGAGGGTCATGCCCGACTTAAGACCTACGGGAAGCAGCGAGACCGCGCATGCACGGGGACTGCGCCGACACGGCCATGGCAATGCAGGAGGCTGCCGAGCACAGCCCGGCGGACCGAGGCGGCGTACGCCAAAGACATCCAACGACACACACACACACACACACACACACGACCAAACAAAAAACTGGTAACAAACATGCCAGCTCCGTTGATTTGTTCCCCGCATCCCTGGAGGTGTCCAAAGTAAAGCGCTAGTAGATGTGGTCGGAGGATCTTGCCGCATCGCCGATGCATCGGCGATGCGGCGCGATCCTCCGACCCCAACTACACTCGGACCCAAGTGGGAAGGCCTGGAACCCACTCTCTCCGCGGCAACGTCGACGGCACCACGGCGACGACCACCTCGCCGCGACGGCAGCGACGGCCTCAGCGCCACGTCGACGGCACCGCGTCGACGGCGCCACGTCGACGGCGCCACGACGACGGCGCCACGACGACAGCGCCACGACGACGGCGCCACGACGATAGCGCCACGACGATAGCGCCACCTCACCGGCGCCTCCACGACGGCGCCACGTCGACGGCCCCACGACGGCGCCGCCACGTCGCCGCCGCCGCGTCGCGGGCGCTTCGACGACGGCGTCACAACGACGGCGCCTCGACGACGGCGCAACGACAACGGCGCCACGACCGACGCAGGCGCCTCGACGACGGCGCCACGTCGACGACGACGTCGACTGCACCACGCCACGTCGACGACGACGCCCCCCCCGCCCGCCCACCGGAAGCGGCGCCGCACCCCAGCAGCGCGCGGCGGCCGTCGAGCACCAGGGCCTCGCCCGGCGACAGCGGCACACGCGGCGCCTGCGCGCGGCGACGCCGCCACGGCCGCCGCCGCCGCGGCCGTCGCCGCCGCGGCCGCCCCTGCTGCTGTTGCTGCTGCTGCTCCTCCTCCTCCTCCTCCTCCGCGTGCTCCTCCACCTACTCCAGCCTCCTGATCCTACCCATCCTGCTCGCTCTCCCGATCCTCCCGACTCCCGCCCATCCCCCTCATCCTCCCAAATCCTCTTTCCCCCCATCATCAGGATCGCCATCAGCAGCACCAGCATCAACATCACCATCACCAACAGCATAATCATTATCATCATACTAAGCATCATCACTACCATCATCAGCAGCAACACCATCATAATCCTTATCACGATCGCCATCTTAATCACCGTCTGTATCACCACCGTCACCATGGCCACCACCACCATACACCGCCACCACCACAACCAGAATCATCAGAATCAGCATCAGCATCAGCATCAGCATCAGCATCAGCATCAGCATCAGCATCAGCATCAGCATCATTATTATCATCATCATCATCATCATCATCATCATCATCATCATCATCATCATCGTCATCATTGTCATCATCACCACCACCAGGACCACCACTGTCGGCATCGTCATCAGCATCAGCATCATCATTACACCCATCAGCCACCACCACAATGATCATCATCAACACCAGCATCACCATCAGCACCAGCATCATCAGCAACAGCAACAGCATCAGATTCAGCATTAGCATTAGCATCATCATCAGCATCAGCACCAACACCATCAGCAGCACCAGCAACATCAATATCATGAGCATCATCATCCTCACCAGTATCATGATCCTCATCATCAGCATCATCACCATCATCAGCATCGTCATCATCACCATCATCAGCATCATCGTCGTCGTCATCACCAACATCATCACCACAAGCATCATCATCATCCATCATCACCATCACCATCTCAATCATCACCATCACCATCACTAACACCATCATTATCACATCGTCGTCGTCATCAGCATCATCATCACCAACAACATCATCGTCATCTGCATCATTAGCATCATCATCATCATCATCATCATCATCATCATCAACGGCACCCCTCCCCATCACCATCGCAATCATCATCGTCATCGCTATCGTCATCGTCATCGTCATCATCATCATCATCCTCCTCATCCTCATCATCCTCATCCTCATCCTCATCCTCATCCTCATCCTCATCCTCATCCTCATCCTCACCATCACCATCACCATCACCATCACCATCACCATCACCATCACCATCACCATCACCATCACCATCATCATCATCATCATCATCAGCATCATCAGCATCACATCAGCATCATCATCATCATCATCATCATCATCATCATCATCATCATCATCATCATCATCATCATCATCATCATCATCATCGCAATCATCATGAATGAAGGTATCATCCTCGTTCTGCATGCTCCTCCGTCCGTCCGTCCGTCCGCACACCATCTTGGTCGCTCTCCTCATTCTGACCCGTCTTCCCTCCTCCCCTCTCCCTTCGAAGCCTCACTCTAATCCTCCCTCCGCTGACGCAGAGGAGCGGGGTGGGGGCAGAAGAAGGGACTAGCGGGGGCAGTCCTGGCCTTCGGAAGCCGTCTTAGGGGCAGTGTACTAATCCAGCCTGGGACTCTTCAGGGCCGTCGTGGAGGTCTCTGGGGTCGTGTCGGCGTGTCGGGGCCCTCCTTGGGTCGTCTCGTGGGCGGGGGTGGAGGGAAGGAGGCGGAGCAGCTAAAGTCTGTTCCATCCCCCTTCTCGCAGGATTTTGGCTGGGGTGTGAGGGGTCCGATGGCGCCGGTTGCCAGACGGACCCGCCGATGGAGCAAGGAGGAGCATGAAAGGACGGCGGCGAGGAGGAGGAGGAGGACCCCTCACCAAACTGCCAGGTCTGCCAACGGACCGCCCTGAAGCAGTGTCCCTCGGGTGCGTCACGGTTTGCGGCCAGGAACTGCCACTGGGGGGCACCCACCGCTGGGGACGAGGATAGAAAAAGAAAAACAGCATAAACATAAACTTGTGGCGCTCCGCGCGAATTTCTTGGATCTGCGCCGGACGCCCCCCCCCCTGGCGCGCGGAGCGCGCCAGGGGCGGCGCCGGGGGGGCCCCAGGCGCCGATCCAAGAAATCCGCGCGGAGCGCGGGCTTTTGAGGGGCCTGTTTTCCACCACCACCACCACCACCACCACCACCACCACCACCAGAAGTTGGAACGGGAGGGAATCCTCCTCTCCCTCCTCCTCCTCCTCCTCCCTCCTCCTCCCTCCTCCCCTCTCCCCTACTCCTCCCCCCCTCCACATCCTCCCCTCCTCCTCCTCCTCCTCCTCCTCCTCCTCCCTCCTCCTCCTCCTCCTCCTCCTCCTCCGCCTCCTCCTCCTCCTCGTCCTCCTCCTCCTCGTCCTCCTCCTCCTCCTCCTCCTCCTCCGCCCCTCCTCTCCTTCTCCTCCACCCTCCTCTTCCTCCTCCTCCTCTCCTCCTCCTCCTCCTCCTCCTCCTCCTCCTCCTCCTCCTCCTCCTCCTCCTCCTCCACCTCCTCAGTCCTCAGGCAGCCGAAAGCTTCTGTGTGTGACGATTTCTCTTCGTCGAGGGGCGGCGGCAGAGGCGGAGAGGCCACGCCCCGAGCTGCTCGATGCACCGGGGCCTGGCAGCCCTTGACCCCTCCGCGGGCCAGGCCCTGCCTTCAGTCGGGCCTGTCCCCCGACGGTGGGATTCTCGACGAAAAATAAAAAAAGTACCCCCAAGATGATCAAAAACAACTCCAAAAAAAGTCTGGGGACCATTTTTAGAATATGTTTTACCTTTTTGGGATATTTTTGGGGTATTTTTATTTGTTCGTCGAAAATCCCCCTTTAGGGGGACAGGCCCGACTTAAGCTCTGCCTCGCGGGCCGCGCTCTCTCTAAGAGTCGGGCCTGTCCCCCATACGGGGGATTTTGGACGAAAAATGAAAAATACCCGCTGGTCGGAAAAGGTCGGTAAAAACATGAGGTAGGAAGGCGGATCAAGTTGAGTGGGTCCAGGACCCCCCAGGGAATCACAAAACACAGCAAAAGCGTGTCGAGTTTTGAAGTAGGAAAGCGCTTGAAGTAGATTGGGATCTGGGGGTCCAGAAATACATACTTTCAGCGACCGGCGGGTACCCCAAAAGTGCCCCAAAATGACCCCCAAAAAATGCTACAATATCGTATCCTGACTCTTTGTTGACTACTTTCGAATACTCCCCCTGTCGAGGGACGGGCCCGACTTAACGCTCTCTCTCTCTCTCTCTCTGGCCCAGGCGCTGATGAGTGCAGTACCTCGAGGTCGGCCTCTGTGGCGGGGCCCAGGGAGGCACAGGCAAGTCAACCGAGATCCCATGACTTCACACATGTTGCACCATACTTCCTGGGCCTTCCTCTGCCCCACCACCCCCCATACTAAACCCTAAAAACTAAGAGCCTATAAACATTTCAATCCTGAAAGGCCTTCCGCGTTCCTAAAGTCCCCCCTTCGGCCGCCCCCCCCCATTTTGGCGCACCCCTCACGCAGATCCTTGCCCTCGGAGCGCCAGGAATGGCGTTCCGGGAGGATCTGCAAATCCCAGGGTGCGCCCCTCACGCAGATCCTTGGCCTCGGAGCGCCAGGAATGGCGTTCTGGCCCGATAAAATCCCATGACGCACCCCTCACGCAGATCCTTGCCCTCGGAGCGCCAGGAATGGCGTTGCGCACCCCTCACGCGCGCGCTTGTCAGTCGCAAGGAGGCCCTCGCGTGGAAGCAACGAACTATCCCGCGCGCCTCGCGCCAGGCTGTGCTATGCATCGCCAAAGCAGCGGCCAGGTGCGGTTCAGTGTGGGGGAGGCCTTCCCGTTGTGTCGCTTCGCGCGCGCGCGTCGCATCGCCAATGCATCGGCCTTCGCGCGTCGCGTCGCGGGGCCAAGGAAACAAACATGGGGTGACTCTCACCAAGCAACGACTCGCCCCGAGCGCCGCGTGTCAAGCTGCGCAATGCATCGCCAAGGCGTCGCCAAGTTGCTGCGGGGAGCATGTGATGTCGCTTCGCGCGCGCGCGCGTCGCATCGCCCTTGCATCGGCCTTGCGCGCCGCGGCGCAGTCCCGAGGATGCACAGGGGGATCCCTCTCTTCGGGGCGACGAGTCACCCCGCGCACCTTGGGCAACCACTGCGTGCAACTTCGCCGCCGCTGGGCGGCGTCCCTGCGTCGCACAGGAACTCGCGTCAATAAACGTGGATCTTGCGTGCAACCTCTCCGCCGCTGGGCGGCGTCCCTGCATCGCACAGGGACTCGCGTCAAAAAACGTGGTTCTTCAAATCGCGTCGTCACGCGCGCGGGCCGCATCGCCTTTGCAGCCGCGTCCCAGGTGTCTTTGCGCGGCCGCGTCGTCGTCGTTTCGAAAACAATATCAACGTCGTCGTCATCGGTGTCGCCCTCGTCGTCGTTTTGCGAGTCGCGTGTTGATACCGCATCGAGATCAATATGTCTTGGGTCATGGGTGGGTGGGACACGGTCAAGTGGGCTGCAAGTTTGGGTTAGTGGACCCTAAACCCTAAACCCTAAACCCTAAACCCGAATCCCATACCCTCATGGAAAGGCAGCGTTTACGTGCGTTTGTACCTAGATCTCCCTCCTGACTCTAGACGTCCTTGCCCTGGGGCGAGCCTCGACCAGAAGGCGGATCCATCCGTGGCGACGAGGGCCCCCAGGGGGGGAGGCCCCCAAATAGAAATGACTTCACAATCCTCAGCCACGATCGAGAAGCACAACGTTCCAGACATCAGCTGCCCACCAAGTGTGCCAAAGCGGCCCCCGCCTCAGAACACGCTTGGAGGCCAGGGGACACGGAGAGGCCCCTAGAGTGGCCGAGCGCAGGTGGCATCGCGCCACTTGCGTGTCAGGGCCCGCGGCCACGATGGCCGCCATCTGCGCCGAGGGCAAGTGGCGCCACGCCAATCGGGCCCTTCCCCAGGGCCCTTCGGGCGAGGAGTTGGAGGAGGGCATGGGCATCGTTTACCGATCCCTATTCCAACTGGAGTGGCCTTGACCGCACAGGCCGATTCACCCCCATAGATGGGGATACATCCACCCCCAGAGATGGGGCTTCGAGTGACCAATCTCCAACTGAGAGGGGGGAGGATGGGGCTGAGATACCATGGCACGGTAAGGTATGGAGATAGGTGCACAACATGTACTGGGGCCAAACAGATTCACAGAACCTTTCGCGACACGAGGACGTCGGCCTTCGGGCCTGACAGCCTGGGCCTCGGGCGGCGCCGGGCAAGTCGGGCCCTTCCTGGCACCAGGCCACGCGGGCCCTTCTCTGGGGCCCTTCGGGCGAGGAGCTGGGAGGAGAAGGAGGAGGAGGAGAAGAAGGAGGGGGAGGAGGGGGAGGGGGAGGAGAACGAGGAGGAGGAGGAGAAGGAGGAGGAGGAGGAGGAGGAGAGGGAGGAGGAGGAGGAGGAGGAGGAGGAGGAGGAGGAGGAGGAGGAGGAGGAGGAGGAGGAGGAGTGGGAGGAGGAGGAGGAGGAGGAGGAGGAGGAGGACGAGGAGGAGGAGGAGGAGGAGGAGGGGGAGGAGTGGGAGGAGGAGGAGGAGGAACAGGAGGAGGAGCTGGGAGGGCTGGCAGATTTATATAACCCTTCGCGACTCGAGGACGACGGCGGCTTGCGGACCGTGGCCCGCGCCTCGGGCGGCCGCGCGGGGTGATCCTTTAGTGCAGGCCCCGCGTGCCTCGGCCGCCGCACGCCGCACGGCGGCGTGGTAGGCCCCCAGCATCGCCGCGTCCAGCCCGGGGTCGTCCGAGCTGGCCGCGACACGCTGCGCAGTGTCGCCGGCCTGTGCCAGACTGCAGCGACGACGACGGCAGCGACGGCGACGACGACGTCGACGACGACGACGACGTCGACGACGACGACGACGACGACGACGACGACGACAGCGGCGGCGGCGGCGGCGACGACATCGACGATTCTCGACTCGACTTAGAGTACGCTGGCTGTGGGGATCCAGCTCTTGCACTCTGCGGCGCCCAGGTCAGCAACTTCCCCAGGGTGGGGGCTCGAACTCCTGGTTGAAGCAAAATGCACGACGACGACGACGACGACGACGACGACGACGACAGCGGCGCGGCGGCGGCGGCGATAGGGACTGGTAATGACGACGACGACGACGACGACGACAACGACGACGACGACGACGACGACTATGGAGACGGCAACGACCCTGGAGAAGACGACGACAACAGACGACTTCTACAATTGCGCAAGCAACTGAAGAACCGTCGTGACTGCTTCCGACCACTGCCGTAAGCCCGCTGAAAACGCTTGGCAACATACTGGGCGCGTGAGGACCAGTATGGCGCGTGGAGATGCGCACTGGATCGGCAAGAGTACTCCGAGGGCTCGACCACCAACCAGGCACCAGGCGAAACCACGGCGGACCCATCCAAGTCATGTGGTTCAACAAAAAAAGCACCCTCGAGAAACGCCTCCACCGCCGTTGATTCGCCGAACAGACCTCCAGGCGTGGGCGCTGCCTTGTTTCGCAATTGGATGTTTTCAGCGCCACGCATGCCGCGCCACAAGTCAGCGATGAATCCCACCAATCTTCTGGGCTGAGGTTGTCGAGCGCGCTTACTTGTCCAACCCACATCCTCCCCTTCGGGGCGGGATTTGCCACTGCCCCGTAGAAGTAAACACCCCCTTCCCCCACTCGACTGTCCCCGACCCGAGACAGTGCCCCACCCGAGCATCCCCGTCAAACACAGAGCAATACGAAGCGCATGTTGCGGCAATCTTGCGCGGGCGCTCTGCGATCACTGCGGATTGTTCCTCGTGGTAAGGACGGCTGGGTGTGTTCGCACAGTGCCCAGCGCGCGCAGGCCCACCACCTCTGCCGACGACAACCGACAACAAGATGCATCAAGCTGGCCACACCGCCGCTACCTTGCAGCACCTTGGCGAAAGGATGGTGGGGTGTCGGCGTGGTTCACGGTGTGTGCTGTCTCTTGGACTCGACCTCCTGGCGCACCGTGCGCGCGCCGCGCACGTGGCGCCCCTGGCGCGGCTGGACCACGCGGCACACTTAGCTTGGCGGCGAGCGAGGGGGGGGAATGAGAAGGGGCGGGCCTTCTCAGAAGGCTCTGAAGTGCCCAGGCCTTCTGCGAAACTCTCCTAGCCTTCCCCGACGACAAAGAAAGCCACTCAGACGGAGCGAGGGCGTCTGAGAAGTCCCGCGGCCTTCTGAGAAGGCCTTCTCCTCCTCACTTCCCCCCCCTCGCTCGCCGCCGATTCTAGCAACCCTCGACTCGGGGCCCCTGGACCCGTCACACTTGGTGTCCTCCTCCTCCTCCTCTTCGTTTCCACTCTCGAGCCGCATGGGGCCCTCTGGGCTGAGGGGCAACGATAGGGGGGGACTGGCACAGGGGGGGGATGCATCGACCTGGAATCGGCGATACATCGCCGATGGATCGGCGATGGGCCTCTGATGGTGAGTCCGCACCTCCCCGGGCAGGCTGAGGCTGTCGGGCCCCCTTATTGTCGACCAGTGGGCGATTGGGGGGTCGACGCATCCCCCCTATGCCTATCCCCCAATACTGCCCCGTGAATTTCGGGCCATAAATCGGCTCTCAGGCGTCCGTTCGGGACGATCCCGGCATTCCCGGAACACTCTCGGCGAGGCGCAGCTGCCGAAACCCATCCCCAGGCTGGAAAATCGCCGAGAACCGACGAGAACCCCCGAATACTTGGAAACTCGAGACTGTCGCTGCCTATGCCTATCCCCCCTGTGCCTATGTATGGTCCAGGGCTTGGGCCCCCCCCCCCCCCCAATGCTGATGCCATTGGGCCCCCCCCCCGCTTGCTGGTCCCCCCCGCCCCCCCCTGTGGGCGTGGCGTGGTGCTGCGCTGCGGTGCCCCCCCCGCCTCCCCCTGTGGATGTGGTGTGGTGCTGTGGTGGTTCAGAGGTGGGCGTGGCGTGGTGCTGCGCTGCGGTGCCCCCCTCCCCTCCCCTGTGGATGTGGTGTGGTGCTGTGGTGGTTCAGAGGTCGTCGTCGTCGTCGTCGTCCTCGTCGTCCTCGTCGTCGTCGTCATCGTCGTCGTCGTCGTCGTCGTCCTCATCGTCGTCGTCGCCGTCGTCATCGTCGTGATCGTCGTCGTCGCCGCCGCCGCCGGCGTCGTCGTCGCCGCAGCCGTCGTCGTCGTCGTCGTGGTGGTCGTCGTCGTCGTCGTCGTCGTCGACGTCGTCGTAGTCGTCGCCGTCGCCGTCGCCGTCGCCGTCGCCGTCGTCGTCGTCGTCGTCGTCGCCGTCGTCGTAGTCGTCGCCGTCGCCGTCGCCGTCGCCGTCGCCGTCGCCGTCGCCGTCGCCGTGGCCGCCGCCGTCGTCGTCGTCGTCATCGTTGTCGTCGCCGCAGCCGTCGTCGTCGTCGTCGTGGTCGTCGTCGTCGTCGTCCTCATCGTCGTCGTCGCCGTCGTCATCGTCGTTATCGTCGTCGTCGCCGCCGCCGCCGGCGTCGTCGCCGCCGCAGCCGTCGTCGTCGTCGTGGTCGTCGTCGTCGTCGTCGTCCTCGTCTCTGGGACCATACCATCTGGGGGGGGGGGGGGCGAGGAATCCTGGGACCATACCATCTGGGGGGGGGGGCCGTGGGCCAGGAGCCCGGGACCATGTATCCCCCACCGATCGTTGCCCCTCATGGGCCCCGCGAGGGGTGCCCTGGAGGCCGCGGGGGCCTCCCCGAGCACCCTGCACCGCCGCCGCGGGCCACCGCCGCCCGGCGCACGCGGAGCACGCGGCGCCTCTGGAGGCCCGGCGCGCCTGGGCGCAGGTCGGGCGCGTCCCCCTACAGGGGGATCTTGGACGAGAAAGTCAAAGACAAAACAAGAACATGCTCAAAAATAGCCACAAAAATACTAGCACATCGCCCCCAGTCCAGTCTATTTTTTACCTATGTTTGAGTAGCCCTCCTGTGGAGGAACGAGCCCGACTTGCGCCTGGGCCCCACGAGGCGCCGCCTGGCGCACGTGGTGCGCGTGCGGCGCGCTCAGCACACGAGCGGCGAGCCCCGCGCACGCCGCGCACCGGGCGTCCGTGTTGGCTCCGGGCTGCGGTGCGAGGGCGAGCCCCGCCGAGCCTGCCTCGTCTCGGGCGTCTGGGCCTCCCCGCGCTCACTGGCCTGCACGTCCCCGCCGCGGGGCTGCGCCGCAGCGCGAGACGGAGAGGCGGAAGGCGGCTGCCAACTCGCACCCGAAACGTGCTGCAGAGCCTGCTTCGCCTCGGGGTCGGGGCTCCCCCATGCCCCCGCCTCCTGCCCCTGGCGCCCGGACGGGGCACGGCCGCGAGGCGGTGGAGTCTCCGAGATGGCCCCCCGAGGGCTCCGGGAGGGCCCAAGTAGAGGGCAGAAAATCCACCCCGATGATAACCACCCCGACACGCGAGGCCTTAGTAAACGCGCCCAAAGAAGGAATCGAACAGGGCAGGGCTGTTTAGTAAACGCCCTGGGCCGTTTAGCAAACGCCGATTCTCTGGTCTGGGTGGTTCTTCCTCCCTTGGCCAAGGAGGTCCGATGCGGTGTCCAACATGGCTCAAACTCGCGCAGGATGGCCCACCTCCCCCTGGGTGGGGTTTTGGGGGGGGGGCAGGCGTAGGGTGCGGCGCGCCTCGGTCCCCGAGCGAGATCGCCCATGGATCGCCGATTGGCGCCTGACGGCCCACCCCGCCCACGAGGAGGAGGAGGAGGAGGAGGAGGAGGAGGAATGTGAGGAGGAGGAGCAATCTGGTTTTCAACGTGCTCCGGGAGGCCAGTCACCGCCCCAGGACGGGTCCAAGTGGGCACGGAGCCTACCAAGCAGCCTACCTGCGCGGAGCATCCTCCAGGCCAAGGCTAGGCGGGCGAGGCCATGGCGGGTCTCTCTCCTTCTCTCTCGTGCCGTGTCTCTCTCTCTCTCTCTCGTGTCGTTTCTCTCTCTCTCTCTCCATCTCTTTCTCTTTCTCTCTCTCTCTCTCTCTCGTTGTTGTTGTTGTGTTCTATCTCGTGCCGTGTCTCTCTTTCTCTCGTGTCGTGTGTGTCTCCATCTCTCTGTCTCTTTGTAGTTTTTTTTTTTTCTCTCTCTCTCTCTCTCATGTGTTTGTTCTGTCTCTCTCTCTCTCGCTCTCTCTCTCTCTCTCTCTCTCTCTCTCGCTCTGCATCCACCACCGAGCCTGCGCCGCCCTGTACGGTTTGTACATTCGAAATAGGGGGCTCCCCCTTGTACCAGAATGTCGCGTACATCCCCCCCCCTTAAACCACGATCCCTTTGCAAAAAAACAGCAGATCCGCGCCCCCAGGCGGTGAACCCTCGTGGAAAACTATGCGTCCACGTCCAGGGCTTCCAAGACGGTCCACAAAGGCAGCCAAAGACACCAGAAAGACCCAATCTGCCTCGAAGACAGACCAAGATGTCCACAAGGCAGCCGAATATGGCCTCAAGACGGTCCAATATGCTTCCAGATGTTTGAATGAGTCCCGCATTCTCGCCTTTTCGGGCTATGTTAGCCCAAGGATGCCCAAAACGACCCCACAACAGCCCCAAGGCAGTCCGAGAGGCCCCCACGAGGGTGCAAAGATGGCCCAAGAGGACCCCCCAAGGGCCCAAGAAGCGTTCAAAAGGGCCCAAGAGGGCCTCCAGTGGGTCCCAAGACGGCCTCTCAGAAGGACCATCGACTGCACAAGATGGCGCCAAAACGGCCCCACGACGGCCCACAGACCCCCAGACATCTATATTACGGCCGCATGGGCCCCGAGACAGCCCCAGAGAGCCCCACAACGGCATAAGAGGACCCCAGTACGGCCCAGGAGGGCCACAAGAGACCCCCACGACTGCCTCACAGGAGGCCAGGACAGTCCCTACACAGCCCCAACGAGTTCCATGAGAGCCTCAGCTAACACAGACGAAAGGTGTCAGATGTGACGGCCGTCATATTCTTCCTCCTCCTCCTCCTCCTCCTCCTCCTCCTCCTTCTCCCTTCCTGTTCCCCCTCATCCTCGCGGCAGGTCGTCGCTCTTGCGGCAATGGTGCTGGTGCTGCAAATGGCTGGTAGAACCGTTCGGATGCTTCCGCACAAACGCGCGCCGTGCCTCGGTCGTGTTGTGCACGTCGAGCCTCGAATAACAGCCTCGAACGTATCCCTATCCCTAAGATGGGCGAACAAGAAGCGAGGACAATCTTAGAGATAGGCCCTCAGAAACTGAGGGAATCCTTAAGATCGGCATCGAGGTGAGGCGATGTCAAACATAGGGATAGGGATATGTTTCAAACTGGCATTCGAACGAATCTCGATATCCTTCTCAATGCTTGGCCAGTCGGCGTTCGAGCGACGGGAGCGCGGAACGGGGCGCGCGCGCGCGCGCGCCCGCGCGTGTCGCGCCACCCGCCCCCGCGTTGTGAAGCTCGAGGACCCCCCCGCCCCACCCCCCCGCGGCCGCCGCCTTGCCGCTCCCGTCGGCCGAGATATCCCACGGGGCATGTGGTGGGACTGTGCTGCGAGCGGGGAGGCCCGATCCGGTTCTCCGCTGTCCGTTGTGTTGGCCTTGTGCACCCGCGCGGCCGCTCCATGGTGTCGTATCCTCCTCCTCCTCTTCCTCCTCCTCCTCCTCATCATCGTCATCATCAGCATCGTCATCATCATCAGCATCATCATCGTCGTCGTCGTGGCCGTCGTCGTCATCGTCGTCATCATCATCATCCTCATCATCCTCATTCTCATCAGCATCATCTTCATCGGCGTCATCATCATCATCATCATCATCATCATCATCATCACCATCATCGTCATCATGATCATCATCGTCATCGTCATCGTCGTCATCATCATCATCGGTATCATTATCATCGTCGTCATCGCCATCGTCATCGTCATCATCATCAGCATCAATATCATCATCACCAGCATCATCATGATGCTCATCATCATCAGCATCGTAAGCATCATCAATATCATCATCATCGTCATCATCATCCTCATCCTCCTGATCATCAGCACCATCAACATTAGCATCACCAGAATCAGCATCAGTATCACAATCATCATCATCCTCCTCACCATCACCAAACATCAGCATCATCATCATCATCATCATCAGCATTATGATCGTCAGCATCATCATCGTCAGCATCCCCTTGACACCCATCATCATGCCCATCACCATCACCATCACCATCACCATCAGCGTCACCACAATCATCACTACAACAGTCACAGCTATCATCAGCAGCATCAGTCAACACCATCACCTCTATCCCCATCATCAGCAGCATCAGCATCATCACCATCATCGTCATCATCGTCGTCAGTAGCATCAGAAACCTCATCAGCATCATCAGCATCATCACCAGCAGCATCGCAAGCACTGTAATCATCAGCAGCAGCATCGGCATCAGCATCAGCAACATCACCATCAACAGCATCAGCATCAGGATAAACAGTATCATCGTCATGATCATCATCATCATCATCATCATCATCATCATCATCAGCATCTATCATCATCATCATAATCATCATCATCATCATCATCACCATCATCATCATCATCATCATCATCATCATCATCATCATCGTTGTCGTCGTCGTCGTCGTCGTGGTCGTCATCACCAACAGCAATATCATCATCATTATCATCATCAGCATCTTCATCAGCAGCAGCATTGTCATCGTCATCGTCATCGTCATCATCAGCATCATCACCATCGTCATCACCATCACCATCACCATCACCATCATCATCATCATCATCATCATCATTATTATATTCATTATCAGCATCAACATCACCAGTATCATCATCGCACCACCGTCACCACCATCGGCATCACCAACACCACCACCATCACCATCGTCATCACCATCATCATCATCACAAACATCCTCGTTCAATCACTCCCCGCCCTCCCCCGCTCCCAATTCTGGGGAGACCAAAAAAGTACCGATATCCGATACCGCTACACGTCGGTCGGAAGAAGTAGGTCAAAACATGAAGTAGGAAGGAAGATATAGTGGATTTGGTCCAGGCCCTCCCAGAGAATAACAAAACACAGCAAAAGCATGTCGATTCTTGAAGTAGGAAGGCGCTTGAAGTAGATCGGGATCTGGGAATCCAAAAATACCTACTTTCAACGACCGGCGTGTACCCCCCGGGCGTCTCCCGGGGTGCGTCGTGACCAGAACGTCGAGGCGAAGCCGGCGGTGGCGACGAGGGCCTCTCAGGAGGCCGATGTCGCGAAAAGCGGGCGCAAGGGTCGCGGTGTGGGTACCTTTCCCTCCTCTGATCTCCACGCGGCCGCCAGGACGCCCCGCGCCTTCTCGTCGCCGAGCGGCAGCCAGCAGCGCAGCACGCGGCGCCCGCAGGGCGCGCGAAGCAACACCGGCCCAGGGCTGAGCGCGGACGGTCGCCGATGGCCGCCGCCGCCGCCGCCGCCATCGCCGCCGCCGTCGTCGCTTCCAATGGTTCGGAGCTTGAGCAGGCGAACAGAAACGGGCCTTACGCACGATGGCATGACAGCCATAGTGGCCTACGCGGGTCGCCAGCGCGGCACGCTGCATCGGAGACCGGGGCGCTCACGCGCGACCTTTACGAGGGCAGCTTGCGCGCCCGTGTCAGCGCCAACGACCCCGTTCGTGTTGCGACGCTCTTTGGTTGCTCGAGGTGTTCGGATAGGCTCTGCGGGTCTTGGGCACTCTGGGAGACCCGCCGAGCCTCTCCGATGCTTTCGGATGGCCTCCGGAGCGCTTCGATTGGCTTCCTGAAAGTTCCGGCAACGTTCGGGTGCTTTCGGACAGTTACCTCCGGAAGACATCTGGAAATTATCTGCGACAATCGGGAGTTTTCGCCGCCGGTAGCGGGCCAAGTCTGCGGGCGCAAAGGGGGCCTGGTGGTTTTTGTGCGTGTTGTTTTTAATAAGAAAACCTATGCGAGTCTCTCTCTACGACTCCTTCTCTCTCTCTCTCTCTCATTATTTTTCTCGATGTGTTTCCGTTTCTCTCTCTCTCTCTCTCCCTGTCTCTCTACATGTTTCCATTGTCCTGCGTCAAACCTGCGCCGATCCTTCTCCCACCTAGCCGAGAGCATTTGAAACCTTCACAACAGGAACCCTTTGGAAAGCACCACAAAGGGATTCCATGTGAAAGCCTCTCAACAGGAACCCTTTGAAAGGCACCACAAAGGAGTTCCATTGGAAAGCCTCTCAACAGGTCTTCATTTGGGAAGCGCTACAAAAGGATTCCATTTGAAAGCATCTCAACAGGATTCCTTTGGAAAGCACCACAGAGGGATTCTATTGGAACGCCTCACAATCGGAATCTGTTGGAAAGCGCCACAGAAGGATTCTATTGGAAAGCCTTTCAGCAGGATTCGTTTGGAAAGCCCCACAATGGTACCATTGGAAAGCCTCTCAACAGGATTCCTTTGGCAAGCCCCACAGAGGTACTCTATGGGAAAGCCTCACAATCGGATTACATTGGAAAGCTTCACAATCTGATTCCTTTGGGAAGCACCCCGAAGGGAGTCTGTTGGAAGGCCTCACAACAGGAACCCTTTGGAAAGCACCCCAAAGGGATTCTAGTGGAAAGCCTGACAGCAAGAACCCTTCGGAAAATGCTACAAAGGGTTTCAATTGGAAAGCGTCACAAAGGAAATCCTTTGGAAAACTACACAAAAGGGATTCCATGGGAAAGCCTCACAATTGGAATCTTTTGAAAAGCGCAACAAAGGGATTCCATTTGAAAGCCTCACATCAGGAACCCTTTGAAAAGCACCACAAAGGAGTTCCATTGGACAGCCTCTCAACAGGATTCCTTTGGAAAGCACAACAGAGGGATTCTATGGGAAAGCCTCACATTCGGAATCCTACAGAAATCGCAACACAGCGATTCTACTGGAACGCCTCACAATCGGAATCCTTTGGAAAGCACAACAAAGGAGTTCCATTGGAAAGCCTCCCAACATGGTTTCTTTGGAAAGCGCAACAGAGGGATTCTATTGGAAAGCCGCAATCCAAACTGCTACCGTTGGGAGGATGGCGCTGGAACACAAATCCTCACAACAGGAACCCTTTGGAAACCATCACAACAGGAACCCTTTGGAAATCCTCACAACAGGAACCCTTTGGAAATCATCACAAAGGGATTCCATTGGAAAGCCTCCCAACAGGATTCCATTGGAAAGCACAACAGAGGGATCCAATTGGAAAGCCTCACAACAGGATTCCTTTGGAAAGCACCCCAAAGGGATTCTCATGGAAGGCCTCTCAACAGGATTCCGTGGGAATGCATCACAGAGGGAGGGTTCAGCGCCGCAGGTACGAACCCCTCCCGCGACCTCCTCCCTGCGACTCCTCTCCATCCTCTTCCTCCTCCCCCTCCTCCCCCATCCCCCCCTTCTGAAGGAATGCAACAACTTTGGGAAAACCATTGGAAAAACCAAAAAAAACAAAGAAACCTAAGTGCTGGAAACGAAAACTTTAGGAAACCCATTGGAAAAACCAAAAAAAACAAAAAAACAAAGATTCCACAGAGAGTGCGGGGATTCCCTTTGGACGTGTCCCTTCGGACGGGTGTTCCCCGCACTCTCTGTGGAATCTTTGTTTTTTTTGGTTTTTTTGGTTTTTCCAATGGGTTTCCTAAACTTTCCGTCTCCACCACTTAGGTTTCTTTGTTTTTTTTGGTTTTTCCAATGGTTTTCCCAAAGTTCTGGCATTCCTTCAGAAAAGGGGGAGAGGGGGAGGAGGCGGAGGAGGACGAGGAGGAGGAGGAGGAGGAGGAGGAAGAGGAGGATGATCGGGAACAGGATGAGGAGGAAGACGGAGAAGGATGAGGAGGAAGAGGAATGCGCTACGAACGAAAACACACAGAAGAGAGAGCGAGAGAGAGAGAGAGAGAGAGACGCATGAAACCCTCGGAGGGCCGAAAGCCCGCCGAATCATCCAGTCTGGAGCTGAAAAAGATCACGCTTAAAAACCACCAGGCCCCCTTTGCGCCTGAAGCCCTCTGGTGTACCCATCCCCTGAGCATTTGTTCGTCGCAGGCCGATGCTTGATGGACCTGGGGACCGAAGACGGCCTCCGAAGGCCAATTGTGAAACAAGCAGACGTCAGAAGCAAGGAGGATGAGGAGGTTTAAGGTGGAGGGATGATCAGAAGGCAGAGGAGGATGAGGGAGCAGGCCGAGGACAATGAGGGCGAGGAAAACAGGCGAAGACGAGGGCGACGAGGGGGAGAGGATGCGCAGAGGAACGAGCGGGGACGAGGAGGATCGCAAGAGGTGCCCCCTGCTTCTCGCGCCACGGCGGGAGCCCTCCTGGCCCCGTCTGCGGGGCTCGCGAGGGCGGCGCTCTGGGAAGCGCCCCGGGGGCCTCCCTGCGGCAGCCGGGGCCACCTCGGACCGTCGCCACCTCCTGGCAGCACCCCAGAGATCCCTTCCGCAACTCCGCCTTGCCATCGCTCGGACGTCCATTCCCTGTGCTTCTTTCGGTGTCGTGCGTGGCTCTTTCGCCACATGATCGAGGATGCTCCTCGAAGGTCCTCGCCGGAGGAAACCTGCACACGTCCGAGCGATGCCAAGCCGCCCTCCTCGAGAGGGGCAGGCGACCGTGCTCGGCAGGGTGTCATGCTCGGCGGCGATCCCCAGGGGAGGGGAAGAAAGCGAGCAGGGGCGGGCCGTCCTAGAGGGCTCGGGAGGCCCCCGGCCTTCCGAGGAGCGTGCGGAGCCTCCCCCCGAGGACACCGAGAACACTTCTGAGGAGGCGCGAGGGCGTCTGAGGAGTCCCGCCGCCTTCTGAAAAGGGCCTCCTCGTTCCCAGTTCCCCCCCTCGCTCGCCGCCGACAGACGCTGGACTGGGGCCAGCATCACCGACGAGCGACGACGACGACGACGACGACGACGAAGAGAGTAATTCCTTGACGACAACGAGAGCGGTCATCCTGCGAACAAGTGATCCAACTAATTGCTGTGAACTGTATGTTCGTATCCCTCTCCAGTGCACCGCCGGCCACGTCTATGAACTATCCCTCCCCTTGGGGGGCTTCTTTTCATACTGCCAAAAGGGAGAAGCATTCAACAATGCACTCCGTGCGCGCACCGCAACGCAGTGGCCGTCACACGAGCGAAGGCGCCCACGGGCCACTCACCAACTCGAGCAAACTGCAAGGAAACCTTGGTCGAGAGCGCCGTTCCCGAACTTGGCGGCCTCCAAGGCGTTCCAGAGGTAGCCGTGAAGAAGTATCGAGCGTGAGCCGTTGTCGTCGTAGTCGCCCCCACAAATATCAATTGAAATGCGATCACGTATCGAGCGATAGCGCCAATCCTGAGTTGCGATTATACGTATGACCAGTGCGCACGCGAGTACACTGCGATGAAGTATCGATCGGGAACCCTTGTCGTCGCAGTCGGGCATTCGCCAACTTGCGTGAACGTGCAAGGAATGCTCGAGCCAGAGCGCAGTTCCTGAGTTGGGGGACTTCTCTGGCCAGGGCGTCTTGGCATACATTGCGAGGGCGCATCGAACGGAAACCGTTGTCTTCGCAATCGGGCCCGAGTCGATTGCGAGGAAATCTCAAGCCAGAGCGCCCTGCATGAATTCGAGGGCCGCTTCGGCCAGGGCGTCGCACAATAATGCGAGAAAACAAAATAGCTCGGAGGCCCTTGTCGCCGCAGCTGGGCCTTGACAGAACTGAATCCCCATCGGTCAGAAGAAGTAGGTAGAAACATGAAGTAGGAAGGCGTTGAAAGCAGATTGGGTCTCCGCACGCCCCCTGAAGAGGAGAGGGGTAGCCACTCGAGCATTGAAGTAGGAAGGCGCTTAAAGTAGACTGGAATCTGGGAATCCAAAATACCTACTTTCAACGACCGATGGGTAATTTGCGAGGAAGTCTCCAGCCAGCGAGAGCGCCATCCCCGAATTGGGGGGGGGGCCTCTGGCCAGGGCACCGTGGAGCAGATCACGAGGACGTCTCGAACGGGGGCCGCCTTCACCGTGGCCCGACCTCCAACAACAAGCATGCGAACGACGACCAAAAACAGTGCTTACGCGAGATGGCATCGCGACCTTACGCGAAGGCTTACGCGGGCCACCAGCGCGACAAGCCTGATGGGGCCCCAGGACACACAAATAAATACACACAAATAAACATGTTCCCAATAGTTTCCTATATTTTCTGGATTTCTGTCTTCCCCCCCACTTCCCAAATTTGCCCATATCATCTGGGGAATCGAGGATTAATTGCGTCTGTGTGTTTAATTTCCTTCTGAAAGTCACAGTGGAGACGAGGGCGCGACCCTACGCCAGCAGCTTACGCGCGAATGTCGGCGCCAACGACACCGTTCTTTTTGGCGTCGCGCCTGTGGAGCGAGACCCGCAGTCGAACGGGAACGTCGCTCTGAGAGACGATGCAGTCGGCGCGCACAAAGTGGGATCTCACACGCGTGAGATCCCATTCCGTGCGCGCCCGCACGCATTTGGTACCCCCTCCGCGACACCGAGCCCCCCCGCGCCATGAGGTCCAGGGGTCACCAAATGCGTGCGGGCGCGCACAAAGTGGGATCTCACACGCGTGAGATCCATTCCGTGCGCGCCCGCACGCATTTGTATCCCCCTCACACGACCCCCCCCCCGCGCCATGAGGCCAGGGGTCACCAAATGCGTGCGGGCGCGCACAAAGTGGGATCTCACACGCGTGAGATCCCATTCCGTGCGCGCCCGCACGCATTTGGTACCCCCTCCGCGACACCGAGCCCCCCCGCGCCATGAGGTCCAGGGGGTACCAAATGCGTGCGGGCACGCACAAAGTGGGATCTCACACGCGTGAGATCCCATTCCGTGCGCGCCCGCACGCATTTGGTACCCCCTCCGCGACACCGAGCCCCCCGCGCCATGAGGTCCAGGGGGTACCAAATGCGTGCGGGCACGCACAAAGTGGATCTCACACGCGTGAGATCCCATTCCGTGCGCGCCCGCACGCATTTGGTACCCCCTCAGCGACACCGAGCCCCCGCCCATGAGTCCAGGGGGTACCAAATGCGTGCGGGCGCGCACAAAGTGGGATCTCACGCGCGTGAGATCCCATTCCGTGCGCGCCCGCACGCATTTGGTACCCCCTCAGCGGCACCGAGCCACCGCGCCATGAGGTCCAGGGGGTACCAAATGCGTGCGGGCGCGCACAAAATGGGATCTCACACGCGTGAGATCCCATTCCGTGCGCGCCCGCACGCATTTGGCACCCCCTCCGCGACACCGAGCCCCCCCGCGCCATGATGTCCAGGGGTCACCATATGCGTGCGGGCGCACACAAAGTGAGATCTCACACGCGTGAGATACCATTCCGTGCGCGCCCGCACGCATTTGGCACCCCCTCCGCGACACCGAACCCCCCCGCGCCATGAAGTCCAAGGGTCACCAAATGCGTGCGGGCGCGCACAAAGTGGGATCTCACACGCGAGAGATCCGAATCCGTGCGCGCCCGCACGCATTTGGTACCCCCTCAGCGGCACCGAGCCCCCGCGCCATGAGGCCCAGGGGGTACCAAATGCGTGCGGGCGCGCACAAAGTGGGATCTCACGCGCGTGAGATCCCATTCCGTGCGCGCCCGCACGCATTTGGGACCCCCTCAGCGGCACCGAGCCCGCGCGCCATGAGGTCCAGGGGGATACCAAATGCGTGCGGGCACGCACAAAATGAGATCTCACACGCGTGAGATCCGAATCCGTGCGCGCCCGCACGCATTTGGTACCCCCTCAGCGGCGCCGAGCCCCCCCACGCGCCATGATGTCCCAGGGGTTCCAATGGCGTGCGGGCGCGCACAAGGTGGACTCACGACGCTGAGATCTCATTCCTGGTGCGCGCCCGGCCGCATTTTTTTTTTTTTTGGCACCCCCTCCGCGACCCGAGCCCCCCGCGCCAATGAGGTCCAGGAGTCCATCGCTTCGGTCTGCGCGCACACAAGTGTGATCGGTGACGCGTGAGATCACATTCCGTGCGCGCCCGCTCGCGCATTTGATACCCCCTCCGCGACACCGAGCCCCCCCGCGCCATGAGGTCCAGGGGGTACCAAATGCGTGCGGGCACGCACAAAGTGGGATCTCACACGCGTGAGATCACATTCCGTGCGCGCCCGCACGCATTTGGTACCCCCTCCGCGACACCGAGCCCCCGCGCCATGAGGTCCAGGGGGTACCAAATGCGTGCGGGCACGCACAAAGTGGGATCTCACGCGTGTGAGATCCCATTCCGTGCGCGCCCGCACGCATTTGGTACCCCCTCAGCGGCACCGAGCCCGCGCGCCATGAGGTCCAGGGGGTACCAAATGCGTGCGGGCACGCA
>CAUYUJ010001535.1:75910-100112 GCA_963575745.1 Prorocentrum cordatum | reverse complement strand
TTCCTCATCATCATCATCAACCATCATCATCGCCCACATCATCATCATTAATTATCATCATCATCATCATCATCATCATCATCATCATCATCATCATCATCATCATCATCATCATCATCATCATCATCATCATCATCATCATCATCATCATCATCATCATCATCATCATCATCATCATCATCATCAATCATCATCAATCATCATCATCATCATCATCATCATCATCATCATCATCATCATCATCATCATCATCATCATCATCATCATCATCATCATCATCATCATCATCATCATCATCATCATCATCATCATCATCATCATCATCATCTTCATCAACATCATCATCATCATCATCATCATCATCATCATCATCATCATCATCATCATCATCATCATCATCATCATCATCATCATCATCATCATCATCATCATCATCATCATCATCATCATCATCATCATCATCATCATCATCATCATCCTCTCATCATCATCATCATCATCATCATCATCATCATCATCATCATCATCATCATCATCATCATCATCATCATCATCATACATCATCATCATCATCATCATCATCATCATCATCATCATCATCATCATCATCATCATCATCATCATCATCATCATCATCATCATCCCCCTCCTCCTCCTCCTCATCCTCCTCCTCCTCCTCCTCCTCCTCCTCTTCCTCCTCCTCCTCCTCGCGTCATATGCAGGACCACGACGTTTTTTGTTCGAGGTGGGCTCCAGCATCGTTCCACCGAGTCCTACCCCCTGGGCGTGGCCCGGGCCCCACTTGGCTTATCTGCCCCTATGGATTCTGGGCAGAGGCCGGTCCCTTCTCGAGTTCCTGGGGCCGGTCCCTTCTCGAGTTCCTGGGGCACGTCCCCAGCGGGGGAGGTGGGATGGTGGGGATCGGGGCGGGGATGGGGTTGGGGATGGGGGTCGGTGAATTTATAGCCGTGCCTGGGACAAACGAACATCCATCAAGAACATGAGACCCTCCTCTGGCCAACACATTCACACACACACACAGAACATCCGAGGGTACCCTCCCTACAGGGTGCACAGCAACATCCAACTAGAACCATGCGCGCTTCGCGCGCGCTTCGGTTCTAGCCAAGCTCAGGGACGGGATTTGCTATGAAGCTACCATGGAGCAGAACGCCAGGAAAAAAAATGCACGAGGACATATGGAGTCAAGAGGGGGACAGGGGAGGAGGGAAGCCTAAGTGTGTTTCTTTGGGGCGTCGGATGGCCGCGGCCGATGATACTTCTAATCGAATGAAAGGGTTCGCGCAGAGTGAGAGCGTACAAGGCAAGGCGCACAAGAGGGATGGTGCAGAGCAGGGCTTGGCCATGCGAGGTCCAAGCAATAGCCCACGCGAGGAAGGTGCACGACGCGAGCACCGCTGAGATATTCAAACACTTCGGAGGTGGTGTGGCCCTGCCCCATGGTGGTCCGGTCGTTTTCGCCTATGACATTCTCGCAGCTCGGGTTTCCGAGATGCCCTGAGCTGAGGTGGTGTGGCCACCTTTGCCTGAGGCATCTTCGCAACCCTGACCTCTGAGATGCCCTGCCTGATTGTGGTCATTGCTTCTCGCCTGAGACGGCCCTGCAACTGTGGGTGATGAGATGCACTGAGCTCAGGTGGTCAGGCCGCTTCCGCATTAGACATCCTCGCAACTCTCACCTCGAGGATGCTCTGCCCCCTGGTGGTCCGGCCGCTTTCGCCTGGGACATCCTCGAAACTCTGGGTTCCGAGAGGCCCTGAGCTGGGGTGGTCAGTCTAATTTCGCCTCAGACATCCTCGCAACTCTGACCTAGGAGATACCACGCTCCATGGTGGCTCGGCCACTTTCGCTTGGGACATCCGGGGAACCTGGATTCCGAGATGCCCTGAGCTGAGGTGGTCAGGACACATTGGCCTGAGATATCCTTGCAACTCTGACCTCATGCCCTGTCCTATGGTGGTCCAGCCACGTTCGCCTATGACATCCTCGTAAACTGTGGACTCTGAGATGTCATGAGCTGAGGTGGTCATGTCACCTCCTCACGACAACGACGACGACGACGACGACGACGACGACGACGACGACGACGACGACAACGACAACGACAACGACAACGACGACGACGAACGAACTCGGCGACGACAACTGGCCATCCGGGGTCGTCCTGGAGGCGTCTGGCGCTCCTCATTGAAGCATCTGAACAGTTCGTTCGGATCTCGTGGCAGGTCTCTTGGGGGCCTCCTGGAAGCAGTTCCGAGGCTCTTGGGGCCCGGTTCAGTGCCTGTTGGGGGCCGTTTGGGGTGCTTTGGGGGGCCCCTCGGGAACCTCTTGGGGGCCCCTTGGGGGCCTCTGGCGGCGTCTTGGGGGCCTCCCGGGCGCCTCTTGGGGCCTCCTGGGGGCCTCTCGGGGCCGAGGGCCCAGAAAGTCCGTTCGGATCCCCCGTCTGGGCCCCTTCTTAAAGCCGTCTTGGGGCCCTCTTGGGCCATCTTGGGTGTCTCTTGGGCTGTCTTGGGTCCCTCTTGGGTTGTCTTGGGGTCTGTTGGGCCCTCATGGGCTGCGTTAAGGCGGTCTTCGGGGCTTCTTGGACTGTTTGGAGCGTCGGAAAAAACCAAAAAGGTGCTTCTGCTAAAAAAGTACGTTCCCAAAGGAATTGGAATGTGTTGTGGGCGCCCAACGCCATCGAAAGCTCGCGCGCTCGCTTGTGCTGCGTTGTGCGCGGGCACAAATTTCGCGCCCGCGCCTGGCCCGCGCGCGGGCGGGCAAACTGGGCGCGCGGGCCGCCTCCCGCTTTCCTGCGCCGCGCGGCGCGCGGCCCCACGAGAAGGGCCCGCGCGCGCGAGGCGGGGGGGGCGTCAGCATGTGCCGCGCGGCGCGCGGCCCCACGCGAAGGGCCTGCGCGCGCGAGGGGGGGGGGGAGCGACGGCACGCGCCTCGCGGCGCGCGGCCCCGCGCGAAGGGCCCGCGCGCGAGGGGGGTGCGTCGTCACGCGCGTGGCTAGCTCTTCTGCTCGCTTTGCGTCGAACGCCCCGTGCAGGCGCGCCGCGGGGATCGCGTCGGGGCGGTTCGCGGCGCGCCTCGGGGTCGCGCGATGCGCAGGCATTGGTGCTTGCATCTCGCAGGCATGTGCGCTTGCGTCCCGCCGTGGCGGGCGACGCGCGCGCTTTCGCGCGCTCGCTTGCCCGCGTGGCTTCTCGCGCGTTGTGTGCGCCACCTCCTCCTCGTCTGGCAATTATGGGGCCCTCTTGGTTCCTTCGCTGGCGCAGGCCAATGCTGCTTATCCCCGCACGGGCGCATATCGCCCGTCGTCCCCACGTGGCCATGCGGGGCCAATGCGGCTTCCGCAGGTGCGCGGGCCCAGTCGGCCCATGCAGTTGGCGCTCTTGCACCCAATCGGCTTCCAACGCCGGCGCAGGCCAACACGGCTCGCTATCGCACGGGCGCATATTGTCCGTCGGCCCCAAGTAGCCGTGCGGGGCCCATACGGCCCTCGCAAGTGCTCCGGCGCAGGCCAATACGGCTTGTCATTATACGGGCGCATACTGTCCGTCGGCCCCACGTGGCCATGCGGGGCCAATACGGCTTTCGCAGGTGTGCGAGCCCAGTCGGCCCAAGCTGTTGGCTGCTCTTGCACCCAGTCGGCTTCCAACGCTGGTGCAGGCCAATACGGCTTGCTTTCGCACGGGCGCATATTGTCCGTCGGCCCCGAGTGGCCGTGCGGGGCCAATACGGCCCTCGCAAATGCTCCGGCGCAGGCCAATACGGCTTGTCATTATACGGGCGCATATTGTCCGTTGGCCCCACGTGGCCATGCGGGCCCAATACGGCTTTCGCAGGTGCGCGGGCCCAGTCGGCCCAAGCGTCTGGCTGCTCCTGGACCCAACCGGCTTCATACGCCGCTGCAGGCCAATACGGCTTGCTTTCGCACGGGCGCATATTGCCCGTCGGCCCCAAGTGGCCGTGCGGGGCCAAATCGGCCCTCACAAACGCGCGGGCCCATTCGGCCCCAGCGCTCAGTGGCTCTGGTGCAGGCCACTACGGCTTGGCATTTTACGGGCGCTTATTGTCCGTCGGCCCAGAGCGGCCACGCGCGGCCAATGCGGCCTGCGCCGCAGCGTGGGCGCTCCCTTCGCGTCGTCGCGTCACCTTTCCGTCAGCGTCAAGCGCAGCAACGGCTGAGTCTTGTGCTGTGCGCGCGCGCAACGCACTGCTTCGCGATGGCCGAAGCCGCGCCGGAGACTGTTCGCGCTTTTCTCCAGCGCGTCGAGGGGGCGGGCGCGCAGGAGGCCGCCTGGTTCGACTCGGTCGCAGCGGCGCTGGCAGCCGAGAGCATCACCGTGCCCTCAGAGCTGGCCGGGGCCAAGTTTGAGGACTTCCGCTTCCAGAATGCCGATCTGGATGGCGGCAAGAAGCGCTGCGTCCGCGCGGCCATCAAGTTGGCCGGGCGCGAGAAGGCCGGCGTTCCCGCGCAGCGCGAGCGGCGCGCGCGTGCACGCTCGCGCGCAGGGTGATATGAAGGAGCTGCAGACGGCCGCGGGATCGGCCAGCGGGGACGCCAGTGCCGCCCTCCTCGCGTTTCTCCAAAAGAAGGACGAGGCTTGTCGACGCGACAGCGCGCGCCCGCCGCCGCGCGACGTCGCGCGCGTCGCGTCGCAGGCGCCCGCGGCGGCCCACGTGGACATTTGTGCCACGCTCAAGACCGCGAGCCTCGAAGGCTTGCCCAGCGACCTCCTGCCCAGGCGATGCGCGGCTTGCCACGGCGGGGAGCGCGCGCCATCTTGCGCGCGACACTTGCGGCGTAGCTCCGACCTCGTGGATGAGCTTGCCAGCGAAGTGGCCAAGCTTCGGAAGCGCGGCATCGAAAAAGGTTTCGTCAACGTGAAGCTAGCCAGGTGGCTGCCGCAGCACCTCGCCGGGGCGCTTCGCGATGCCGACGAAGACGAAGCCAAGCTTTCGGAGGACCTGAAAAACTTAGCACAGGCGCAGCGCCTCACCGTCGCGCGCGCTCGCGCCGCGCCTATTTCCTCGCGCGAGGCCATGGGGGCGAAGGCGACGCCCAAGCGCGTCATGCCGACGCTCAGCCAATGGCACCTCGCGTGGAGTCGCTACGCGGTCGGTGCCCACGCCACCGGCCAGCTGAGCTACGCCGCGGCCGCAGCCCATCGCGACGTCTGCATGGCGGTGGGCCTCGGGGCGGCCCGCAACAAGCGGCGGGTGCAGCTCGCGGTCTATTATGACGAGCAGGCCCGCAAAGATTGGGCGGAACGCTCGCGCTCTGGCGACCCGACCTTCGTGGCCCGCACGCGTTTTCTTGCGAAAGTGTTTCCGCGCCGCGTTGGCCGCGCCGGTTGCGCGCAGGCAAATCGCGCGGCGAAGCGCGTGGACACCGCCATTCTCAATCGCGCAGAGGAGGCCTACGATGCCGACGAAGCCGCAGCCAAGGCGGCGCCGGCTGAGTCGTCGGCAAAAGGCGGCACCAAGAGCGCCCAGGCCCCCTCGTCGCGTCGGCTCGCGCGGGGCAGCAGCCCCCACTCCCCACCTATTCTTTCGCGCGGCGCGTTCGCAGGTGGCGACGGGCAAAGCCGCCGCGGGGAAGGGCCACGGCTCCGCGAGCGGTGGCAAGAGCGCGCAATGGTCGGGAAAGCGCTGGAACAGCTGGGGCTCGGCGGGCGATTACCACGGGCGCAGCTGGGGCGCAGCGGATCGCGGCGGGGAGGTGAATCGCAAGCCGCGCACGCCCCCGAGGGCCGTCAAGAGGGCCCGCCCATAGCGCCGCAGCTCCAGGGCGCAAGGGGGCCGCGGGCGCGCGGAGCACGCGGTGGCGCGCGGGCTCGCGCGGTGTCAAGAGTGACAGCGCGGGGGCCGAACACTTGTCGGCGCGCGGCGCATGCGAATTTAGCCGAACAATAGTCGGCGCGATGCCTTCTCACTCTTCGCAACCTACGCAAAGCAATGCGGCGCGATGCTTGGGCCGGTCCGCGCCGAAATTGCGCGGGCAATGAAACGGCCGACAGTTCGGCTCGCGCGCCATGTCATATTGCAGCGGCCGCGGCACACGCGGGTCGTTCCGCGCGCTCGCGCTCAGGTCCGCCGCTCAGCTTTTGCTGCGACCCGACGCGATCGAGGCTACTTTGTTCGTCGCGTTTGTTTGCAATGCGCGGGCGGCTGCCGCCGCCTCCACCAGCGCCGCCGTCGGGGCGTGTTCCTGCGCCGCCAGCTCCCCCAGTCCGGCGGCGCTCACGGTCTCGCGGCGCGTCCTCGACGCAGGCCCCGCGCGCATCGCGCGGTCCGCAATGTTGCATGTCGAACTCCGCCTTGCAGGCGGCGAACGACTGGGCTGCTCGCGCGCCTCGCCAGGTGAACGCCGACGATGTGGGGAAGCTACAATTCGTCGACGACGCGTGCCGTGAGCAAGTCGATTTCGAGCCAGCCGTTGACGTCAGCGCAGACGTCTGGGCCGCGGTGGAATGGGTGAACGCGCGCCAATCGGACCAGATTAATGCCGAACGCGAGCGCTTCATCTGCGACATTGAAGCTGAGGCGCGGGCGCTGCACGTGTCGGGCGAAGTAGCCCGCTGGCATGTAGGGGCCAATGCAGGCGTGCGCAAGGTGGCGACTGGCGTCAACGGCCCTTAATAGAGGCGCTCGCCGCTCGCACCGATTTCCAGGACGCCGCGTGCATAGAATTCTTTCGCCGCGGCGCGCCAACGGTGGGCCCGCTCCCAGTCTCGGGAAGCGGCGTGCCCGTGCAGCGTCCCGACGCGCAGCCGGTCTCAACCGTGCTAGGGGGCGCCGCTCAAGCCAGGCGCGCGTTGCTGGCGCCCCTCAAAGAGGACGCTCATTCGGCGACGTTGCTGCAGCAGTCTTTCAAAGAAGCGCGCATGGGTCGCGTGGCCCAGCCTGTCACGGCTGTGCAGGCCGACCTCAGTGCAAACGTCTTGTCGCCGCGCTTCGGGGTTGTGCAAACGCGACCCAATGGCGACATACGCGCTCGGGCCGTCGACGATCTCACTCGCGCGAAAGTGAACGGGTGCACCTCGGCAAGCGAAAAGTTTCGCCCCGAGTCCATCGATGCGCTGTGTCGCGTCGCCAGGGGCGTGGCGCAGGGCACGCGCGAACGCATCATGTTCTACAAAGCCGACATTGACTCGGCCTTCCGCAGGCTTCCCGCCATGCCGATGCATCGCCGGTTCCTGTTCTTCGTTTTCCTCGCGCAGGGCGTGGCCCATGTGGCAGGGCACCTAGCCATGCCCTTCGGCGCCGTCGCGTCCGTGCATGCGTGGGAAAGGGTCGGCGCGCTCATTTCGCACCCTGTGCGTCGCCTACTGTTCATTCCCGTGCTGCGTTTCGTCGATGACCTCTTTGGCGCCGAGCGCGCGGCATGCGCCGAGCATGCGCTCGAGTGCATCGTGCGGCTCGTGCGCTGCATCCTCGGCCCCTCTGCAATCGCGGCGGACAAGGTCGCCGCGGGCATGCCGCTTGTCGTCCTGGGCCTTCAGGTCCGTGCAGACCACGGCGGTTTCTCGTGCACTCCGTCGCCCGACAAGGTCAAGAAGTGGCGCGGTCGCATTGGCGACGCGCTCTCCTCAGGCGTTTTGCGGCCAGGGGACGCGGCAAAGCTTGCGGGCGCCCTGATGTGGGCATGCTCGGGCATGTTCCATCGCATCGGGCGCGCGCTCATCCGGCCCTTGTTCGCCCACTCGAAGCAGCGCGGCGTGGTGGTGCCGCAGCAGCTGCGCGTCGCACTCGAATGGTGGGCAGAAGTCTTAGCGCTGGAGCTCTGCGAGACCCGTGTCTGGGCACCAGATCAGCGCGAGGCAGCGCAGCTCTTTGTCGACGCGGCAAGCACGCCGCCCCGCGTCGCGGCTGTGCTCTTCCTCGACGGGCGGGCTTCCTACTCCGATTGGGCCCCCGCCGATTGCGTTCTGCGCCATTTCAAGCAAAGGGCGATGCGCAGATTGTGTCCCTCGAGCTTCTTGCGATCGCGTTTGGCCTTTCCACATTCAGCAGCGCGCTCGCGGGCAGGCGCGCGCGCCTCTGGTCCGACAACGTCGGTGCCGAGGCTGCCACGCGGAAAGGCGCTTCCAAAGAGTGGGACTATACGTGTCTCATCAATTCTTTGTGGCTGCAGGCGGCGCAATTGCGCGTCTCGCTCCGCGTCGACCGCGCCCCCTCGAAGCTAAACGTTGCCGATTTGCCGTCGCGGGAGCAGTACTGGCTCCTTCGCGAGATCGGCGCTTCTTTCGTGCTGCCGCGTCTTAGCGAGGCATTCTGGAAGCCCGATGCCTGGGCATCTCTTTCGGCCGCGCGGGCGTCGCTGCGCCGCGCGTGAGCGTCCGTCGGCCGACAGTTCGGCTTGCGCGCCAAATCGTCTTGCGTCGGCGCGCGCATGAAAGTTGTTTTATTCGTTTTCGTGTTGCGTCCACGAATGTCGCGCGTAGCGCAGCCGCTCCACGCGCGCTCGGCAAGCAGGGCTCGGCGGCAGAGGCATTGCTTGGCGCGCGCCGACCGTCGGAACGGCAATGGCCGGGCACGCCGCTTCCATGCGTGTCTTCCTGGAGAGAGCCGCGGGCCAAGGCAGGCACGATGCGGCGTGGTTCGATGCGATCGCGGCGGCGCTCGCCGCCGAAAGCGTGTCGCGCCCGTCCGCGCTCGCTGGGGCCAAATTCAAAGATTTCCAATTCCTGGGCGCGGACCTCGACGGCGGCCAAAAGCGTTGTATTCGGGAAGCTATCGCACTCGCGTCAAGCCTTCAGGTTCGCGGACTTCGCGCCGCGCCCCTGCTGCATCGCGCCCGCGTGCGCGCGCAGGAGGCAGCGCAAGTCCAGAGGCCGGTACCGGCGCGGGCGCAGGCCGCCGGGGGCATTGCCGTTGACGCGCTCCTCGAGACAAGGATTGCGAAGGCGCAGGGGGCCCGCGCGCCACAGTGCGGCGGGGGCCCGCGCGCGGAGCTCCGTTATCTTCGCCGGCGGCTTGACAGCGAGGAAGGCCCTGTGAGCGTCGCTGAGTGGCTGTCTTCTGGGCGCGCAGCGGCCCTCCTGGGCGCATGCCCGCGCTCCATCGCCTCTTTCAAGAGCGGCGTGGCAGCATGGATCGCGTTCGCGCGCGAGGCTCTTGCGCTGCACGGGCGCGAGCTGCCGCCGTCTGCCGACGGGTTGCTCGCGTGGTCGCTGCTGTTTCGCTCCGACCAGACCTTTTCCAATTATGTCTCTCACGTCAAGCTGGCTTGTCAGGTTTGCGATCTCCCTGTAGACGTTTTTCGTGACACGCCCCTTCGCCGCGCCAAATGCGCGATTCGCAAGCGCGGCGCTTTCCTGCCCAAGGGCGCCCCTATTCATCAGGGAGGACGCAGTTTGCGCGCTGCTAAATCTGGCAAAAGAGCGGCAAGAGTCCGCCGTTTTCGCGCAGCTCTTTCTTGTCACGTACGTGTTTCTCTTGCGACTTCCCTCGGAGGCCCTGGGCATTTCGTTCGACGGCGTCGCCTTTCGTCAGGGCGCAGGGGCTTCCCTCATTCTGTGCGACGGCCTCCTGCAGCTCAAATTGGCGCGCCGCAAGAACAAGCAATTCGGGTCCGTGCTGCAGCGAGCGTGCTGGTGCGCGCGCTGCACCAAGACGTGCCCGGCCCACGCGCTCGGCGCACGGTTCGCGGACCTGCCCGTGGGCACCAGGCCGTTCGCGGACATTAGCGCGGCCAGCTCGCTGAGCACGCTGCGCTTTCTCCTCGGTCAGCTCGGCGTCAAAGACGCGGCGCTCTATCGCACGCACGACCTGCGGCGCGGGCACGCACTGGACCTCCAGCAGAGGGGAGGCACCTTGCGCGAGATCCTTCAAGCGGGCGAATGGTCCTCGCCCGCGTTCCTGTCGTACCTCGATTTGACGCAACTCGAACTCGGCGCCGTGGTCGAGGCGCATCTAGCTGAGTCCGAGGACGAACTTGCCTAGGCAATGGCGACCCAGGCGTCGCGCGACGCCCTCGCGCGCACGCCTCCGCCGCTGCGTGTCACAACACCGCGGCGCCGCCGCACGCAACACCCGTTTCGCAAGGGGTGCGCGTGCCGCGCGCGTCGCCGCTGCGCGGTGCACCAGCATGCATCGGCTGGGGGTACTTGCATCCCTGGCGCCCCGCGCGTCGGCTCAGACTGGCACCGCCAGGCTGGACGGCGCGGGGGGTGCCGCACCCCTTGTCAAGTGGGTGCGGGCACCCTCGGGTGCGGGAGGCTTCTGGCGCAGCTGAAATTTGTGGTGGGCGCCCAACGCCATCGAAAGCGCGCGCGCTCGCTTGTGCTGCGTTGTGCGCGGGCACAAATTTCGCGCCCGCGCCTGGCCCGCGCGCGGGCGGGCAAGCTGGGCGCGCGGGCCGCCTCCCGCTTTCCTGCGCCGCGCGGCGCGCGGCCCCACGAGAAGGGCCCGCGCGCGCGAGGCGGGGGGGCGTCAGCATGTGCCTCGCGGCGCGCGGCCCCACGCGAAGGGCCTGCGCGCGCGAGGGGGGGGGGGGGAGCGACGGCACGTGCCTCGCGGCGCGCGGCCCCGCGCGAAGGGCCCGCGCGCGAGGGGGGTGCGTCGTCACGCGCGTGGCTAGTCTGCTCTTCTGCTCGCTTTGCGTCGAACGCCCCGTGCAGGCGCGCCGCGGGGATCGCGTCGGGGCGGTTCGCGGCGCGCCTCGGGGTCGTGCGATGTGCAGGCATTGGTGCTTGCATCTCGCAGGCATGTGCGCTTGCGTCCCGCCGTGGCGGACGGCGCGCGCGCTTGCGCCCCGCCCTCCCGCTCCTGGGGGTGCTTGCATCCCTGGCGCCCCGCGCGTCGGCTCAGACTGGCACCGCCAGGCTGGACGGCGCGGGGGGTGCCGCACCCCTTGTCAAGTGGGTGCGGGCACCCTCGGGTGCGGGATTCTGGCGCAGCTGAAATTTGTGGCCCTCTTGGGGCGGCATTTTGATAGGCCTGCGGGAAGGCACCTTGAAGCGTCTCGGCGCCTTCCTGCGACACCTCGGGGCCATCTGTTGTTGTTGTCGTTGCACTTTGGTTCACTTCCCCCATCTCGCGTTGCCAATCTCGCTTCGCTGGGGTCGCGCCGGGCGGACAGACCCGGCGAACGCGACTTTAAAATGAGCGCGCAGGTTATCATACGAGCGGGCAGGACGTTAAACCGAGCGGGATTCAGGAGAGGACAATGAGCTAGCACGCGGTACAAAAGAATTTGCAACAGTACCCCCTTGTGCAGTCGTTATAATCAGCGCACTCATATCCTGGAACAATCCATTCACGGCCGTTACCGTCACCCACACAGCAAGTTTGATAAACGAAATGAACGTCTAATCCGTAAGCCCTCTTCCTGACGCAGCAGTAAGTGTTTGCTAAAGGGCACTCCAACGTACAGTACGCCGAGGAACGGAGATGCACGTCGCCAGGATGTTTATGCTGGCGATGCATGGTTGAGTTGAGGTTCTGGACATCGATCGGTATATCCTCCACTCTCGCCTCCTCATATTGTTTGTGGTCCGAAGTCGCGTCCTTCCAAATGTTCGCGATTTGCGGTTCGCTGGGGCCCGACGCCCGTGACTGGAGTAGCCCCACGCCGTCGGCCTCGTTCGTGGCGTCGCAGTTGTGCGAATCCTCCTCCATCAGGCAGCGTTCCTCCGAGGTCTTGGCTAAGTCATCGGCGGCAACGCAGCCGCGGCCGACGAGCAGGATGGCGAACGCTCCCGCAAGCACCACGACGTTCATTGCGGCAACGGCGGAGTAACAGGGGCTTGGCAGCAATAGGCGCAAACCAAATGTTCCCTATTCCTGAAGAGTTGCCACAATGTCTTGAGCCAAAATGGTTACGGAGCGCCTTGGGGCCATCTTGGGCGTCTTAGGCGATGGTTCGGTGACTCTCTGGGCTGCATTGGACCGTCTTGGAACCTTCTTGGAGCCCGTTTCAGCACGTTTCGGGACTGCCTTGGGCCGTCTGTGAGCGCTCCCGGAGGCCGTGACACGCCATGCCCCCCCGTGGTCCCTTGGCCCGTCCAGGCGGCCTCGTCCCCCGGGTCTGTTCTGGAGCCTCTTGGGGCCTCCTTGGCGCCTTCTGGCGGTCTTCTGTGAGGCCCCGGGGCTCCCCGAGGGCCCCGGGGCTCACATTTGCGGCCGTCTTGGGCCCTTCGTGGGCCGTCCTGGAGCTCTCTGGGGCTGAATGGGAGCCCTCTGGGGCGCGTCCTCGGCCGGACCGACAGCGAAAACAAGCAATATTTTGAAAATATACGTTTTACAAAGGGAATGGGGCTATTTTGGCCCCTCGAGGCTCTCTTTGGGGCTTTATTGGGGGTCGCTTGGGGTGTCTTGGGGGCTTCTGAAGCCGCCTTGGAGGCCATGTTGGGCGTCTGGGAGCGACCTTCGGGCGTCCTGGGTCTATTCTGGAGCCTCTTGGGGCCTCCTTGGTGCCTTCTGGCGGTCTTCTGTGAGGCCCCGGGGCTCCCCGAGGTTGTGGTAGCGGCGCCGGCCCCGGGCGCCCGGACCCGGTGCGCCGTTATATGTATACAAGCACGAAGAACACTATGGTACCATCCCCGAACCGACCTCGATCTCGTGTAAACCTCGGTCAGACCGTACCCGTTGCAGGGGAACTCCTCCTTCTCCTGCTCCTGCTCCTCCTCCTCCTGCTCCTCCTGCTCCTCCTGCTCCTCCTCCTCCTCCTCCTTCTCCTCCTCCTCCTCCTCCTCCTCCTCCTCCTCCTCCTCCTCCTCCTCCTCCTCCTCCCTGGCTCTCCGAACGCCGGTCGATGATCCTGAGAACGTGTTTTTAGCGCCAGCGTGCACTGGCCCATCGAAGCCCTGCAATACGACGTGGGTGGTGCAACGATGGCCGACACGGGCCGAGCGGGATAAACACACACCGGGCTAACACACGTCCTGAGGATCAGCGATCCAGGGCCAAACGTCGACACATGAGACCCTCCGTCGGCCAAAACAAACAGAACATCCAAGGGTATCCTCCCCAGGACGCACGAGAACATCCAACAAACACGAAGAGCAATAGGGCATCCTCCCTGAACCGACCTCGACCCCATACCTCGGTCCGACTGCAGCGACAACGCGTGCTGGTGCATCAAAGCCCTGCAATACGACACAGGTGGTGCAACGATGGCCGACTCAGGCCGAACGGGGTAAGCACACACATTTTGGGACACCCAGAAGGGGGTACGTACAGCTGAAAGAGGGTGATGCAATAGATGTGGGGCAATTGTATTGCAAATGTTGTGCCGGAGAATTGGATTGCATTGTATTGTAAGTAATGTTTTGCACGCGATGGTCCAGCAATACATCTGCGCCCCATAATGTATTGCACTCCCCAAACGTATTGCAACCCCACAGACCTACTGCACCAAACATATTGCACCCCCCCCTGCCGCTGGACCCCCCTTTTGGGTCAACCCGGACATTCGGCCTACGCACGCCCTGAGGATCATCGATCCAGGGCCCGGCGTCGGCTGCGACACCATCGAGCTCCAGACTGCGCGGTTCCAGGAGTCGCCCTCTCTCGTTCGCCCCCCCTGGGAGGGGACGGGGGCCCACGGGCGGAGGAAGGGGGGAGGAAGCTGAGGAGGGGCAAGGTCGGCAGCATCAGCCCACGCTGGCCCGGAGAAGCGGATAAAAGCATGAAGCAGGAGGGCGGGACGGAGGAGACTGGAGCTCAGGCCCTCCCATCGAGAATCACAACACGCAGCAACAGCAGATCGACGAATGGAGCAGAAGGCGCTTGAAGCAGATTGGGAGCTGGATATCCCCAAATGCCAACTTTTGACGACCAGCCTGTCGTCCCCACCTCCTTCTCCGCCTCCGCCTCCTCCTCCTCCTCCTCCTCCGCCTCCTCGTCCTCCTCCTCGTCCCCCTCCTCCTCCTCTTCCTTTTCCTCCTCCTGCTCGTCCTCCTCCTCCTCCTCCTCCTCCCTCCTCCTCCTTTTCCTCCTCGTCCTCGTCCTCGTCCTCCTCCCCTCCTCCTCCTCCTCCTCCTCCTCCTCCGCCTCCGCCTCCTACCTCCGCCCCTCCTCCTCCTCCTCCTCCTTCTCCTCCTCTCCTCCTCCTCCTCCTCCTCCTCCTCTCTCCTCCTCCTCCTCCTCCTCCTCCTCCTCACCCCTTCCTCCTTGGTCACCTCCTCCTGCTCCTCCTCATCCTCCTCCTCTCGTTGTACCCACCCCCGTCCCTGGTGGGCCAGGGTCCCTTCACGCCACCAGCCTGCCACCTCCGGGTGGGGATGGGTGCCCTGGAGCCCGACGGAAGCCGCACCTTTTCCGCACGTAGGGTCCGGTCGGGCATGCCATCCTACAGGCGGACGCTGAACAAAAACAACAAAAAACAAAAAACAACAAGAAAAGCAAGAAAACAAATCAAAAATCAAAAATCAAAAATAAAAATATATATATATATATATTATAATATATATATATATATATATATATATAAATAAATAATAATATATATATAAAAAAAAAAAAAAAAAAAAAAAAAAAAAAAAAAAAAAAAAAAAAAAAAAAAAAAAAAAAAAAAAAAAAAAACGCCCCAGGACTAATTCATAACCGACTTAAGCCTGGGAGGGAAGATCGGACACCGGGGAAAACGTTTTCCCAGAGGCAAAGGGAATTCGGTTACCGCGGGTTCGTGTAGTGTCGACGCCAGCGTTGGTTTCTGACACCGCGCTGGATCGTTCAACCTTTAACGATCAGCATTTCCCGAAACGCCCGATCGTTCAACATCAGCCGATTCTGTGTCGCCACCGGCTTTCAACGTTGATCGCCGGCGGCGGGGTCCGCGCCCGTCGTCGTCGTCGTCTTGGTCGTCGGTCGTCGCCATCGTCGTCGTCGTCTCCGTCGTTTTCGTCGTCGTCCTCGTCGTCGGTCGTCGTCATCGTCGGTCGTTGGTCGTCGTCGTCGTCGCCGTCGTCCTTCGTTGTCGTCGTCGTCGTCGTCGTCGTCGTCAGCCGTCCTTCGTCCTCCTCCCTCCTCCGAGCGGCACGCGGGTCCCTTTGCCGCCCGCGCTCTTCAGTCGGGAGCCGGCGCAACTCCCCCACCTCAGGTTGCGACCCACCGCTCAGCGGCGAGCCACCCCCAAGGAGGAAGGGGTGCGCCGTCCAGGGCCTACACCTCGCACACATGGGACCAGGTCGGCGATGTCCAGGACGGCGCGGGCGGCCGCGACGGCCAGTTGCCCGCCTGCGCCCCCCAGCGCCCAGTGGCGGCCGCGCCTCCAGGCGTCTTGCGCCACCGCTCGCACCTTTCGCTGCAGTTGCGCCTCCCGCGGCAGGCCCAGCGGCGTTCGGGCCAGCGCCGCGCCGCCCCGCCCTGCCGCCAGCCGCGCCGGCCCAGCCCCCCGCAGCCCGCGGGCGCAACGCCGCGCTAGCCGCCGCCCCTGCGCCTTGTTCCAGCGGCGTCGCGCCGCGGGGGCGGCGCCCCGCGCCGTCGGCAGCCTCCGTCCGGCGGCTGGCCAGGCGGCCCTGCGCGGCGTCAGCCTGCGTCTGTAAGCCAGGCGCCGTCAGCGCCCTCCGGCCGGTGCAGCTCCAGGCCCTCCAGCTTCTCCAGGCGGCGGCGCCGCGGCCCAGAGCCGCGCCGGCGCAAGCTCAGCGGCGGCCCGCCACGGCCGCTCCTGCGTGGCCGCGAGGACCGCGTCCGCGGCGCGCCGCTGCAGCACGCTGCCGAGGCTCTGCTGCAGCTGCCCGATGGCCGCGGAGCGTGCCGCGCTACTCGCGGGGGCGAGCTGGCGCACTAAGACGGCCGCGCCCTCGCCGAATCTCTCATGGTCCTCCACGACGAATGGGATCATCGGCACGCCCGGGTAGCGGGCTCGCTTCCTGCGCTCTGCGGCAGCGGCGGCGGCCCCGCCCCGCCTCGCGGCGCCGTTCGCCAGGGCGTCCTGCGAGGTCGCGCTCACGACCGCAGGGTCGATCAGGAGTGGTGCCGCGACACCTGACGCGTGGACCACCAGACCCACGCGCGCGTCGGGGTTTTGCAGTGAGGCGCGGGGCAGCAAGGTCTCTCCGTGCACTGCGCCACTCCGCCAGCACCGCGCGGCCCGCGTCATGCCTGTGGACCAGCCACCCGCCGACTGGGCAGCTCCGAGCGCGCCGGACCTTCGGGTCCAACGGCGCGCCGCGGACGCTGCCGTCTGGGCGCCGGTATCGGCCCAGCCCTGTGCAGAACGGCAGGTCGAGGTTTAGCCAGAACCCCGCTGCGATGCCGAACTGCGCGTCAGTGAGGCGGTGGAAGGCTCGCGAAGGGGCCTGCAGCCAGCCGCTTACCCCGGCGCTTCCGGCCGAGCGCAGTGCCGCAGCCGCGTCGGGGCCCGCGCTCGCCGCCAAGCCGGCGACCAGGCGGGCAGCCGCAGCAATAGGGGCCCTAGCCAGGGAGTGCTGCGTTGCTGCCAGGGCCTCGTCGCCCACCTGGGCGGTCGCGTCCTCCAGCGCTGACTGTAGCGCAGCCATGGCCGCCGGAAGGCAGCGGCGCGCCCACTGGCTCAGGGCGGTCAGGGCGCTTGCGTCCGTCAGCCTGAGCAGGCAGTGCGGCAGGCAGAGGTGCAAAGAGGCGGCGTGAGCTGCTGGCGCCGACAGCTCCGCGCTCTGTAGCCCGAGGCCGCCTTCTCGTCCGCTTAAGAAGAGCTGCATGCCACCGCAGTCGCCCAGCTGGTGCCCGCGCGGCAGGGCGTGCTGCGCTTCTGTGGCCAGCGCCGCGTCCAGCGCGTTGGCGTCGGCCGCGGGGATGCCGCACGTGCGGGCCAGGAACGTGAAGTCCGAGGCCGTCTTGTGCCGCAGCAGCACCAAAGCGTTCTGTCGGTCAGGGCCGGCAGCCTGCAGCTGGCGGAACCGCCGGAAGACGCGCGCGCGGTTCTGTGCCAAAGCCGCCACCTCGGGCCTTCCCTCGGGGAGCAGGCTGCCTTCGGCTGGGACGGCCGCAGGTGCCGCGGGCACCCAGCGCTGACGGGGGCCCGCCGTAGGGGGCCCGCCGTGCTGGAGCACCAGCGCTCTTGGCTCCACCTCCCGTCAGCCAGGGAGCGTCGCCACGTCCACCTCCCGTCCAGGGCTGATGTTCGTCTTCGCTGGGTTTCCGCGCAGACCCACCGCGGCGCAGGCCCGCGCGAACGCCTGTTCGGCGGGCTGCAGGGCGGTGGTGGCTGCAGGGCGGTGGTGACGCCTCCTCCTCCTCCTCCTCCTCCTCCTCCTCCTCCCCTCCTCCTCCTCCCTCCTCCTTCTCTCCCCTCCCTCCTCCTCTCCTCCTCCTCCTCCCTCCTCCTCACTCCGCCTCCGCCTTCCCCTCCGCCTCCTCCTCCTCCCTCCGCCTCCGCCTCTCCCGCCTCCTCCCTCCCTCCCGCCTCCTCCTCCCTCTCTCCTCCACCTCCTCCTCCTCCTCCCTCCTCCTCCTGCCTCCTCCTCCTCCTCCTCCTCCTCATCCTCCTCCTCCCTCCTCCTCCTCCTCCTCCTCCTCCTCCTCCTCATTCCTCCGCCGCCTCGCCTCCGCCTCCGCCTCCGCCTCCGCTCCGCCTCCCTCCTCGTCCCTCCTCTCCTCCTCTCTCCTCTCCTCCTCCCTCCCTCCTCCTCCTTCCCTCCTCCTCCTCCTCCTCCTCCTCCTCCGTCCCCTCCTCCTCCGCCTCCTCCTCCTCCTCCCCCTCCTCCTCCTCCTCCTCATGTTCCTTCTCCTCCTTCCTCCTCCTCCTCCTCCTCCTCTCCTCCTCCCTCCTCCTCCTCCTCCTCCTCCTCCTCCTCCTCCTCGTACCCCCCCCCCCGGAGGCCGTGCCTGCTCCTCCGCTGGCAGCGGGGCGTCCCTTGGCTGCTGTGTCGACGGCATCGGGCCTGTGCGCCGCTGCGGCGTCCCCCCTTCGCCCTCGAGAAGGAGGAGGAGGAGGACGACGACGACGACGAGGACGAGGACGAGTAGGAGGAGGGGGACGAGGAGGACGAGGAGGACGAGGAGAACGAGAAAGAGGAGGAGGAGGAGGAGGAGGAGGAGGAGGAGGAGGAGGAGAAGGAGAGGGGCAGGAGGGGCACCTCGGCACTTCTTCCCCCAAGCAGTACTCGCACCTAGGGCTTTTCGCTTCTGGGAGAAGCAGCTGGGCGTGGGGGCCGGCCTGGCGGCTATGACGTCGCCGTCGCCGCACTGTCGCCGCCGCCTCGTCGCCGCCCGTCGTCTGGGCCTGCATTGCTTCGCATTGCTTTGCATTGCCATGCTGTGCTACGCCACTTTGCGTTGCATCGCCGCTGCGCCGATCCTCGAGGGAGGCGGCGGGCGGGGGGGGCCGAGCGGGGCTCGCCGCGCCGCACCCCGAGCGTCGTCGGCGGCCCCTCCTCCTCCTCCTCCTCCTGCTCCTCCTCCTCCTCCTCCTTCTTCTTCTTCTTCTTCTTATTAGTACTATTACTATTCTTTCCTTACTAGTATTATTACCATCACCAGTATGATTCATATGGTTCCTCTTACTATTAAAGTGGTGGTATTAATGTTGCATTGGTTTAGTATTACGAATAGTATTAGTATTATTAGTCTTTTTCATAAGATTATTATTGACCGTACTGGTATCATGAAGATTAAAAATACGATTATATGATTAGTAGTACCAATAGTATTGTCATCGTCATCATCAGCATAATCATTATTATTAATAGTATTAGTATTAGTATTACTGGTACTAGCATGCTTATGATTAGTATTGTTAGTAGCTTGATCTTCTAATTAATACTAGTAATAGGAGTGTTTCTCTTATTCTTATTACTCATATTAATATGACCAATAAGTGTCGGCCTTCTTCGTATTATCCTTCTTAATCTTAACACTAGTATTAGTATTCCTTGTATGCGCATTCTTAGGTAAAAATATTACTCTCAGTAGTATCATCCGTATTGTGCGTAGTCGTATTATGCTCAGTAGCATACGTCTGCGTCTTACGATTCGTAGTATAATGATTATCCTCCGCAGAACTAGTCCTAGTATGTTTCTTGTTAGTATGAGTATCAAGACTCTTCTTCGTTTTTTTTTGAAATATTAATACAATCATTAGTGTCAGTATCAGTCTCCTTAATAGTATGAGTATTTTTCGTAAGCGTATTCATATTAGTATTACTCTTACAGTATTCGTATTATTCGTATTCGCATTAGTCTTATTCATGTTATTCTTAGTCGTAGTCTCCTCATTAGTATTATTCATATGTTCTTAGTGTTAGCCGTATTCGCAATAGCATGGTTAATATTAATACTAGTCTTCTTATGGCTCGTAATGATATTCCTTCTCCCCCGCCTCCTCCTCCACTTCCTCCTCCTCCACCACTTCCTGTTTTTCCTCCTCGTCCTCCTCCTCCTCCTCCTCCGCCTCCTCCTCCTCCTCCTCCTCCTCCTCCTCACCCGGTGCCAGGCCCAGAAGGGGCCTGGGGCTGGGGTCGGCGCTGGTGTAGAGTCGGACATGGGACAGCGGGACATCCTCCAGCGGATTTGTCCACAGCCCCCGCCTGGGGGATCGATCTTCGCGGACCTCCACAGGCTGCGGGGGGGGGCCGAGCTGGGCTCGCCGCGCGGCACCCCGAGTGTCGTCGGCGGCGGGTGCCAGGCCCAGGAGGGGCCTGGGGCTGGGGTCGGCGCTGGTGATAGAACCTCCGTCCAGGACGAGGCCCCCGACAGCGAAACCGCACGGTCAGGCAGGGCGAGGCATCGGGCCCCTACCGGCGGTCCATGGGCGACTGGGGGGGTCGATGCGTCGCCCCCATGGGAGCATGCAGAGCAACACACAGAGGCGGCCCCCCTATGGCGCCCAAGAGCGCGCCAGGTCGAGCACAGAGGACAGAACGCGTCACCCTCACATGGCGCTGTGGGGCGCAGGGACGCTATTTGAAGCGCTCTTCGGCGCTGTTTGGCGCCACGCAGCGCCACTGGGTTTTTTTTTTCGCCGGTGTAATGTTTCCAGTCCAGGACGAGCCTGCAGTCAGCGTGCTACCATAAGGAACGCACCGTCGGGGACGAAGGGAGGAGGAGGAGGAGGAGGAGGAGGAGGAGGAGGAGGAGGAGGAGGAGGAGGAGGAGGAGGAGGAGGAGGAGGAGGAGGAGGGGGGGCTTGCCTGGCCACGGCGAGCCTCGGCCACGAAGAGGCCTCCGGACCCAAAGCCCAGGGAAGGGCCCGAAGACCAGAGGCCCCCCCTGAGCCTACAGCGGGCCTCGAGTCAAGCGTCTCGACCGCATCCCGCCCCAGCGTTGCCCCCGTCGACCTCCCTGACCCTCCCCCCCGTCCCCTCCCCCGCGCCCCTGGCCACCTCCCTCCGCCCCCTCCGTCCTATCCGTCCCCGCCGCCCCCGCGCCCGCCACCTCCTCCGCGCCCCTCCCTCCCCACCCTCCCCACCGCCTTGTCCGCCCTGTCCGCTCCCTTCAGGCCTCTTCCGCCCAACCTGCGCCGTTCCTTCCCTGCGCCCCTCCGCCCCCTTTCCGCCCCTTCCCTCCCGGACCCTCCCCGCCCCCTCCCCGCGCCCCTGCCCGAGGGGCCGAGCGCCCAGCGCGGGGCGACTGGCCGCCACCCGCAGCCTGGAAACCTGGGCCCTGGCCGGGCCCGCTTTCGGACCCCGCCCCCGAACAGGAAGAGGAGGAGGAAGAGGAGGAGGAGGAAGAAGAGGAGGATCGCACGCCACTGAAGGGAAAAGGGGGAGCAGGTTTCAACGGTCCAAAAAAAAGGGCCCATCGGAGTGGACCTTTTTTTGTCACCCTGGCAGGAAGGCCAACGATCTGCCAGGGGCCAACGACAGGGCCCCCTTTCTGGGTATCACGCGACCGCTTCGGCGTCCTCCACATCGCTGCATGGGGCCCGTTCCTGCAGCTTGGGTCCCGAACCCGGCCGCTTCGGACTCGTTCACTCCAACGGCCTGGAGGACGTCTGCCAGGCACAAAAATTGCATCGGGGCCCGCTTCTGGCCCTAAACAACGGCCTTCTCGCTGCTGGGTCGTTTTGGGCCCCCAGCTCCCGCGCCCAGGCCCCAGGAGTTCTCCAACGGCCCAGCCTGAGAGGTGCGTTGGGGCGCTTCCCTCTGAAGACTGCACTCGAAATCGTCCTGCCAGGGTCCACCAAGGATGCCGGGAGCCTTCGCGGCCCCGCCGGAGGCCCCGAGATCCCGCGGACACCGTGGCGCAGGCCTCACAGGTCGAGCAAAAAAAGATCGGTGGGCGCCTTTCAGTCGCGACCGAGAACTCTAGCAGGGCATGTCCGCGAACGAAGACAGGAGACTGCTGGGCCTCAAACGCTTGCGCCACCAGTTCTGGCACCAGGGGCTCTTGGGGATGACGCGAGGGCGAGAGGGGGGTCCTGGGAGGGGAAGGCAGGAGCAACGGCAATCCCATCACCCCCCTCCTCTCCAGACCTCCCCCTAGCCTCGGCAAGCGCCGACTCCATCTCCGACCCCCAGGGAGATCATCGCGAGCCCCTGGGCCCCTACATTGCCCCACTGGCCCACGTCGGAATAGTGGGTCTCTGCCCTGCATTTGCACTGGAGCAACGGACGCGACACATGGGGCATTCCTTCGGAAGTCGCGACCACATTGTTCGGGCATCCGAACGGCTCAGCCCCCGCTTTCGCGAGCCCATCTGCTTGCTCATTGCCCTCCCTCTCGAACAGGCTGGCCCGTCCATCTCGAACTTCCGCCATGGAGGGAGGTGCGGGCCGCTACCCAACCGAACTCCACAAGCGCAGGCATTCCTTCTCGAAGCGCCTCCTTCCACAGGTGGGCACCGGCGTTGCCGGGCCGCTCCGCATATCTAGCATCCCAAATGCACTGAACCGCACCTCTGCTATCGGAAATGATTGTAGATTTGCCTACTAAATGCCTCAAGGCCATGAGCACAGCACGATCCTCCCCGCCCCGAGCTACCTGATCGGGCCCCAAACGCGGGGGGGGCGCTCCGTGCCACCCCGCTAAGGGTCGGCACTCGCGATCGCAGATTGCCACTCCCCAACGGGCCACCCGAAATGACGGAAAAAGCCGGTCTACTCCTGAGCCATCGCAAAAGACATGGCCCCCGTCCAACGCCAAGGGCGGTGCCAGCCTTTCAATCTTGAGCTCCCACACTGGGTTCCACCTAGGGCGGGACAAGGCTCGGCGGGGGCCCGGCACGATCCCACTAGAACAACGCCCTTGCAAATGCTCGGGCCCAGCCTGCAAGCGCCTAACCGAGGATGCAAACTCCCACGGGGGGAAGACCCCCACGCTTGGCCGGCTGGGCATTCAAAGTGGCGATGGAACAGACTGCCCCTAGCATCCCCGCAAATGAGGCACTCCGCCGGCAACTGAATGTCATGCTTGTGCAGCCTTGCTTGGCACCAGCGCGGGCCAATGACTAGGCCGCAGAGGACTCGTTGCCCCCGACCCCCCCGCCGCCAGTCAGAAACCCCACCTTCCCCCTCGAGCGAGGCCTTCCACCTGCGGTGTAAAAGCTCATCGAGGGGTCGCCAAAAGTGTCGCCAGCCCATCCTTGCCCTGGCCCACCTCGGCCAAGCCTCAGCGGTCAGAGAGGCGCCTGGCCGCGAGCATCGCTCGCCTAGCCACCATCGCTGGGAAAACCCGGCGAAGGTCCCAGACTCCCCCGTGGCCTCACGCAAGGTCCACGGGTCGTCGAAAACGACCCCAACCCGCACACAAGCGAAGAGGGCTGCAATTGGGTCTCGCACGCGCGGCCAAGGCCGAGGCAGCAAGAGTACCTGCGACTGCAGCACCACAGGCGACAGGCGTTGATCATTCCGAATCTGGCTGTAAGCGCGGAGGGCGTCAGCCGAAATGATGACTAGCGGATGCTTGACCCAGCCTCCTCGAGCGCACATGGAAGGCCAGCTCGACGGGGCATCCATTCGGGGGGCCCCCCTCCGCCCTGGGCGCAGACAGGCGAAGCCGCTTCAGCTTGCCACTGGGGAGCCCCTGACTGCTGGCTCCAGAGGGCCTTCGGAGCGATCCCAGCCCTAAAGATCGACCCGCGCGGGGCCCCCGCATTCCGCGGCGAGAGGACATTGGCAACTTGTTGCTGGGCCTCGAAAGAACGCTCGTGCTGGGCGCTGACCCTCCGTCTAGCGCCGTCAGAGGCGTCGCCGCCAAGATCCCCGTGGACCCAGGCTCTCACCGACGCAGGCAAGCGGCTCGGCAATGGGAAGCCCAATGCGCTGCATATCGGCGGCCGGCGAAGCGAAGAACGCGACCGGCTCTCGAGCGAAGACCTGCTCTTCTCCAACTGCACGCAGCGAGACGCCATTCATAACAAGCTCAACGAACACAGCGGGCCCCCCTACCGCTGCCCTGCGGAGGGCGCCAAGCAGAAGCAAGCGAGCAAAGGTGCTGGCCCCAAAGCAGCCAGCTATGCATTTGCCATTCGGCTGGAACCCCCGACTGATAGCCCCCTGCCAGGCCACTCGCCGAGGCCCCCGACACAGGCAACATTACGCCCGCAACAAAGCCAAAGGAAAAGAACTGGCACAGGCCGCTGCCAGCAACTCTTCGCACGAAATGCGCCCACAAAACTTCCGCTGGTCAACGAAGAGCGTCGCTGTTTCAAGCCCTGGGATCGACCTCGCGCAGGCGCTCAAGGCACCGTGGACCCAGGCGCTCTCGTCGCACGCCGCGCTGGAGCTGAGCCCCCAGAAAACCCGTTGTTCGAACGTCCGTTCCCAGGCCGCGCGCAGGCCATGACGCGCGCGGCCCCATGCTCTGGCCCAGAGGGGGAGGAGCCCGATGGGCCTCACCCCTCCTGACGGCTCGTCTAAAAACACAACCGAGACCATCCGCGCCGGCCCCGCATCGCAAGATCGCCCCCGAGCCGTCAGAACCCCCGCAAACGCTTCCACCGGGGGCCAGGGGAGCTGCAGGAGGAGGCGCGGACAAGAAGCGCCCCAACCAAGGGCGGTCGAGGGACTGAAAGAGGCCGCGGCCGCCAGCACCTGGTCAGCCGCGATGGGCGGGAGGTCGTCAGGGACCGACCAGCCGCTAGGATTGCCTTCCGAGACTCTGGAAGGTTTGGTCCAAATTGGGATCCTGTCTTGCAAAGTGCGATCGAGTGCCGCTTGGCCCACTAGCGGCCGAATGCCCTCCACGGCCTCCGCGCCCCCGGCGCCTTCGCCATCTGCAGCCACGATAACGGCTGCAGCTGGAAGGCCAGGGGGCCCCTCGGGGGGGGGAAGGGGGAAAGAAAGACACGCACAAGAAAAAGGGAAGAGAAGAGAAGAGG
>CAUYUJ010001535.1:70000-72500 GCA_963575745.1 Prorocentrum cordatum | reverse complement strand
AAATTGTTCGGTGAACCTCGCGGGCCTACCCCATGCATCCTTGAGCTGTCGGCCACGAGTGGCAGCTGTCACTGACCACCTGGAGGTCCCATTTCGCGGCTGTCGGCGCACGGAGGGCCCCCCTAGCGCCCGGGGCTTTGGCCGCCCGCACATCTGCGGCCCAGGGGCGAGGAAGTGCGCGATCGAAAGCCTCGACCACCCGCGCGTCTGCGGCCTCGATCCAGCACCCTGCCCATTCCCCCTCTAGGGTCTGCCCCGCCACGGGCCCCCCGGGGACGAGAACGCCGCGCCCCGTCGCGCAATAACGCCCTGGGGCATCGACCACCTGCCCGTCGGCAGCCCCGGGCGTCGGCTGGGCCTGATCGAGGGCGTCGACCACCCGCGCGCCTGCGGCCTCGATCCAAGGCCCGCTGCCCCCTTTCGAGGTCTGCCCGTCCGCGGGCCCCTCATGATCTGTTGCGGCCCCGACTTCTGGCAAAGCGCTTCTGGGGGGGGGGCCGCTCCACCCCGGGGCATCGACCGCCTGCGCGTCCGCGGCCCAGAGCGGAGGCTGGGTCTGATCGAGGGCATCGACCGCCCGCGCGCCTGCGGCCGCGATCCAAGACCCGCTGCCCCCCTTTAGGGTCTGCCCTGCACTGGTCCCCCCAGGGGCCACAAGCCCCGAAAAATCAGCCCGCCGTCGCCCAGACGGCTGGCCATTGAAAAAATCCAGCAGGCGTCGCAGTCCGCCCCAGTGGCGCTCAGCAAAAGCCTGCCACGCCTGGGCCGGCAGCGGCCTCATCACATCACGCAGGGCCCTGCGGCGACCCATGGCCCCCGCCAGGCCTCTCGGCACACCTCAGACACCACTCGCCCCAGGCCCTCCGTGGCTTCTCGGCCGCGGCCCCGTCGGGCGCGACCGCTGCACCTGCGCGCTAGGGCCCTCCGAAGTTCAGCTCCGGACCCCCGCGTAAAAACTGATGAGGCACTCATCGCACCAGCGCTGCCGGGCCCCACTGCCCTGCGCCGTCTCACGCCCAAACTCCCAGACCCAGCGCGCACGCCAGTTGGTCATTGACTGGACGAACTCCCTGCTGCTCCTGTCGGGGTCCACCTGCGGCAGGGCCCCTAGCGGCGGCCCCCCCATCAGCTGGCGGCCTGCCTCGCCAGATCTAAAGGAGCTGCTGCTCGCCTTCGGCCAGCTTGGCCCTGGCCGCCTCGACTGCTGCCCCCAGCTACTGGCCACTGGGAGCGGACCCAGAGGCTGGGGCCCCTGCTGCCCCATGCACTGCAGCCTCAGAACCAAGCGAGAAGCGCCGGCAGGAGCCGCTGGAGGGGCCTCAGCTCCCTCGGGGGGTGGCGCCCCACTGGACGCGGCGCCCCTCGGACTCCCCTCGCGGTCATCCCCGCGGGCTCGCTCGGCCGCGAGGCGCTTGCACATGTCGCGGGCCTCGGCCCCGAGCCGCTGGACGTTTGCGGCGCTGGGGCCGCTGGCTGACACGATCGCCCTCAGGATCTCAACCGCGACGCCCGCTTGTCCCCCCGCCCCGCCCCAAAGTCGCCGAGGCGCAGCCAAAGCTGGGCGGGGAGCTCGGCGACCGAGTGCTTGCCTGCGCCACTCTGCGGGGGCGTCGGCGCCTTGGACACCTTCATGCGGCTCGGCGCCCAAGAACCTGGCGGTTGGGCTGGGGCCTGCTGACCCCCGCCCGTGCCCGTCGCCCACACACCCATGGCCGGCTGCCATGGCGGCGTCGGCGGCGACGGCACCAGCGCAAACCCGCATGAGAAGCACTGCGCGCGCGACTTCCAGTTCCAGCGATAGCGACGGCTCGAGCACGAGAGGTAGCCTTTCGCGGCATCCTTGCCCATGGGCTCCGCCAGGAGCTCACTGAAACGAGGAAACGTGCCAGCAAGGCGACGGCTACAATCTCAGAGTGGCCTGACGACCACATGTGCACACAAACCTGGACGCTGATCCAGGGATCAGAGGTGGGGGCGCACCTCCCCCTTGCCACTCCCAAGTCACTGAGCCTCCCGATACGGACTTGAGCCAAAATGGCTACGGACGGAGGAGGAGGAGGAGGAGGAGGAGGAGGAGGAGGAGGAGGGTGGGACGACGAGGAAAAGGAGGAGGAAAAGGAGGAGTTCCCCTGTAACGGGTACCGCCGGACCGAGGTTTACTCAAGAGGGAGGGTACCCTGGTGTCCTTCGTGCTTGTTGGATGTTCTTGTGCACCCTGGGGAGGGTATACTTGGATGTTTTGCTTGTTTTGGCCGACGGAGGGTCTCATGTTCTTGACGGACATTTTCCTGGCCGAGCTCCGACTCCACGACGAAACCGGGACGAGGGCTTGTGCGACAACGAGGGTCCTAAACGATGGGGGGTCCTAGCGCCCTCAACAGCCACGTGGACCTGCACGCCCGTTGAGTGCTAAGCTTAAGTCGGGCCTGTCCCCCTACAGGCTCATGTTGGACGGAAACTAAAATTAGCCTGGCGAAGGACCCAACCATATGCAGTTAAG
>CAUYUJ010001535.1:0-65000 GCA_963575745.1 Prorocentrum cordatum | reverse complement strand
CCGCCGCTCGGAACGCAAGCGTGGCGGAGCGTAGGGGGGCGACGCAGGAGCGTGAGGGGGTGCGGAGGAGGCAGGGGCAGGGGCCTCCTCCTCCTCCTCCTCGTTTCCTCCTCCTCCTCCTCCTCCTCCTCTTCCTCCTCCTTTTCCTTCTCCGTTTTCTCTTCATCATCGTCTCCTCGCCTCCTCGTCATCTTCGTCGTCGTCATCATCATCATCATCATCATCATCATCATCATCATCATCATCATCATCATCATAATCATCATAATCATCATCAGCAGCATCATCATCATCGTCATAATCATAATCATCATCATCATCATCATCATCGTCATCATCATCATCCGCATCATTATCAGCACCATCATCATCATCATCACCATCACCATCACCATCGCCATCATCACCATCATCATGATCATCAGCATCATCATAATAATCATCATCATCATAATCGCCATCATCATCATCATCGTCATCATCACCGTCATCATCATCATCGTCATCATCGTCTTCATCATCAGCATCATCATCCTCATCATGATTCTCATCAGCATCCTCATCATCATCTTCATCATCATCCTCATCCTCATCCTCATCATCACCTTCATCATCATCATCCTCATCAGCACCATCATCATCATCACCATCACCACCACCATCACCAACATCAGCATCATCATCATCAATCATCATCATCAGCATCAACAGCAGCATAAACATCAGCATCATTATCAACATCAGCATCACCATCGTCATCGTCACCGTCATCGTCATCGTCATCGGCATCATCATCATCACCATTACCATCACCATCAGCATTACCATCACCATCACCATCATCACCATCACCATCATCATCATCAGCATCATCATCAGCAGCATCAGCCTCATCATCATCATCATCATAATCATCACCCTCATCCTCACCATCATCATCATCGTCATCATCACCATCATCATCACCATCATCATCATCATCATCATTAGCATTATCAGCATCATCATCGTCATCATCACCATCATCATTATTGTCATCATCATCAGAATCATCAGCATCATCATCAGCATCATCATCACTATCATCAAGATAGTCATCATCATGAACAGCATTATCCGCCGACCCCTTGGGGATCATCGGCGTGCGAGATTTTCCCCCCTCCCCAAACCCCTCCCCCGGGAGCCTGGTCCGGTCGATTTGGAGGGGGGGGGGGGGGGGGGCCCGGCCGGATTCCCCGGCGCGGCCCGGGGGGGGTCAACCGCTCCAGAGAGTCTGCTCGGGGGGCCTAAAACGAGTAAGAGGATCCCAAGAAGCTCCCAAGACGATCCAAGAGGGCCCCGAGACGCTCAAGATGGCCTCCAGACGGCCCAAGATGCCGCCAAGACGTTCCATGAGGCTTCCAAGAGGCCTCCCAAGAAGACTCCAAGAGGCCAAAATCGTTGATTGTCATGTGTGTATTCGAAGTTGTTGGCCTTCTAGCTTTTTTGCGTTTTCCGACGCTCCAGGACGGCGCAGGAGGCCCCCAAGACGGCCCCAAAACGACCGAAGAGGCCCACAAGTGGGCCCCAAGACGGCTCAAGAGAGCGTCAGGACGGCCCCAGAGGTCCTCAAGACAGCCCAAGAGGGCCCCAAGAGGGGCCCAAGACAGGCTCCAGACGGAGACCGCGAACCTAAATTTCTACCTCTCCGGTCCAAAAGGCAACCAGGAGGCCCCAAGAGGCCCCCAAGAGGCCCCAAGAGGCCCCCATGAGGCCCCCAAGAAGCCCAAAAGAGACCCCAAGAGGCCCCAAAACAGCTCCCCAGAATCCCCCAAACTGCCTCTCGTAGGCCTCCGAGAGGATTTTCACGATGGCGCCCTTCCGTCGCCGCCCTCGTTTTTTGCGTCGTGTTTGCCTGCTGTGTTTCACCCTCGTCTGTCGCCCCGTCTCCCCCCCCCCTCAGCTTTCTGTGTCATCTTCCCTCCACCACCTCACCTTCCACCCTCTCCGCCTTTTGCTCCTCCCCCCGTCCTCGCTCCTCCACGTCCCCCTGTCCATCCCGTCCCCGGTAGTTAGATGCCTCGCAACTTCCGTGCCTTGTCGCAGTGCCCGTCACTTGGGTCCGCCGGGCGTTTCGGAGGGTCTCTTTGCGGCGCTCGTCCCGCTTTGAAGCACTTCGCGCACACCACTGGGGTGGCTCGCTTGAAATAATTATTCTTCTGGTCTTTCGAACGGGCCAAGAGCCGCCCAAGACGGCCCAAAAGAGACCCAAGACGGTCCCAACAGGGGCCCAAGACAGCCCAAGACGCGGCCAAGACGGCCCAAAAGAGCCCCACAACGCCACAGGAAGCACCAAGAGGCCTCTAAGAGGCACCAAGGGGCCACCAAGTGGCGCACACGAGGCCGAAAGCGACGCCTCTGAGGCACAAGTATGCTTCAAAACGGGCTCCCAAAGGCACCGACACCGACACCATGAGCGAAGGCGACGCGCCGCGAGCCCCCCCATGGGGTCGGCGGTGTGGCGTAAGCCCAAGAATCATCACCAGCATCATCATCATCATCATCAGCATCATCATCATCATCATCATCATCATCATCATCATGATCATCATCGTCGTCGTCGTCATCGTCATCGTCATCATCATCGTCGTCATCATCAGCAACATCATAGCAACATCATAATCATCGTCAGCATCGTCATCACCATCATCATCAACATCGCCATCGTCATCCTCATCGTCACCATCAGCATCGTCATCATCTTCATCAGCATCAGAATCACAATCGCCAGCATCATCACCATCACTGGCAGCATCAGGATCATCAATATAATCCACAATATCAGCAACAGCGTATTCCTCAGCATAAACATCATGCTCTTCATCAGCATCAGCATCAGCATCAGCATCATCATCATCAGCATCATCATCACTACCACCACTACCACCACCACCATGATCATCATGACCGTCATGATGATGATCATCATCAGCATCGTGAGCAGCAGCATCATCATCATCATCAGCAGCATCATCAGCAGCATCATCATCATCATCAGCATCAGCATCAGCATCAGCATCATCATCATCATCATCACCACCACCATCATCATCATCATCATCATCATCATCATCATCATCATCATCATCATCATCTGCACCCCAAGAGGCCCCCAAGAGGCCCCCAACAGACTCCCAAGAGGCCCCAAGAGACCCCCCAGAGGCACCCAATATGCTCCAAGAGGCCTCGGCGAGAATGCCAAAACATTGATTTCACGAAGGTTTAAGCCACATATTGGCCTCTTGGGGGGAGCACTGATTTAGATGACACCAAGAGCGCCTGGGGGAGCCCAAGATGACTTCCAAGATGGCTCCAGATATTCCAAGATGTCTCATAATGGCTTGCTCTGTGTGCTGCCCACTTCCCTGATCCAGGCAATTCCTCTGGGCATCGTTTCTGGCTGGGCTGGTGGGGATTCTGTTTTGGTCAGCAGCCGCAGGCGAGAGCGCCAGCGGCGATTCAGGTCCAAGCGGGCCGCGCTGGGGCCGAATTACCTAGCGCGGTGCAGAGCAGGACCTACCGCCGGGGGAAGCCTCAGCGCCGGGGCTGCAAGAGGTGCCGGGGGCGGGGGCTGCAAGCTGCCAGGGCTGCCAGGGGGCTGCAAGCGTGCGACAACCAGGAAGCAGGGTCACCAGATGCGAATTGAGCTGCAGCGAATTACCCAACCACAATTGGGACGCAGCCAAAATGGCGCAGCGCTCTGCCAGGGTGTGACCAGGGAGGTTACCAGCCAGTACACTGGGGAGACTGCCATGGGTGCCCGACACGGTCCAAACTGGTGCACTGGGTGGCGCCACCAAAGTCACACACCATAACCCTGGAGAGGAGTACTGATCCTGCGAGCGTCCGGCCACGGAAAGCGCCAGACACTGGCGAAGCAGCCAGGGGAACGATGAATGAAATCGACACCGTCAGCGCCTGAACTACCGGACCAGGGGAGGCCACGCGCACTCTCATGCTATTACCGACGACTGAGGGCTGCCCGAACCATGGAGATCCACGCCTCAACGCCGGATCGAGGTAGCGGGTAATGGCCATGGGCGACGCCGCCAGGGACCGTGGGCGAAACGACACGGTCGGCCGGCAGCCGGGAGCGCACAGGCTGTACCACGTGCACCCGGGAGCCCCAAGCCCTGGGACAGGACGGAGCCACAGGAGCAGGGGGGAAGGGAGGAGCGAGGCCAGAAGCCCAACCGTGGGGGAGAGCCGCACCAGCACGGTGGGAACCTGGGGGCGCGGGGGCTGGAGCGCGCCGATAGGGGATTTGCGAAGCGTCAACAATTTCTATACAACCAGAGAGGCATGAAGCCGCATCCGCATCCAGCTCTCGCCCAGGCCGGCCACGTCTGCTTGTGCCCCGCTTCCTGGTCCATCTTTGGCCCGCCTGAAGAAAACGAGCCCAAGAGCGGGGTTCACGGCCGAGTCTTGCATGACCCCCGACTGGGCATGGCCGAAGAGCCGCTCAAGACGTCTCTGGCAACAAACTGGCCCACGGCCGTCCCTAGGAGTGCCGCGGACAGCCACGCGATGGCCCGAGGACAGCCTGCGAGAGCACGAGGGCCTGCCTGGGCATTTCCTGGGCACCACGTCGATGCATGAGCTCTCCCAACCTGAGTATCGTTTAACTGATCCCCATCCCCAGCGGCGTGGCCTGGGCCCCACTGGCCGATTTACTCCCCCTGGATGGGGATATAGGTCGTTCCCTTCGGGTTTCGAGGGGTGTATCCCCAACTGGGGTGGTAATTTAGTGGGGGTCTCGGAGGGGATGGGGATGGGGATGGTGATGTGGTTAAACGATACCGACAACCTGGCCCGGGGGGACGTGTACATCCTTCCAGAGCCCCAGATTGAACCAGCTAGCAGTAGCATCATCGAGAAGCTGGCATCCCCAAAGCAAGCGACGCGAACCTCACTGCCGCATCCTGGTTCACCACCTCGCGGCTGCCGCAGTGCCGTCTCGTGATGAGTTCGCGGCTGTCTCGCGACAACTGGCGGGCATCTTATTACGTGCACGCATGTGGACTACCAATTGAGAATCGTCCGACGGCATGTACTTGGGTGTCCCGGAGCTCGACACATACACAGAATCCCTACATCATCGCAAACGATACCTGACAACTTGCAAGTAGCCTTTCGCCTCACAGCCATCTGGGGGAGATTCACAAAATGAGCTATGGTCAACTCGCAGCCACACCCTCGCATTAGAACGGCATGCTTAGTTTGGACCAGAAAACAAGCAGGACCACCCCACCAACGGCCCGACGGGCCGTAGCGTAGACCAGGACATCTGGCGTGGGTTTTTGCATGGTATACGCTACGGCCCCCGATAGGCCGTAGCGCAACATGGAGGGCCATAGGTGGGGTGGTGTCGTTTGCTTTTCGGTCGCTATTTGAGCTCGTATCAACTCTCTGTCCTTAACGCCCGTAACCGCGTCTCAACCGTGCCAAGAGCTGCTCACAACGGAAGAAGTAGGTCAGTGCTGGGTTGACGACAGGCGGTGGCACGGCTATATTTCTTTTATTGATCATGGCGCTTCGCTCGAGGCTGGCCCACATTCGCGGGCAGCAAGCGGCGCTGCTTCCTAGAAGCAGCCTAAAGCTGCCGCTACTGTACGGAAGGGGTAGATGCTTGTACGGAGGGGGCATGGAAGGGCAGGGGTTGGTGCGAAGGCAAGAAATATCAGAAGGCAGGGAAGACTGAATTGATGTGTGCGCGAGGGACGGCGCATGGCAGATTTGAAAATAGGGTCGTGGGAAGAACTCGGCCATGGGGATGCAGGACGAGGGGGGGAAATGATGAGTAAGCGCGCGTGGGCAAAAGCCTCCCTTCGATGAACACCCCGTTCCTCAGAAGATGTGCGACGATGCGCGTGTGAGTACGAACCACGTGTCGATCAGATGCGCGGAGTGCGCGACCATGGATTCCAAGCGAGGGCATGACACACCCCGAACGCACAGAAGCAACGATTCCTGACTGATATCCGCCGACGTGCCGCGAAGCACCGAGTGGAGCGCCATGGGGTCCCTTCGAGTTCTCCGTAGCGAATGCTATAAACACCACGAACTTGGACGCCCGAAATGGTCACGGAAAAAGTCTAGACGCTTCGCGTATCCCCACCATCCGTAGCCTCTGGCTCAAGGCCGTCTCTGGGCCCCGGCCCCTCGGCCGGGTCTCCCAGCTCAAGGGGACTTCCCCTAGGAGTTTTGCGGGCCGCGCGCTCCCCCCCCCCCCCCCGAGCGGCCATAGCAGACTCCCTGGGATCCACTTGGTCGGCCTGACGCTGCAGCTCGGCCCAGGTCGGGCTTAGAATGGATGGGAGACCGATCGACGACGATCCTGACCTCCCAGGGGCGACGACGACTGTGACGCCAGTGGACGACCGCGTGGTCAACGGACTGTCAGACACAAGGCATCCTCTCCCTGGATCACAGGATACGACTCCGCCAGGGCAGCCGTCGCCCCTTGCTCCCTGGGACATGAGCGCTTCTGACGGCGTTGCGTGCACACGAGAACCGATGGCTTTCAGCCAAACGGGAAGACGGGGAGACACGTTCGACCCCGCATTACACACTGATATAGCGACCTTCAGTCGCTTCCCTGGGACTGACAACGACAGACATGACGCCCTCCCGCCTAGCTTATCCCCCTCCCTCACCCCCACCCTTCCCATGCCCATCGCTGGGCGCCCAGTCTCCTTCTCTCCTGGCGGTGCAGGGCAGAGCTGGATCGCTCAGGGCGATATCAGGATCACGGGGGGCGAGTGCCCCACTCCAGAGCAGGCGTATTCGCGCGGGTCCCGAGAGGACGATCGACAGGGACTCGCCCCTGACGATCGACCCAGGCGCCTCAACGACGAAGACGGGGGAGCTAGGGTGGGGGCCCCAGGGGATGACCGCGGGTGTGACAGGCATGTGGACGGGCGCACGCCTGCCCTCGGACCCGACTCGCACCACAGAGGCTTGCGCCTTCACTCCGCCGATCGTCCCCCCCTTGATACCCCCAGTCTGAGAGAGGCTGCCCTCAGCTGCGAAGGGGCCACCCCTGACACCTCGGAGACCCATGCCCACGTTGCGCAGCCGATTTCCCCCGCGGACGTTGACAGAAGGCTTGATGGCTATCGCCGCACCCCCGCCGCCCCCCGCGGATGCAGCAGAATGGATATAGAAGACGGGCCTTCAGCCCTTGGAGCGACCTGTGATGCTGCAGACCACACGGAACGAGCCTTCAGCTCGAGGCTCCAAGGTACACCAAGCAACCTCAGAGACGGCGAGCCTTCAGCTCGAGGAATGGAGACGGCACCAACGGTCGTCGGGAGTGCCGCTGAGCATGTGGCCATAAGCGGCGACGCGAGTCGCCGCGCGCCCGCCCCCTTTCCTGGAGTTGACAGCACTGCGCACGTGGAAAATGGGCCTTCAGCCCGAAGAGCTTCCAGCGAGACAGCAGAGATCGATCCTGCAGGTTGGGGCGCCCCAAGCGGACTGTTCGGCCCAGACGACGACGCTACGACCAGTCAACTCCCTGGGCACTCCTGCAACCCCGAAGACTCTCGTCAGCCACCCGCCCCCCAGTCGGACAGTCGCGGACGTGGCGAGCCTTCAGCTCGAGACTCTCATACGGAACGAGCCCTCAGCTCGAAGGTCCAAGGCGCATCGGTTGACCATAGAGGCGACGAGCCTTCAGCTCGAGATCCAGAGACAGTGCCGATGGACCTAGAGAGAGGCGCGTTCGTGTCCACGAACGGAGACGACGGCGGCGACGCGAGTCGCCGCGCACCCGCTGCCCTTCCTGGGGTTGACAGCATTGCACACGTAGAGAATGGGCCTTCAGCCCGAGGAGTTCTCAGCGATACAGCAGCTTTGAGCGATCCTGCAGCGTGTGGCGCTCCAAGCGGACTGTTCGGCACCGACGGCGGTGCTGCGGCCAGTCAACTCCCTGGGCCCTCATGCAACCCCGAAGACTGTCGTCAGCCACCCGCCCCCCAGTCGGACGGCCGCGGACATGACGAGCCTTCAGCTCGAGATTCTCGCATCGAACGAGCCTTCAGCTCGAGGACCCAAGGCGCGTCGGTTAACCAGAGAAGCGACGAGCCTTCAGCTCGAGATCCAGAGGCAGCGCCAATGGATGTAGAGGGAGGCGCAGAGGCCGTGACCACGATCGGAGACGACGTCGACCCTCCTGGGACTCCGAGTGCCCCCGTTCTGGGCCCCTCCCAGCAGGGGGGCCATCATGCCAGCTGCGGGCGACCGACCGACCACACCGACTCCGACGTTGGCGGGACCAGCCCTGGAATGGGACCACCCATGGGAAGGCACACCGAAGGCCGCACGGCAGGAGCAGACAGCAGCCCCAACATCTCTGACGGTGTTCGCCTCGACTCCGCCGCCCCCCCCCCCAGGAGACACGGGCGCTGACGCCAGAGCCTCGCCCAGCCTCCGCGCCGATAATCGCGCAGAAGAAACTGGCCTTCAGCCAGGAGGAAGAGAGCGAGAGACGGGTGGGCCTGGCAACAGCGGCCGCAGAGAGGCACGCCCCCCCGCTGAGACGGCCGACAGTCACCGACCATCCCTGGGAACGACGGCGGGGCTGTCCATGGGACGGCCGCACGCGCTCAATGCCAACAGTGTCTCTGCGGATCCAGCCGTTGGGACAGGCCCCCTGTTCGACCGGATCGATCGCACTAGACCTCTGATCGCTGCCACGGGACGGCCTCGTGCCAACCTCACAGAAGAGACTGGCCTTCAGCCAGGAGGAAGAGAGCGAGACACGAGTGCTCCTGGGAGCAGTAGTCATAGAGAGGCGCGCCCTTCCGCTGAGACGACCGACCCCAACCGACCTTCCCTGGGAACGACGACGGGGCTGTCCATAGGACGGCCCCGCGCACCCAACGCCAACGGGGTCTCTGCCGATCCCGACGGCGGGACAGGCCCACTGGCCGATCGGATCGGTTGCATCGGACATCCGATCGTCGCCGCGGGATCGCATCGCGCCTTCTTCCTTCCCCCTGCTCTTCTCCCAAGTTTTCCCCTCCCTACTCGCCCCCTGGGCTGCCCGACCCGCCCTCCCACCCCTCCCCCGACCTTGCCCTGGAGGAAGAACTGCGAAGGGAAAACCAGGGCGCCCCCTCGGAAGCCGAAGACCCCAGTCAAGCTCAGAGGGACAGAGGGCAATACGCTGCCGACCTCCACGCTCGACGGTTGGACGCCACAGGACACGCGAACGCTGACTGGGCAGCCAGTCGGGAGGCGGACGGACCCATGTGCGGTCCGCGCGTGGCGGACGCTAGGGTCACTGGCAGGGGGGGCACAATGAACGCCCTCCGCCGTCGCCTAGTGCGCATCGACGGCCCCTGGCGCGAGGTCCCCGACCGAGGGACACCGAGGACCCCGCGCGAGACCAGTAACCTGGAGCTCCTCACGCACCACGCGTGGAGGGGACATCGCCCAGGTCACCCAGGCATACGAGCAGGCAGCCTCATGCGCGCGGTTCCAACCGAGACGGCCCCACCTGGACTTGTCTCGCAGCGAGCCACCTCAGCCCCGACCCTCGCCATCCTGGACCTTTCATGGCTCGTTTGGTCCGTCACGGGATGTGACCACGAAGGGCGTCTTGGGGGTGTGCAACCAGACCCGATACAGGTCCTCGCCTTCCGTTTGTGCGAGCATCACCGGGAAGGGAAAGACTGGACGCCGAGAATCCCTCGGTAGCGGAAAGGCAGCTAGCACGTCTTGAATATGTGGCCATGGTTACTGCAGCACACTATTGCGACATAGGCATGGAGCTCCCGAATGGATTCGGCACAGACAGGATGCTCACGCCCTCTAGATCTCCCAACGACGCAGTGCCCCCGCACTGTAGCGGCCCCAACAGACCAGACGGGACCCAGGACCCCATGGATGACGAAACCAGGGAGTACGCGCATAGAGTCTTAATCCACGAGCGCAGACAGAACATAGTGCACTTTCCAGACCATGGGGACACCAGGCAATGGGCTATCGTGAGGGGAAATCTTGGACGGTTCGGGGATGACGTTCACTCCAGACGACAAGCAGGTAGAGGCCCAGCACCATGGGTGGAGCCCGCCCTCACAGGAGTAACTGCCAGCTCAACGGGCATCCCTGGGGTGCCGATTCAAGGGGGCGACAGTAACGACAATGCGTGGCCCTGGTCCACCACAACGCATCGACTACTGTTGCGGGACTCTTTCTGCCCGACCCAACGATGCGACTTTTGCGGTTCCTGGATGCTCCGAGACCCCACTGGGCGATGCTGCATCACCTGCCACAGGTTGGCTAACCATGGAGCTATGACCAGGATGAACGGCAATCAGGCAACCCTCCGCAGGGCCAACAAGACACAGGCCCGGAACAGCCACTCAACAGGCACGCGCTCGACCTTCTGGACACCACCTTGCTGATGCAGCTTGTTAGAGCGGGCATGCGGTACGCCCCAGTCGCAGAGCACCTCTACTCCCCAACCCAGCCTGGCCCCTCCGACTTCACTCCGACGTGGCTCGCGGGCGAACTCCTGGGAGCCTGGAGACATATGGTGGCCCAAGCCTCAGGCCTGGCTGAAATCTGGGAGTATGAAGGCACCATAGCCCTCGAAGACTTTGGGGGCGATTGGCAACTTCGCACAGCGACGGTCTCCCTCGCCCTACTCTGCGCCGCGCCAGACTCCTGGGCCCTCAATGTCTGTCAGAAAATACGTCGCGTTCTCAGGACCTCCCCAGAGGGACGACTAGAGGGTTGGTTCCCTCCGCATCTCTATCACGGTGACCCGAGCACGTACCCAGCATCGCACTGGAGGGGTCCCCCGTCGAATAGTAGGACAACCGCGACAGTCGCGATAGGACCGAACACCGTGATACACCTGGACGACCTCCGCTGGCTGACTGCCACCATCGGCGGGGACCACCTGGACCGCGCCATAAGCGACGCACGAGACGGCATGGTCCTCAGCAGACGCTGGTGGCACAACAGGGACAGTCCACACTCCCAGGCAGCCGAGGTTATGAGAGGTGCGCTACAGGCGGCAGCACGCACCGACTGGCGCCCAATACATGCCCAAATCGGGCAAGGTACCCCCCTGGGAAACCTTGTCACAGACGCCGTTATCCGGCGCCTGGAGGCAGACAATGGCGCCCGTGACCACGAGCGTGCTGGACGCCCCGGCGGGGGGCACTCCCCCATGGACGTTGACAACCCCTGGCGCGACAGGAGGGGCCCCACTGGCAGAGAGGGGGGCGGAGCGACAGCCCCCCACGGACCCCTCCCAGACCCCGTCGATGACCTATCCAAGGCGGAACGCTCCCAGCGAGATGCCTTCATCGACGAGGTGCGGCGAATCAGGAGGATGGTGGCCAGTAACTCTGTCACCACAGGCATGCGGTGGAGTAGAATCTTGGTCCCCTTTCATATGGGGCACTGCCACGGACAGGGGACGGGGCGTCCTCGAGCAGGCCTTCATGACCATCAACATCAGTACGACCATCATCAACCAAGCAGCCGCGTGGTGGAGAGCAAGGCGTTTTCTCATGCAGGGACGCCCAGCTAGTCCTCGCTTCAGAAGCAGATGCAGCTTCCAGGGCCACCGGATCCACGCTCGAGACACCCGAAGTAGGCAGCTACATTGCACCACAGTTACAGGAACGAATGATGCTGCACCTAGACGCGAATGGCTCCCTCCAGACCGCCATCCTGTCAGGGGATCGCCAGGCGGTAGAGGCCGGAGCGAGGCTAAGAGCGGAGCAGGCCATGAATGAGCAGAGGTCGAATCCAAGAAACCACTGGCCTACGCACGAAGAAAGGGTGCGCCCTGGAGCAGAGGCCGCGACCGCCGGAGCGGCGAGCACAACCACGCCCTGGCACGCGGACATACGACAGTTGCTCAATCGGGCAAACTTTGCCATCCCTCAGGACGGATTACCACCAGGCAGCACAAGAGAAGGGCACCTGGACAGGCTCATCCGCACGCTCGATGCCAGACAGAGAGACGAGGAGGGGGCAGGCAGAGGGACCATGCCCGCCCCTGAAGGAAGGACCTCCGTTAACGGCGACCAGGCGCAGTGTTTGGCGCAGAGCATGCTGTCGGATCACAGAGCCAATGGGCAACCAGGCTCCTGGATCTCCAGAGCTCTGTGGCTCTGCCTGGCGCCACACTACTTCCCCCTCCTGAGGCCAGTACTGACCGTGCGAGCGGTGGACTCCCGGCCTTACGACGTACTCTACCGCTGGATGACGAGATCCGAGATGCACACTCCGGAAGACGTGGTTACCTGTCTCCGAAGGGAGGTGCCAGGAACCAATCTAGTGCCATACTCTGAGATCACTAACCTGCAAATCCAAGCCCTTATTTGCCACCTCGGTGAGACGGCCAACCTGACACATTCAGACGCTAGTGTCTCCACCAGAACCCTCATCGAGAGCCTGGGGGACGGCCTTACCCAGATTGGTCACCCCCCCGGAGACAACGCTAGACTTCCTCCGGAAAATATGGACGCTGTAGAGGTCCCCACTTGGGACCTGGACGTAGGTACTCCCCTATGCATGATCTGCAGTGAAAGCATCCTGGGCTTCGCAGAGGTCTTGATGCCGTGTGGTCACTTGTTCCACGCCGAATGTTTAAGCCAGTGGAGGGTGAGCCAGCCAGCACAAGCCCACTCCTACGGAAGATGCTTCCCCGCTAACTGCCCTAATTGCCGCTCCAACGACAGGGGTAGCATCACCGTAAGGCTGCCAGGGCGAGTCTGCGACGCTGATGCCGCTGCGGTGGCGGCACCACCAGACCTGCTGCAGCTCCGCGACGGCACCTTAGCCCCTCTGCAGCCCTTCCTGGGTCCTCACGAGCTAGACGGGGTCGTCAGGCACCTGGCCCGTAACCTGGACTGCCTCAGAGCGCAGACACTCTCTATCAGACGGCCCCATACTTACGTCACGCTGGCGGACATGCGCAGGATCCACGAGCATGTAAGCGGGAAGAGGGTTGCTTTGGAGATGCAACAGGCCCCGACGGACGTGGACGGAACCCCACCCGATGGTGGCGATGGTACGAACCCCGATGACACGCAGAGCAGTTCGCAGAACCCTGGGACCCCGCCGCCACCGCGACCCGTCGGTCCCACGAGCAGGGCAGACAGGATACGACAAGCTCCGCGGATCACTTTCGGAAGGTGGGCCCTACTCCTCGGACGAAATCCACCGGAAGATGAACCCAGGAGGAGAGGACCCATGCGGTTCCCGGTGGGACTGCTAACCACGGCGGCTCGGGACATTGCAGCCGATCTGGTGATCTCCAGAACCGCGTACGTCGGCGATCGAGTAGCATAAGAGACTGGAGTCACGTTTGCCCTCGCAAGCCCCGACGCCTGGGAACAGATCAAGGCCTTGGTCACGGAACGCAGAGACCAACCCCCTGGGAGCACGATCCCAACCATCCTCATGGTAGACGCGCAAGCTACACAGATGGACGCTGCCCTGGCTGCAGCTTCTGCAGCGGGATGCCCATGCTGTGTCCCTGCGCTGGCCACAGAGGGAGCGCCGTCCCCTGGAGGTCCGGACCCCGTTGAGCTCGCGACCCTGGCAAACGCGCAGTGGTGTTACCGTGCTGCTAGCAAAATCACCCACCTCGCCCCGACCGGTTACCCCTACAGAACCGGCAAGACCAGCCCACCAATGCAGCAGCTTTTCGCAGCACAGTTTGACATAGCAGGCAGGACACTTCGCACAATTCTGCCCCCGTCAATAGTCGTTCACTGGGGAGGGGGGACGGGGGACACCTCGGACGCTCTACACATCCTAACCACCGAGAGCGGCAATGACGGCGTCGTCGCGCAGATCATGCGGTGGAAGGAAGAGCTAAGACGATCCTGCAACGATATGATCACGGCCGAGTGGGTCACCACTAGAGTTCAGCTCCCCAAAGACGAACTTCTAAGGCACCAGGGACTCGAGATGCTCTTCCATCATGTTCTTCGCTGTCGGGCAGCGAGCCCCACGAGTGAAGAGGAAGGTCTACGTGCCCCTCTGAAAACCTTGCAGGCGGCAGCCCAAATCACTACACTGGCCCACCAGACGGCATGCATCTGGAGAATCCACGAGACGAGTGACTCAGTGCACATCCCTGTTCCCCCCAGAGCAATATGCATAGCTCACTCCATTGCTTCCGCGACAGCCGGGGCCATGGGGCATAGAGTGGGAATTTGCGGGACAGGGCTTCTCCTGCTCGCTACTCCAGAAAGGATTGCTGCCCCCGTCCTGAGGCACCTCCGGGACGAACTCCCTCGCATTTTCGGAGACGGGTCCTCCTCCCCAGCACTAGGACCACGCCGCATCCTCCTGGAAGGACCCTGGGACGGTGGACCCTCATTCGTACGCCTTTCCGACCCCGAGGACGGCTTCCACCTGAGGTGGAACCTCGCAGACATGGGACAAACACGCCCGACTGACGTCATGCAAGCCGTAGAGGCCACCACCGGCCCTGACACGGTCGAACAGGTCTCCACTGTGTACGCCTGGTTCCCAGACGTCTCTGATTACAGGCACATGACGCAAGTTCGTATACGCCTGGCCGCGGCTGACGCCATGGCAGCTGCCTCCGTAGGCACCAGCTGCATAGTGATCGGAGCCCAGACTATCAGGATTTTTCCCGCGACGCCAAGCAGGGATCCCATGCACAGAGCAGCCGCGGTATCCAGAGAACACCAGGAGCACGTAGAGGCCCTGGCCAACACCGCCGTACGGCAAGCCCCCAGGCGCGCCATTCAGCCCCAAATACTCGAGATCACCACGATGGATAGGCATGGGGCACAGCTTGGGGAAGTTCGCCTTCGTAGCATGCGCCCAGACGCGTGGCTCCTGTCCACAGCGCGCTCCGGCTCTACTCAGCCGCGGTTGGCTCGGCGAACGCTCAGATACTAACTCGGCTCTGGCCGCTCCCGGACGGCCCGAACGGTACCTCGCACCCAGCCAACACCAGAGCTGCCCCACCTGTCATCACAGGCGACTGGCTCCGCGACAACGCGAGGGCAATGAGCAGAAGTGCACCCAACACGGTATCCAGTGAGTTTCATGGAAATGGCCTGCGGGGCTACGAAACGGTCCTCCAACCCGGAGAATACGTGCTCGCGGCAATAGCGGCCGGTGGAGCTGCAGAGGTTACCACGAGCGGTGAAGCTGGATCTCTCTTCACCTCAGTCCCTACCTGGGTGACGGTACTCCCCCCTGCGGATGCGGACATCAGGGCAGCCGCCAGAGGCGCAGACAGACCGCAAGCCAGACTGAAGTTGCAGCTTGCAGCTGGTCCAATCCATGTCGCGCGCCTGGACTCCGCCCCCGCGGCGACCCCAACTCCCGCCTCCGTGGGACTACGGGTCAACGCACCCTCCCAGCAGCCGCTCCCCAGGCGCACCACCGCATCCCTCAACCCACTCCCTGGACCAGCCAGGCCCACGCACTGCCCAGGACTAGCAGAAGAGCTCGTGAGCGCATGTAGACCCTCTCCGCCTGACCTGGTTCGAGCTGACGAAGATGCAGTAGGCATCGCGCGGGGCATGTTGGGGAGATTCGCCGCAGTTGTCCCTGAGCAGGCGGCCCATGATCACGGGGCGCGCAGCGCTGGAAGGCCGGCCCACACAGAGGTACAACTGGGACATGTTTGCCGCAATCTGGATCCTGCAGCTAGCTAACCTTTGGAGTCCCGAAACGGTGCGGTGACGGACCGTGCGGTGACCTCGAAATCCCCCAAGACCTCACCGCACGGTCCGTCACCGCACGGTTTTGGGACCTCGGAGGCCCCTGTCGCCCGAGACGTCCTCGGAGAACGACCCGAGTCCCAAAACCGTGCGGTGACCCCGAATCCCCACCGACTCACCGCACGGTGTGGTCACCGCACCGTTTGGGGGCCCCCGACGGGGAACCTGGACCGTGACCACGTTTGGCAACTCATCCGGGAACTCGGGGTCCGAGAGGAGGTCACGAGACAACTTCCCTTCACACAATGGCTCGCGCCGGAACCCGACGCCACCTATTCGGCACATCAGCCTTGGCTCGAAGTCCCTGGATCCAGAGGCGCAGAGGTTGACGCCGCCACCACGCATCCCATCCCAGAGGGCGTCATCAGCGCCCTGGACGCCCTGATCATCAGGCTCTCAAACCTCCACTGGGAAGAGCGGCAGCGCCACGATCCTGGTAGGGTGACCCGCGGACGGAGAGGGGGCCCACAGGCTACCAGGACCACGGGCGCGGGGGACAGGCCCGCCGACCCTCCAGGTGTGAACGTGTGCAGGAGCCGCAGCCGGGCGAACAACTAGACGGGAGTCGCAGGCACCCAAGCCAGCGACGTTAGGCCTTCTGCCACCCCAACTCCTGGACCGACTACTCTTCCGACAGGCCCTGGGCTAACGACAGCGCCGACAGCGCCGGCAGTACAGACAAGGACAGGCCCCAAAGGTGAACCTAACGACAGCCCTATCATGAGCGCGAATGGGACGCAACCACAGACCCTGCGAGCCGCACCCAAACAGCGTGCGCCTCCTCCGTCCCTAGCTAAGCCGCTGGGTGACAGAAGGGGGGACATCGATGTAGGCCGCGAGGTTAACATCAGACAAGATCCCCCCCGGGTGCCCCCCGTGAGTCCCGCGACACCCGGTGGTGGGTCCATGCTGACCCGCGCCCCGTTCCACGGGACCAGACCGAGCCCTGGAAGCACAGAAGACCCTGCTCCGGCTGACATCTCGGCCGAGACAGCAGGAATTAGTGAAGCGGGCGTCACAGGCCGTCCTGATAACCACACCGACACAAGTGCGCCAGGAGGCGACCAGGCCTCTTCAGCAGACGCGCAGGCCAACCCGGAGCGGCCCACGACAAGGAACGGAGGGGACATGACTCCGGCTAGCGTCAGAGACGTGCAGTGCACGCCCGCGACTACCTTGGCAACGAACGACGTGGGGGAAGGGTCCCGGACAACCGCTCCTCCACGGGCCCCAGCAGACCCAGCATCAACCCAGAGCAGAAGACCACCTCCAGGCACGGTGCCAAGCTGCAGTAGCGACCCCCTGGGACGTGGAGATACGCCGAGAAACGGGCCCGAACTCCCTCCGTGCATGGAAAGGGAGTGGAGAAGGGAGTATGAAGCCATGGCAGGCACGCTCAGACGAGCGCAGGCGCACGCCATCAACGGCACAGGAGGCCCCCCCACCGAGGACGAGTGGAACCGAGTGCTCAGCGCGATAGCCTGGGCGGCTGCTATACCACAGCTCGCCAAGGTTGTACGGGACCTACACGAGGACCTTGGCCTCACCTCGCGAATTCCAAATGCCTTCAGCGCCTACTGGAACACCCATCCACCCCCTGGTACGCGCAACCCCATGGGCAGGAGAACTCACACGCGCAATGCGGCGCTAACGGCAGACGCAGCCTGTGCCCAGCTGAGACAGTTCGCGGCCAGCCCGGCGGCTCGCTCGGACTGCGCGTCGGCACCCGAGACCCCCTTCCAGGGCCTGACGCCAGCCATGCTCCGCACCATTCTGCGTGCGGGAGCAGGTGCACCATTCACCGACGACAGAGACCAGGTGCTGAGTGAGACAGTAGAGGCCTCTGCAAGGAACCTCAATAGCTCTGGAAACACCGCCCGACGCGCCGGCGCGCCCAGACGCGCACGCACCCCGGCTGGTCCCATTGTGAGCACAGCAGAAACCGCTGCGGCTAGGCGCGTCCGAACCAGAAGTGCGGCCGAGCCACGACCGCCCAAAGCCAGCGCCCAGCCGCACAGCCCCGCCGCAAACAGGGCGCGCAGGAGCCCGTCCCGCCGAGCCCCCCGGGGCAGGGCGGAAGGCACACGTAGGATTCCGCTGCGAGGCACGGGCCGAACCAGAGCAGCTGGCAACACCAGCAGGGAAAGGTCCACCAGACCAGGTACCAGAGCACCCAACCCCAGGACCCTGGTTGACCTCTGGGAGCGCTCCCGCCATAGGGTAGGCGAAGGCACCCCCACTGGTGTCGCCAGCCGAGGCGTGACAAGACGGGCCTCCAGGCCAGCAAGCGCGGAAGACGGCCGTACTAGCAGGCCGCGACCCCGACCAGCGGGGTTCACACCAGATGAGCCCACTGCAGCCCCCCAGCCTGCCGATGTGCTCCAGCAGGTATGGGGGCGACGCAGGAACAGGCGGACCGGCCTCTCCCCAGTCGCCCCTGCCGACACGACACTGGCCGCGTACCAAATCGCAGGTCTGGACAACACGCAGATCATCAGCACGCTCAGGGCTCTTCAGCAGGATGGCATTGTCTCCCACGGCTCCCCCGATGACACCTGGGACATCTCGGGGCACCTTAGGCTCCACTCAATCGTCGACCCCAGGCTAGGGGACGACTGGACGCACGATTTCACTCAGCAAGCAAGAGCTCGAGTGGTCGACCCTAGGCCGAGCCTGAATCCCGCCCTGGGACCGAGCCTAGACCTTGTCTCACTCTTCGATGGGTGGGGCCTGGGGAGACTCGCGATCGGCGACCTCATGGCCAAAATTGCCGCGGTTCCACGTTTCAGATCCTCTGCTTTTGTCGAAATAAACGAAGAAGCGGCATCTCGAGTCGAAAGGCGCTGGGACCGTGACAACGCTGCATGCTTCGACGGGGGCCCCCCACACTTGAGACTAGGAAGAGGAGACCACGGGCAGACTCCCTGGTCCGACCATCTGAGAACCCTGGATCCTGGAAGCCTCCTTGTCATCATGGCCGGACTCCCGTGTAACAACTTGTCCGCAGCCAGCCAACACGGAGGACTGGACGAACTCGCCGGCTCTCAGTCAGTGCACTTCTTCGCCGTGCCGCTCCTATGGAACATCGCGCGTAGGCTCTGGCCTGACGTACGCGTCCTAGTATGCTGCAAAAGCCCAGCAACGACCCTTTCGGCACACAAGCAGGCAATGTGCACGGCCCTGGGAGAGCTTCCACTCGATTGGGCGGTCCGCCTAGACGCCGCCCCCAGTGGCCAGCCCGAGAGAGCGCCTCTGGCTCAGCAACTGCCCTCCCGCCGAAGATCTTGTCGCGTATCCTAGGCTCCCCAGTCCTTAGGAAAAACGGTGGACCTATAGACCAGATGGACGCATCCCCACCTGGAACCAATCAAAGGCTCCCGCCAATGCCCCCGACGCCATAGTCCCTTGCAGCTACCCGACACACCCACTGCGCCTCCTGTACAACGAAGACAGCAGCTACAGGTGGCTCCTCCGCACCCTCTCCGACACTAGGAATGGCATTAAGAATATCCTTGCGGAAACCGGAGCCGAGCGCACCTTCCAAGGCTGCACAGAAGGGTTGGCCCTCGTCTGTCAAGGTAGAGAGCGGGAGAGTTTAGCCAGCGAAAGAAAAGTGAAGGCTTGGGCAAGATGGCTGCTCGCACACGGGAGGGAACACGGACTCAGGATCCCATCCCCTGAGGAGCGGGCGCGAGCGGTGGGCCATGGTCCCCACTACCGATCCTTGGATATTAGGGGGAGAAGGCTCTACGACGCCGTAGGGATTCATTGCGACCCGAGGTGCCTCCAGCGCAGACTCGCGTCCTCCATCCTGGCGCGGAGCAGGAGCGAACCCATCCCCGGACAACTTCACGAGACTCCAACCGAGGGGCACATGTGGGCAGCGTGGAGACAGGCGCGCAGCTTCGCGGATAGAAATTGCCCCTGGGCACCGCTTGCTGAAAACCCCTTCCCAGGCGAAATAGTACGAACCTTGCTGCAGCAGGCACTTGCCGACGATGGGCCGCCGCCCCCCTAGACTCGCTCGAAGACCCTGGGACGCTGCATCGCGCCCTCGGGCCCCCCCCGCTCACGAATCTCGTTCCGGGGGCGAGTACTAGAGCTTGGCAATCTGCCAGCTCCTCCCTGGGACGCGCCCTGGCGCTACACTGTAATCATACCGTCCGACGGCCGCGATCCCTCTGGGACTACCTACATGCGACCCCCTGGGACAACCCCACGCGGGCGGACCTCTGCGGGGACCTCCCCTTACGGGCCCTGGTCGACGCAAGGGGACATGCCATTCAGCACGGCACACTGAAACTGGGCTGTTGGAATGTCAGGTACCTCAAGAGCACGACGGCCCACAAAAACATGATCAAACACGCCTTCTTAACACAAATGACCACTAACGGTAGGATCGGGCTCACACAGGAGACCCACTGGACGGAGCACGAAGCAGCCGTCTGGTCCACCATGTTCCACGCACGCACCCTTGTCGCCTCACCAGCCTACATTGGACCAGCTGGGGGCCGCGCCGGCGGTGTGGCAATCCTCATCCCGCATGGCACGACGCTCCTCCGAGCCGAAGACCTCGTCCCTGGGCGCGCCGTTGCAGCCACGATCAGGCGGGGCGATAGCACATGTCGCCTCGTATCTGTGTACCTCCCTCCGTCCAGAAAAGCTGAAACCATCGATGCCATCCGTCAGGCTATCGAGAGATGGGATGAAACCCCCACGTACTGGGGAGGTGACATGAACATCCAGATTGACAACCCCAGGGATGGCGAAAATGATGAGGCTGTGGCGCTCTCTGACCTTCTCGCGTTGACTGGGTCAAGCGTCTGCCACTGTGATGGGCCCACCAGGGTAGACGCGGACAGCGAGTCGCAAATCGATATGGTTGCGTGCCCGTTCCGACAACTTGGAGCCTATGGAGTCAGGAAGGCCTGGAAGCCCTCAGTCTCCGACCACGCCATCCTGTACCTGGAACCACAGGGCGCCCCCAGAACTCGCAGAGACAACACCATTCGTGCCGGTGATCTACGCCTGCTTCCGAGTGAGGCGCCAGCGGAGCTGAGAACCCTCTACGCTTTCCTCGAACGCACATTCGGGCTGCCTGACATCGATCTGACCGGCCTCCTACAACCCGCCGACTGGGTCCGCCCGGCGGCCCCCGGGCAGTTCCCAGCCAGGCACAGTGACCACGATGACGGCGAGGGAGAGAGAGAACAAGAGCCGTCAGCTCCACCTCCGGCCCCCAATCCGGGAGACGATCACACTGTTCCCCTTGCCCATGCCCTTCTCATCCTTGGACGCCACGCCATGTCCGCGGCCATACAAGATTGGTGGAAGAAGTGGCGCAGGAGCAAAACCAACCGCTCGCCAGGTACCCGACTCGCTGCGGCGGCGAGATCCGAGTCCAACACACGCCGGGTGGGGACACTCGCGGCCTGGCTTGCCGAGTACGAGTGGGACGGCAACGACCTGACCCCCCAGCAGGCTGCCTTTTGGCTGCGGAAGTGGGACAACGACGCTGCTCAGAGGCGTGCTGCCCGCCTCACCCCAGTACAGAGGGGCCCTGGGGTCGAGCGCCCCGCTCTCGCCTCTCACTACCGCACGGACCGTGAAATCTTCGTCAAAACGCACGCCATCCTGGGTGTGCGTGACCCTGATGGGAGGTGGAATGAGCGCACGAAGGAAGTTGACGACGCCCTATGGCGGAGCCGTAGTCCGATCTGGCAAACCGCCCCCCCCCCCCCCCCTTCCCCCAGCCGCGGAGCGTATCCTCGACGAATACTTCAGGCACAAGGATCTTGGGCATTTCCCGGTTTCCCCCAACCCGCAGTGGGGTAGGATCGCCTCCCTCGTCCTGGGTCCGAACGGGAGTGCTCCCGGGGTTGACGGAGAACCGTATGAGCTGTACCATCCTGGGGCCCGTTTCGTTGCCGGCCTGCTTGCCCAAGCCTGGTACGCCGCGGATCTGAACCCAGAACTCATAGACCAGGTTCTAGGCCCCTCCATCGACCTTCTGCTTCGGGGATCTTCTGACCCGGGTCAATCCAGACCCGGGTCAGCAGGAAACCAAAAACTGCAATGCAGGGAAAAAAAAACTGCAACGCAGGTCCTCGCAAACCCGGGTCAGCCAATGGGCGCGGCCGCCTCGCGGCCACGAGCGGCTCCCTGACCCGGGTCAGCCAGAGGGGGTCTTTGCAGGATCCTGCAGGATCCGGCGCCGCGGCTGACCCCCGTTTGCACTGACCCCCGTCTCGAGGCCCCCGACTGCTCTGGATTGGCAAAAAACCGGCCGCTGAGCTGCCCAACGATATGCGACCCTTACAGCTCCCCACCTGCCTACGAAGACTACACGGTGCAACCATTGCCGACCGCCTCGGCCCAGTGATCGAACCCGGGCTCAGCCCTAACCAAGCGGCCAAGCGCGGGGGACAGTGTGGCCCCAACATCACGTCCGCCACCAACCACCTCGCCTTGGACCCAGTGGCTGACACTGAACCTGGGCCATCGTGGGCGGCCCTGCTTGGCGTGCACCAAGATGCCGTGGACCAATAGATACAGGGCGCCTCGAGCCAATTAGGTCCCGCCCCCAGCACTGCCGTCCTTTTCTGCGACCAGAACGAGGCCTTTGAGCGCATTTCCTTGCAATGGATGGGGCATCTTACGAGGCGTTGGCCACTCCCCAGCTGGCTCCTACACTCCGTGGATGCCCCGGTCAGCAGCAGAAGCGTGCGCACCTGCAAAGGAAAATACAAGAGCAGGATAAGGAGACTCCTACGATCCATCGGAATGGGAGGCACCGCCCCCCCGCTCCTCTGGCGCTTGGGTTACGACCCTCTCATCGGCGCCCTTGCCGACATCACTGGAGCCGACGACCCGACGTACGTGGGCGACCTGGCGGCCCTCCTTGGCGCCACTGCCCAAACGCTCCGTGCCGGCATTGCGCCGCCCTGGCTCGCCGGCTGGCAGGGATCGAGGCACCTTCAGGAATCGACGTCAGACAACATCTCTCCACTGCCCCCGTGGACTTTACTGATATTGGTGACACGACGACGGTCACAGGCCTCCCTGCGACGCTTATCCTGGACATGATCACGCGGACCTGCGGACCTGACAGCGCGGCGCCGTGCACTCCCTGGAGCCGCCCATGCAGGTGCAACTTCAAAACAGCGCTGGTTCCAGCCAGCGACCATGATTGGTGGAAACGGGCCATGGACTACACTCCTTTTGGGTCCTCCGCTGTGCGCCCCCAATGGCCCTACCTCGGCGCCTGCATCGCATCCCGGGCCGCCGAAAGGGAGATCCTGCCTCCTCGGGGCGCAATGGCCCGAGGGCAGCTCGACGCCCTCGTCGCGGGCACCTGGGGCAAACCGCTTCCCAAGCTCCGGGACCGTGCCATGGCCCTACACCTTGCCAACATGTCTCCCACCAAGACCGCCCTTGCCTGGAATACTTATCTCATTGCGCTCATCCCCTACCCCTCCCACTACTCCCTTCCCGACACCGTGCATGAGAGGACACTCCGGGCCCACCTTCGGGTCGCTCTAGGCCTCGCCTCCGCTTCCCGGATTCCCGACAACATCCTCACGGGCCTGGGTATCCGCTTCCAGGTTCCCGGCTGCCCCAAATGCCCCGTCGCCACTTCGCGTGCGATTGCGGCCAGGGCACACGCCCTGGATGATCTGCGGGGCCCGCCGCAGGCACGGCACAAGGCGGGGAGATGGTGGAATAAACTTGTGAAATGGGCCCAGGATTTTGCCCCGCGGAACGAGCCCCGCAGACTCGGCTCCAAGTTACTGACTGATTCCAGAGCTGCTGACCTTTTCAACCGTGCAGTGAGTGAGCCCCTCCGGCTGCGGGCTCGGTACTTTGGTCGCGTGGTTTATGTCGCGGCTTGGACTCAGCTCCACGGCCACATCGTTAGCAGGTGGTTCGCCACAACCAGCGAAGAGCGCAGGTGGGCACAAACAGATGGCGCGGAATGGTCTCTCCTGGGACACTGCGCATCCTTCACCGAGGCACATCATGTCCTCCGACTCCTGGCTAATGGGCTGCCCGGGTCCGCGCGCCGACGGAGTGTGTCGACAGGGCCCCCCGCCAATGCAGCTGCGGCAGGGCGGCCAAAAGGGTCTGGCTCACTGCCGGACAACGGGATGATGGCCAGGCCTGGTGTGACTCCTGCCTAGGGCCCTGGAGCGGCGAGGCCGCCCTCTGGCCTCTCCTTAGCGACGACGTCCTCCCCGAAGACCTGCGGCCGCTCGCCGCAGAGCGCAGAAGACATCACGTCAGCATCAACGTCCCCGTGCGGCAGGGACTCTACGGCGCCTGCCCCCTCTGCGGCCTTGGGGAAGCCACCACCGAGCATATATGGTCCTGGCGCCCCGCGGCTGCCCTTGCCTGGGAAAAGGCTAGAGGCCCAGACCATGCCAGGGACCTGGCTACGGCGATGTGCACCAGGGGACAACACCAGAGGCTAGTGTGCCGTCTTGTGCACCAGACCTCAGAGGAAACCGCGGTCTGGGCCCCTATGCTCGACCCCTGCCAGCAGCGCAATCCCCAAGGGCCACACCAACTGCGTATATGCGGGGCAGCTGGGCCACATCTTGGCAGACAGGCGCCACGTGGCGGGGGGGAAATCCGGCGCCCCCCTATCACAACGAGAGCCACGCGAAGTGGGGACCGCCTCGCCGTCCTCCAAACTTGCGACCCCAGGGCCAGCTGGATGCCCCCTGGGGCGGGCTGGCCCCCATGCCCCAGGACAGACAGAGACCCCAGCGCCTTCTGGACCAAAGCCTATTGCAGGATATGTGACCAGCACACCCTTGTGCTCAGAGCTGGCAGGGATATGGATGCGGGCGAGGAAATCACGGTTGGAGACTCCCCGCTCCCCGCCGCCGACACTGCACAATGGCCATATGAGCTCACGTTCGACGGTGGAAACGCCGAATCGGAGAAGGAGACAAAATCTCCGGCGCGGCCGCCGTCCTCTGGAGGCACGACCCGCGACGCGGCTACCCGCGCGTCGTTGCTGTCGCTGTTGTTGCCCTCCCAAGCTGTGACAATGCACAGACGGCCGAGGCCTCCTGGTGCTGAGCTGGTCTCGCTCTGCTCCCCCACGTCGAAAGCACGCTTCGAGGTGTCAGAGTAGTCGGCGACAACCTTGCTGCCATCCGGTACGGGGCCGGCACCGGGCGCCACCGACGACTCCATCTGGCGCAACAGATGGACTTTGCCCTCAGGCAGGCCAGTGAGGCCGGCTGGACCATTACATGGCAGGCGGTGCGACGCCGCCTGAACCAAGCGGCCGACCGCCTGGCGACTCTTGAGGTCTTTTGGGCCGACGCCCTCCGACATGCCGGTGAACTGGCGGTCACCTCCTGGGTCGTTTGGGACGGTACCCATCGCCCCACTCCTCCCCTCTTCCCCGCCGCTGGTGTCGACCTTTGTGACTTGGACCAGGTTGCCCGTTTCGTTGTCGCTCTCGAAAATCCTCCTCCCCCTCCTCTCCATTGATCGCCCCCGCCCCGACACACTAAGGTCACGACAGTTCGCAGCCTTCAGCTGCCGCAGAGACAGCCAGCAGCATTCAGCTGCCGCCCTGGGACCGACGCGACACCCCGGGACCATGCCCAAAAACAACCAAGGCCCCATCCGACGTTGGCCCTCCTGTTTGCCGTACAGAGAGGACGGGCCGCCGGTACGCATGGGCACACGCGTCTTCTTGGCCCGTTTCTGTCCTTGGATGCGTTGGGTCTACTTCAACGGCGGGCGGCGCCACTGGTGCGAAATCTGCCAAGAGCCTGTGGACGACACAGAGCACATCCTCAGTGACAAGCACTACGAGATGTCGGTCGCGCGTTACCAAGACGGTTGGCCTGACCCAAACACTTTTGTCACTCCTGGGAACCTGTGGAGCAGCTGCACGGGTGGTTCCTGGGACGCAAATCACCATGTGTCTATTGTGCGAAAGCCCTGGCTCGGCTGGAGACCAGTCAAACCCGTGGTTCCCCAGGAAGGCGCACGTTTGCCCCCGGGTCTCTCGGCCCCTAGAAGACGCGCTGCACGCGCCCACCACCTACCCTCTCTGGGACGACCCGCCGACGCACAACTGTCCTGGAGGTACCAGGTCCGACCCAGAGCAGGCGCGGACGCACCTGATGGACAGACGTCAGGCTACAAGTACAAGCCTCCGACAGCCCGACCACGGCGACGAGGCCAGGACGCGCGCGAAGTCGCCCATCGGGCCCCCGCCTGCACCTGGGCAGGCAACTGACGCCTCGGTCGGACATCCACCCCCGCCCCCGCCGCCCCACCCTCCGCCCGCCCGGGGCCCGCCCGTTCAGCAGCGAAGAGCGGTGCTTTCCGAGGAGGACGCCTTATCACCAACAAGCCCGGCAGGTCTCGACGATTCGTTGGCTTTGCAGGCGGCAGCCGAAGTGGCCAGCCTCTACTCTGCACCACTGGACTCCCCGCTGTCCCGAGCCCACCCCAAGGCGGCACTCGGGGAGCTGACGGGCGCCGTTCGACTCCCCTCACAGTGGCCCTACTCTCTCCAGGATCGAGGCCAGACGCTTAGGAGGATCGCCTGGCTTGAAAGCCAAGCCTCTGTCGAGACGGTGGACGACGGAAAAGACTCCACGCGAGAGGACCTGGCCAGGAGAGGTAACTGTGCTCTCGACGCCCGCATCACTAGGATCGACGCCGACACTGAGCTGGACGACATGGACACCTTTCGGCTACGAAACGCGATGGACCTACCAGAGGGCAAGGAGTTCTACTTGCTGGAGTGGCTTTCTAAATACAAGGTTGCATCCAGGATCCAGGAAGGAGACAAGGGCGGCAGGGGGCTGCACATTTCCGTCACGGGCCCCACTGTTGACAAGATCGCAGACGTCACGGTCTGGCGGCCCCCCTCCCTGGGAGGCCCCGTCCACCCCAGAGACGCTCAAGCGCTCGGCCTCGGCACGTCTGCCGGGTACCCCTCCGACAGGTGCATAGTGCAGTACAATAGTGCGAAGGGAGGACCTTTCCACGAGGACGAGACCAAGGCGAAGCGGCCCCAATGCGAAGATGCCCGCTGGTATCGGGTAGACGAGGCCCCTTCCGACATCCAGTTCTGGCGGCAGTGCTGGGCTCTTGACCAGATCTACCACCTCCGACAGAACCCTACGGACCTGTTTGCCCACCAACTGTCACCGCTGACCTTTCTCCTTGCCTTCGCACACGCCCCACGCACGGATCGACTTGCGGCCAACGACCTGGGACACACCCGCTCTTTGGGCCTGAGCCTGAGGGCCAGAGCCGCCGCCACCCTGGGCTACGAGGTTCCCGACGCTGACCACGCGCAGGCTGTCCAATTCGGCCTTCTACCATCGGCTCCTCCGCTTCCCCTGGGATTGAAGACCTTCTCCGACGACGACATCTCGGACGCGACAGGTTCCGTCTTCCAGAGGGTACGCCCCACTCCCAGCCCGAATACCTTCCGCGACAGGGCGGGCAAACACAAGCCGAACAGCGACGCGACCAAGGCCCTTCAGGCCACCCTGCACCACCACGCCGTACTAGTGCACGGACCCCCTGGGACAGGCAAGACCACCTTCTCTGTAGCTTGTCTGGACATGTGGGGAAGCTGCTTGCGCCCGGGGCAGGCAGTTGCGCTGGCCGCCGGCTCCAACACAGCGGTGGACCAACCAGCTCTAGCGATGGCCGAAGCACAGCGTCAGCAACGCCTAGACCCGGACACGGGATTTCCTGGGAAGTTCGTGCGCCTAGCAAGAAAGGAGCGGGTCAACGAGGCACTCGTCGACCTGACGCCTGAGGGCCACTACAAAAACGCCCATGGGGAATTCCCGTTCCAGGACGGGGACAAAAGCCAGGACTTCAGGCCCTACAAGTCGAACCTGCTGCGAGACGCCAAGGCAATCATGTCCACGCACGAGGCAGCCGAGGCCCTGGGACAAAAGGACAGCCCCCACATCGTTCTCCTGGTGATTGACGAGGCTGGACAGGCCACGGAGCTCCACGCGCTGATGTCCATGGTAACCCTGATCGACAACGGCGGGGTCCTGGTCCTGGTGGGTGACCCGAACCAGTTGCCCCCTACGGTGCTCTCCAAGCTCGCGAACGACCTGGGACTCTGCGTTAGCATTTTCGACCGGATGTTCCACGCACTCCGCGGCCAAGACACGGCCGTGGTCCACCTTTCGATCTGCTACCGCATGCACCCGCAGCTACTCGCCTCTCCGAACGCAGCCTACAACGGCAAGGGCATGACCTCCGGTATCATGGATCCGCTCAGGGATAGGCCCATTGTTGAAGGCATCCCATGGAGAGACATCACACCCTGGGAACCCGAGCGACTGACAAAGCTGGCGTCTCTCACCGATTCCAACGGGAACGATCTCCGCACGACCCTTGAGCAATTGGACCCGCTGCCAAACGGAGACAAGCACCGCTTCCTGCTGGTCGACACACCCTCCTGGGAAGTTACGTCCAACCTCCAACCAGGGTGCGCCAACCTCCACGAAGCCGCACAGGCCGTGGACATCGTGCGGGCGCTTCTGCCAGAGCTCCGAAACGGCACCTCCGTCAGGATCGTGGTCGGCTACCAGCTCCAGACGGCTATCCTCACAGATGGCTGGCCGCAGGGTCCCCGCCACCTCTCCGGGGCCCTGCGAAACTCGAAAGGTGGCAGGAAGGGAAAGGCAGGCAAAGGGAAAGGCGGCATTGCTCGTGACGAACAAGAGACCCCTGGCCCTGGACCTCCCCCTCAAGGCCACAGGGTGGACGTGCAACGGCGGGAATCAGTCTTTCGAGAGGACCGCAATGCCAAAACAGCCATCGGCACCTCTTTCCCTGGACTCCGGCAGGTCGCGGGCGAGCACATGAGGAGTGGGGCGCTCAAGCTCACCACCATAGACTCCAGGCAGGGGGGAGGCAGACATCGTTATCGTACTAACGACTAGAAGCAACGGGAATCACAACTGGGGTTTTGTCGATGACGCCAAACGCCTGAATGTGGCGATCACCAGGGCCAAGAGGAACATCCTGATCTTGGGAGACAGGCGCATGTTCGCCAACGCCACCTGGTCCCAGCTGCGCGTGCTCTCCGAATACGGACGCCTGACCCGCCTCTGGGTTCGCTTTTGCGGCAATGCCCCCGCGGGCCACAGGAGTTCCCTGGTCATAGACGAGAGTTTTGACCCACTGCGCGACCTCGCCTCCTGGGTACCTTCACCTATCGCCTGGAGCCGCGACGCAAAGGGGGAGAGTGGACAAAATGAGCTGGATGCGGCTAGAAAGAAAGCACGTGATGCCCAGGCTATCGGTTTCGCCGAGCGCTACAACACCCCCCTGGACGAGCATTTCGACTGGGACGCCCTTGGGAAGCTCATCTCGGGCGGCCTCAACGATATTCTCTCGACGCCTGCTTTCCATGTCCTCATCTACCTGATGTCTGGACTCCACCCGCACGAGTTTTCACTGGCCGATACACCGCGACAACCAGGCAAACTCGACCGCAAGGCGTGGTCGCACTTGGGTTTCCTGTTCGACATGTCCCTGGGACTAGACGCCACCAACCTAGTCTACAACATGCTCTGGGCTGCAATGGTGTGGACACTCGGCCTGGGCACCCCCTGGCGTGACGCGCATTACGCTATCCACGACGACTCCCTTCCACCGTTGCCTCACGTCAAAGGAAGGCGGGTAACACTCTGGGGGCGGCGCCAGTGTACCCCCAAGGGGCTCTTCCGGCAGGTTCCCAAGGCTTGGAGCACCTCTACTAAGGACTGCTGCAGGCACAGGAAGCACCCTGGAATGGCAGGGCTGCAGGACATCCTCCGTGGCGCGTCCGACGGCTCCAAGCAGGACGGGACCCGTAAGGGAATCATAGACACCGACGGCCTCCCTATGGAATCCTGCAAAGCCCGGTCGCTCTTGGTCGTCATGATGCTCATGCTTCGCGAGCCGCGTGTCTTCCTGTGGCCATTCTCACACGCAGAGCAAACCGGGGACGTAATCGAAGCCATCCTGGGATTCTGTGTCCCCTGGCAAGAGGCCCATCAAGGCTTCCGGCACGACTTCGCACGAACCTGGAGCCTCACGTTGGACGACCTAGCCGACCTCCATGGCGGCATCGAGGCAATCTTGCCCCACATCTCCAAGCTCGTGGCGGTGGCGCACCACTACCCGGATGCGCGGGCGGCCGGCTGCCCGCAGACCTGGAATGAGTTAGACAGGCAGGATTTCCAGCTGAAAGCACCGATGCTCGTCCTCGAGAGAATCGCCCCAGCCGCTACTCTGACTTCCCTGGGTAAACACCGCTGCTTCGTGTGCGCGCTACACCTCGCCCTGGCGGGAACCGACGCCTCCCTGGGCGCCGACGATAGACGTGCGGGGCTTGCATACATTGGCGGCGGATTCGCCTTATCCAATACTGACCTCAGCGCCCCTGTGCCGGCCACCCCCGCCCCTGGCACCAAACACGACCTCCTTACATTCCTGATGAAAGGCTAACTCCCGAGCAGAAAAACGGCAGGTTCAGGTGCGACAGGTGCGGGAGGGACCAGCTACGCTCCACCGATGGCACATGGATCTCCGACGACACGCGCCAGATGGTCGCTCAGAATAGGCCCCAGGCCTACCTCAACGGCGCAAACATGGGATGGCACTGCGAGACCCGCTGGATACGGCACCTGGAGGACCAGGGCATCCCAGCTCCGACAGGGGCTACAATTGCCGGCAAGGTCAAGGAGCACGAGCAGCACAGGCCGGGCTCCTCTAGCAACGACAAGGCGGATGCTCTCCCCTCCCTGGGCCACCTCCCACTCGGCTACGGATGCAGCCCCCAGGCGCGGACCTCATCATGACGCCGATGGGCATGAAGATCCCTGAGCGCGCCAACACCACCATTCCCATCTTACGGATCCGAGACGAGCGGTTCGGCCTCAAAGCTGCCCAGAGCCAGAGATACTCTGCTCGGTGCGACACGTGTCCCCCGGGGGCTCCCCTCCTCGTCTGGAAAGCAGGAGCCCCGCCCCTGGGCTGCTTCATATGGAAGCCAGCGGAAGGGATAGGGGTGCCTGAGCAGGCCGGGCTGCCTCCCATCGACAAACGAGCCATAGCCTGGTGGGAGCGCAAGTGGAACGCCACCTGGCGCTGTCGACGCTGCCTGGTCCTTGTATGGAACATCGGCCCTGCTACCCTGGACCACATCCTGGATCGGGACTTTAGAGCGCTATACCCAGACGAGGCCCCTGTCCTTCCTACGCTCAGTATAGCCAGATCGGAGCTGAGGTATCAGTGGACATATGGGACTCTCTCCCATGGCTAGGTGCGGACGCCAAGGCCCAGGATCGCTTCACCAAGGCCGGAGCGAGCAGCCTCCCTGGGTCTACCGCCGCGAGTGGTGCGGCCGCCGCAGCTGAACGAGCTCCCAGATCCCTAGCACAGCTCATGGAGCTCCTGCCAGATCTGCCAGTACCGCAGGGCCCGCTCCTGGACAACAGGGACGTCAACAACCTCACGCTGAGCCCAAACGACCCCAGGGACGGACCAGGCAGTGGTGGACTGTCCGCACAGCGACAGCTCGTGACCTACCTCCGTGATTTCCACCCTGGGCCGGACTTCACCTGGAGACAGTTCTGCTTCACCAACCGAGACAGCAGCATCCCAGAGCATAGTTGTGATGAAAACTCATGGCCGGACGGACGTCTGACTGAGTTTCTCCGGACGGTGTACGGCCAATGCATTCCTGGGAATTGCGTCCCGCCGAACCAGCGCTGGGAGGGTAAGCGTGTGGCCGCGGCGCGGGTCGTCGCCCACCTCACCAACGGCGAGAAGCATCGGGAGGCCTGGGTGAGGTACGCCACGACCCTGGCCCCGGCAAGTGGCCTTAGTCCCATCAGACACGAAATGGGCACGCTGACGAGCTTCCTACTCAGCCTCAGTGCCGATGCCCTCGCCTCCACGTCCATCACTTCCCTGGCCGAGTCACTTCCGCCAGTCGTGCGGACCATGAATGAGGACAGGCCTGACACCCCTACGGCGGCCGACACGGACAAGTCCCGGGGTACGAGAGACAACGACTCCCGTCTTGGCCTCCCAGACCCGCCCGACCACACGGTCAAGGATGAGAGCGGGGAGGACGTGATCCCCCTACGGAGAAGGTGGAGTCGCCCGACTACGGAGAAGGTGAGCCCCCTCCTCCTGTATCCTGCTCGGACTCGGCCACGGAGGTCGACGACAATGGCCCAGACGGCAAGTCGCCTCGGCGGAGCCCATCGACAGCCAGCTCTGAACCCACCTCCGAACGTGAACCGGCTGCCGCCGGGGATGGCCCGGCGAATCCCGACCGCAGCACCAGCGCTGCCAGGAGATCTGAGGACGAGGAAAGCGCCCGCGACAGGGGTGACGTGCGGACCGAGCGCCCTCCACTGAGTACCCCACAGGTCCCTGGATATAGACCCACCTACCCCCGCCCGACAGGCTCGACGGAGCGCGATACGCTCAACCTGTTGACCGACTCACATGGGGGACCCATGCATAAGGTCTGGCTGGGCACGGTGGACTTGGAGCGTAGCGACGAGACACCCGCCAGACGCCTCGCCAGGTACCAGTCGGAGTTGGGTGCAGTTTTCTGCGCGCTGTGGACCGCGCACACGCAGCGCATTTGGCTCCCTGGTTCCAGGGAGCCCAAATCAGACCCGAGACAGCACACGGATACGACCATCATCAACTTCCTTGACGACTGGAAGGGCCGCGGGTACAACGCCGACCTGATGGACGCAAGGTATCACATTGACTGGGACAAACTGCGGGCCAACTACCTGCGACACACCAGACCCGACGGCAGGGGCAAAGGCAACCACCAGCAGAGCAGCTGGCGGGACCGTGCTACGAGCTCCTGGGACACCTGGGGTAGTTGGCAGAGCGACTGGGGCGAAGGCTGGCACGACGACCGCTGGCAGACGGGTGGCAAGCGAGGAGGAGGCAGACCCGACGACCGAGACGAAAAGAGACACCGATGGAGAGACTGAATCCACTACACATCCTGAGCGACAACTCACCACACACTACGCGCAGCCTTCAGCTGCCTTACTTCTCCCTTAACTGTGTGGCAGCCAGCCTGCCCACTCTCCCTGGCCCGCACACTTCCTGCCTTTGGACCCAAGTGTGCCGACCAGCAATACCATCTGCCTCGCTGCGTATGGGAGCGCAGCCTGCAGACCCTAGTTGGCCCCTGGCCCCGCTGCAGTGCTTCTCACCAGTGGCCCGTTTGGTCCCGTGCCCAGCGAAGCTGCCCTGGGACCGATTGGGGCTCACACCTGAACTTGTACCCTGGGACTCTCTATCAGACGACGGCCTTCAGCCGTGCTTTGGTCTTCTGACCCGCTTGCGGCATTCCGCCGCCCCTCCTGGCACACGCACATCCTACCTTTGGACCCAAGTACGTGTGCCAGCAATACCGGCCACACCGTTTCCTCGTGTTGCGCGTGGCCATAGTGGCCCCGGGCCTCAATGTAGCTGTTTTCACTGCCAGGCCTGCCTGGCGCGCATCCTTCGCGGTCGGCGACCTGGCGGTTTCCGCCCCGCCCTCGGTTCTGCGCTCACTCCCTGGGACTTACAAGTTACAACGGCCTTCAGCCGTCTTATTTCTTTCCTGGGAGCAACGTGACACGGCTGGATGGGCGGCCCATCGCCGCGGTGTGCTACGCCAAGGGCGGAAGGCACCTTTGGCTGGCTGCCTCACTGGCTGGATCGTCGGTCTTGCCCGACCTGCTCCGCTCACCGTTGACACGCGTCTACCTCGTGCTGCTCGGTTTCGGAGTATGGAGGTTCGGCCCTTCTCGTTGCTCTTCCGCACATTCAGGTGTGCGGCACTCCGTGGGACTCTGTGACTGCGATGGTTTTGCCGTCCTGGGTATACGACGGTTGCGTCCATCGAGCGCACACGCATGGTTGGGTTAGCCGCCTGGCGCTACGTCACATAGTTGTTCGGTACACGTCACTCTTGAGCCCTGCGTTCTCGCTGTGCATTTGTGTACCCCGTTGCGTCCTGACCAGTTTGCTGGTTTCTGTACGCAGGCGCATCGCTCCGCCGTGGTTGGGTCCTCTCTGGCTACTCTGGCCTAGGCTCCTTGGTGGATGCGTTTCTGATGTTGCGACGGTTCGCTGGCGCCGTCAGAGCCTCTCCTGCTGGACGACGTCACCAGTACTACCTGATCATACCCGTCTGGTTCCCTCGGTGACCTTCCTGCACGGTGATTGTCCCACCCGTGGTTCGTTTTACTCGGACGCGTCGGGACGACTACGCGCCATTTTGGCTGCGCTTGGCTCGTTTCAGGGTTGACCTCGCAGACTCCCTGGGATGCAGCTTGCACGTTTGTCTCAGGCGCTGACCTTTCAGACTCCCTGGGATTGCACGACGCTGGCCCCTCAGACACCCTGGGTTGCCGCTCCCGCCGCCTGAGCCGCGCCGCGCGCGCTCGGGAATTTAGCCACGGCCGCGGCCCGACCGTGACTGCCCGCCGCTGTGCGCTTCCGCCTGCGGCCGTGTATATATATATATATATATATATATATATATATATATAATCCCCACCAGCCCATCCTGGTCGAGGCGAGTAGAGGGTCGTCCTGGGGGGCTTTTCGGCGTCTTGGGTGCCTCGGGGGGGCCTCGTTGGGCCGCTTGGGATCCTCTTGGGGGCCTCCTGGGGGGCCTCTTGGGGCCATCTTGGGGCCTCTTGGGGCCTCCTCGGCGCCTCTTGGGGCCATCTTGGAGGACATCGACCAAAGAACAGGGGAGCTTCAATTAGGGTTGCCCCCTCTGGGGCCAAAACCTTAGTAAAATAAATGATTTTGGTTTCAAAGAAGAGGGAAGCTTCAATCAGCGCTGCCCCCTCAGGCCAAAATGGAGCAAAAAAACCTTGTAAAAACAAAGATTCTGGCTTCAAAAAAGAGCGGAGCATCAATTAACCTCGCCCCCCCAGGAGGCCAGAATGGAGTCAAAACCTTAGTAAAATCCGCCGGCCCCCTTGCGGGGCCACCAGGCTGTAGGCGCGAGGTTCGCAGTTTCCTGTACCAGTTGTAGCTTGTAGTTTCCAGTGTTACAGTTCTGCTTCTTGCTGGTTACTGCAACTAGTTGACTTATTGCTGGTTACTGTAACTAGTTGATTGACCGCCCGAGGGGGGGGGGGCCCAAACCGGCTTTTTAACACCCCCTGGGCGCGTTGTCTGAATTGCTGAGGGGGCTCGAAATCCACACCCCTCACGCAGATCCGCGGGGTCAGGGTCCAAAAACACTTGGGATTTGCCACATTTCTGAAATTCGATGCCACCCCTCACGCAGATCCGCGGGGTCAGGGTCCAAAAACACAAGGGATTTGCCACATTTCTGAAATTCGGTGCCACCCCTCACGCAGATCCGCGGGGTCAGGGTCCAAAAACACATGGGATTTGCCACATTTCTGAAATTCGGTGCCACCCCTCACGCAGATCCGCGGGGTCAGGGTCCAAAAACACAAGGGATTTGCCACATTTCTGAAATTCTGAAATTCGGTGCCACCCCTCACGCAGATCCGCGGGGTCAGGGTCCAAAAACACAAGGGATTTGCCACATTTCTGAAATTCGGTGCCACCCCTCACGCAGATCCGCGGGGTCAGGGTCCAAAAACACAGGGATTTGCCACATTTCTGAAATTCGGTGCCACCCCTCACGCAGATCCGCGGGGTCAGGGTCCAAAAACACAGGGGATTTGCCACATTTCTGAAATTCGGTGCCACCCTTCACGCACATCCATCGCAAGGCGTGGTAACCCAAACTGCGAGAACTCCCTCGGCCCTTTAATCGCAAGGTGTGGTAACCAAGCCCGTAAACCATACACGTCTTACCAATCGCCAGGTGTGGTAACCCCTCTTGTGGTCAGTTGGTTTTGCTGATTGCGAATCGGCTTCTCATGAAGTTTCGACACTGCATCACGACAGCGCCAAGGCCTCATGACTTAGCCCTTCCATGGCCCAGTCTCCGAGAGAGAGGGCCGGCGGCAGGGGGCGAAGCCCTTACGGATCAATGATTGGGGTTTCCTCGCCGAGGCCGTTTTGGACGCTCTGACCACTCGCGGCCCCCCCCGTCCAGGCCCACGGGGAACCGGTAGGGGGAGGGGCAAACCCCTCCCCCAAGGGGAAGAAGCAGGGCTGGAAGAGGAAACTCTCTAGACTGGTGGGATTTGCATAATGCCCAACAACAAACGTTGCCCAAAACAGACAGCAGCCGCCGCGGGGCAGGCGGCTTCTCTGCTTTCACAGAAGAACGCCCGCGGTGGCGCGGACAGCAAGTCCTGTTTAAAATGAACAGGAACAACTCTCGCATCGCACCCATTCTTTCCGTGCCAAATTCGATTGTCTCGAAAATTGAAGCCCCAAGACCATGGATTCCTGGACGTCCCGGGCACTTCCCCGAGCTGTTGGGGCGCGTCGCGCGACTTCCCTGGGGGCGCCGCACCCGTTCTTTCCGCGCCCATTTCGACCGTCCCGAGATGAGAACCCCAATGCCATGTATTCCCGGACGTCCAGGGCACTTCCCCGAGCTCTCGGGCGCGTCGCGCGACTTCCCTGGAGGCGTCGCACCCATTCTTTCCGCGCCCATTTCGATCGCCCCGAGATGGAAGCCCCAAGACCATGGATTCCCCGACGTCCCGGGCACTTCCCCGAGCTGTCGGGGCGCGTCGCGCGACTTCCCTGGAGGCACCGCACCCATGTTTTCCGCGCCCATTTCGACCGTCCCGAGATGAAAGACCCGAGACCATGGATTCCCGGATGTCCCGGGCACCTCCCCGAGCTGTCGGGGCGCGCCGCGCGGCTTCCCCGGTGGCCGCGAGGGCGCGGGCCCAGGGCGCAACCCGCGGGGCTCGCACGGGCACGCGCGGCGCGGGCGCGGCCGCAAAGGACCTTCGCAAGGAACTCCCCGCAGCCCCCGGCGGCGCGCGCTGCGAGCAGGAACACAGCAGAGCCACAAGAAAGCGCGGCATCGACAGTGCAGCCCCGCACGCGCGACACAGGTTGACGAGCAGAAACCTTCGCGAGAAACCCAGCCCTGAGAACCCGCGCGCGAAGTGAAAACCTGAACATCCTGAGCACAGCAGCTTCTTCAACGGTCGCGGGAAGTCACCGCGCAGCTCGCGGAGCGAAGAAACCCAGGATACCTTGACGAAAAGCAAATGATTTCTTGATACGCGCCCCCAATGCACGCCGCCGTCTTGGATGGCCTCGCCCCACCGATCCCCCGGGCGCCCAGGGCGGCACCAGAGCGCCCCAGAAGGCCCCCGAAAGAGCCGCAAGAGGGCACCCGAAGCCCCCAACAGGGGCCCCAGACGGACAACTCAAACTGCCACCTCGGACACAGGCCCGCGAGAAAGACACAAGGCCCTCTCGAGGCCATCAGAGGCCCCCAAACCGCCCGCAAAAGGCCCCAAAGCCACCACCAAAAAGCCCGAAGCCGCCCCGAACCCAACAAGACAGCAAATAGCCCCCCAGAAAAGGCCCAGGAGGCATCCGAGAGGCACGGATGGACTGACGGCCACGATATCTGCCGCCCCCTGTTCTCATCACAGGACTGCTTGGCGCGCCAGATCTTGAGAGCTCGCATGGCCCTTCCAAAAAATGCCCCGCTGACCTTCGGCCCCATCAGCCACCCCCCCCCCGCCTCGGCATCAAGACTTTTAAATCGAAACAGCTTCTGGGACGGCCGCGGTGGCTCGAGCTACTTCCGACACGGCCGATGAGCGCCCCCGCCCGGAATTTCCACATCGCACCCAAGACGCTTCACAGACAATCAAGATGGCCCAGAAAACGCCCCAGATGGCCCAAAGAAGGCCCAAGAGGCTCACCGAGGGGCATCCTGGGCCGCAAGACGGCGGCGGCGGCACCAGTTGCACGCGGCAGCTATCGCAACGCCCGCCCCCTTGGAAAACAACTCACGGAAGCCACTGGTCGCCCCCACGGCGCCCAATATCGCGCCCAATCGTGCCCGCAGGGGGAAAACGCATCTCATCGCATGACGCCATTGGACGCGATTGGTCGCCATTGGGCGCCATGCGAGCGTTATTCGACGACTCTGGGTGTCATTGGGCTCTTAGTTGGCGCGATTGGGCGCCATTGGGCGCTGCTCGATGTCATTCTGGGCGGGGTGGATTATATACCTCTGGGTGCGCTCTTGAAACAAAGAATGGACGGTGCTTGTCACTGCCGAACATCCGGTGCGACTTTGCCCCTTGCACCATTTGCACACGCGGGCCCCTGCACGCCGAACCGTAGTCACAGGGGGCTGAGGATCGACTTTGGGGCCCACCCACGAATTCCAATGAAAAAATTGCACCCATCGAGCACCCCCTTCCGAACCTCGGCCCCGGGAATCGCGGGGAAAAGCCCGACGAACCGAAACCAAACGCAACTGAGCAGCTGCCGCCTCCTGCGGCCCGCTCGCATCAAAGCGAGGATCAAGACGGCCAGCTCCTGCGCTGGTCAACAGCCCACGAGCGCGGGCGCGGCAGACCGCCGCCCCCTCAGAGCGGAGGTGTCGATGGCCCGCCGAAGCCACTTCACCATGCTGTCGCCCGACCCAGAGGTCGGTCAGACCCGCCTTGAAGATGCCCATCCACTTCGCAGCCTGGGCGCGTTGGAGACGCCCCGGCATTCGCCCGCGGCTGCGCCTCCAGCCGCAAAGTGGCGCCGGGCCCCGACACTGGCAAGCCTCTCCACTGAAGCACGATCTGCTCGCGGCTACGGCGCATCTCGAGAAACTGCGCGACGGCGATCATCCGCGCCTCATGGTCGTTGGCTGCTCCGCAATCTTGCCCTCCGTCACGCGACGCCCAGATCGGCGCTGCCACCCAAGGATAATGCCGATAGCGAAACAAATGAAAGCACTGTACTGCCACACCACTCTCAGCAATCGGAATGGATGGATCTCCATTCCGTCATAGATCGCCGTGAGCTCACCCTCCTTCAGGACGCCCAACTCACCCGTCATCCCGCTCATGGCATCCGAAAGCAGCTGCCGCCCCAGGACGACGGGGACCTCGTCCACTCGGTCGCCAGGTCCGCCGCGTCGGTCTCCGCGGGGCGCATCACTGGCCGCGGCCCCCCGCCCGCGACCGCCCCCTGCACCCGGAGCCAACGCGCCCCAAGGTCCTCGACCTTGTCGCGCCCCTGCCTGGAAGCGACCCCGACCCCCACAGCGGCCCCCGACGCCAGCCCGGGCGGCGCTGCCACCCCGAGCAGGGCCAACAACCTTGAAGCGCGCATCAAACTGGCCGCGCCCATCGCAACGGCGTAGAACTCAGCGCCGAGAGGGGCCCGACCGACTGGGCGCCGCGGCTGATCTCCAGGGCGCGCCCTCCAGCGGCGTCCGCGACCCCGCTCGTAGGTCTGAGCGTCGCACCCCTGGCCGCGAAGTCCGCGTCGGCGGCGGCGGCGGCGCAGCGCCGAAACTCCTCGCCGTTCCCGAAATCCCACGCCAACCGCGGGCGCTGCTTCAGGCACTTCGCGAAACCTGGCGACTCCTTCGGCCGCGAACCGATCGGGCCTCGCCATGGACAGAAGCGCGGACTTGACTGAGCACGCCATGTCAGGCCTGTCCCGGGCGACGCGCTGCTCGAGGCTCGCCGCCGCCTGCGCCGGCTTCGCCTCGGGGTCCGCCATCGCGCCCTTCAGCGCGCAGCGGGCGCGCCCTTATGTCCATCGCCCCACCCTCGAAGCCTCAATCCTCTACCCTGACGGCTCTGAAACGGCCGGGCCCCAAACCGCCGAATTTCCCTCGGCCGGCCGCGCGCCCCCTCGCCCCCCCCCCCGCACCTTCCCGCGCGACATTTTCGGCCCAAACAGGGCCCCAAGACGGAGCAAGAGAGCCCCAAGAGACTCCCTGATGGCCCGGGAGGGCCTCGAGACGCCTCAAGATCGCCTAACAACGCTCACAAAAACCCAGGGCGGCGCAAGGCCTCAACAGCCACGGCGTTTCGGGCCCACGACTCTTCGAGCCCCCGGCGCTCCAAGACGGCCCACGACGCCCCCTAGGCCGCCCAGAAACGGCCCAAGAAATACCCAAAAGGGTCCCAACACGGCCCAAGAGGGCTCCTGGACGGCCCCAAAGGCGACCAACAAGACGCCCATCGACAGCCGCAATAAGGGCCCAAGAGGGCGAACACGGACCGAACCTCCAAATCTTCCGCCCCAGGAAACCACCAGGAGGCCCCGAGGAGCCCCAAGACCCCCATCCCACGAAACCACCAAGAGATCCCGAAGACGCCCCACGAGGCCCCACAATGGCCCACAAACCGAGCCGCGCGCGCAGGGCCTCGGCCCTGGCTGCCACCGCCGTCGGCGGGCGCGGCGCGGCACGAGGCTGCCCCCCCCAGGGCGGCTGCGACGGGCCCCGGCCCGACGCGCCGCCGCTCGGGCGGCCTCGCGCCGCGCCCGCGCGCAGAACCCAATGCCGCGCGGCACGCAGGCGACGCGGGCAACGCGCGCGCCCGCTGCCGATCGCGCGAGGGCCAAGCACGGGCGCCCGCGCACACGCCCTCGCACAAGAGCAAAACGTGGCGACGCTGGCCACTGGCGCCCAACTGGCACCCTCGTCTGAATCAAACTCGAACTCGCGCGCCCGACGCGCACAAGGCGCCGCGGCGCGGGCGGGGGGCGCGCGGCGTCGCCTCCACAGCCGCGCCCCCCAAGAGATCGCGGCGGTCGAGATGCGCCACGAAGGCGCAGGGCCAACGCTCACCGGATTCTCGGCGAGCGTCGCGCCCGCCCACCGCAGGTCCTTGGCGCGGCCCCTCCGGAGGTCGCGCAACCGAGACAGGCTCGCCCCCTTAAGCGCCGAGGGCCACGAACATCTCGCAAAGAACCCGCGGCGCAGCGGCCGCCGAGATGCCCCCCCGAAACAATTGCGACCCAGCCCGCATCGCGCCACCCAGGGGTCCAAGGCGCGCACGGGGCACGCGGCGCGGTACGATGCGCACCAGCACCTCCGCGAAAGGCGGCTGCCCCGCGCCCGGTTTCTCCGCCGCCTCAGCAGCAGCGTGAGCTCAACTTCGTCAAACACGACCGCCGCTTGACACGACGGGGCGTCGCCGGCGTCGGACGCGCGCACGGCCGGCAGCCTCGCCAGTGGCCCTCAACAGAAACGCGCAGGCAAATCGGAAAACATCGGGGCGCGGAGCCACTCGGGGCGGCGCGCGCCCAGCCCGACCAGCGCGGTGACCGCGCTCTGTCTGATGAACAAGCGCGGGCGCGGAGCCCCATCGGCCTGCGCCAAGACAGCCGTGAACGCTCGCCTGACTTCGCGGCGGCCGAACACGGCGACGCAGGCCCCTGTCAGGAGACACGCGCGATTCACACGTAACCGCAATACTTCGCGCACGTCCCCCCGCGGCGAAAGGGGGCGCCCCGCGCGACCAGATCCGCGCCGACTGCGGGAGCTGCACGCACGGGCAACGCAGTGCCCCAACGCAGTGGGCCTCCCAGCGCACGATGCCGCGCACGGACGCAGCGTGGCGCGAACGCGTTCTGCTTCCCGCCAGCGGGCCGCGCCTGCCAGACTGCCGAGGCGCGCGGCGGTCTCGGCAAGCGCCCCCCTGGGCCCGCGCGCCACGCGAAGCGCGACCGGAGCGACCAAGCGGTCGAGGACACCGGAGGCAGGCGCTCCGCGTGACACGGCGCGCAGGGACGCACGAGCGCGGGGCCAGCGATGCGAGCCTGCAGGGGCTCAGGCATGCCCGGAGCGCCAGGCGCCGTGCGCTCCGCCTGCGAACGGCCGCGACTAGGCGCGCGCCCACCAGCTGCCGCGCCCGCGGCAGACAGGCACGCCTGCGGGGCACGCGCGGCGGCAAAGCGGCGCGCGCCGAATCCCCGCGCGCTGCCCAGCCTCAGCGCGCCGCAACCTTGGCGACCCTGAATGGCTCTTCGCCCGCGCGGTGGCTGGCCCCTTTCAAAGTCTGTAGCGTCCACTCCGGCGATTTCACAGGCGTGCGCGAAGCTGTTTTCCGTTCGGGGAGTTAACTGCCCGGGCAACGGCCGCGCCAGGCGCTGCCGGGCGCAAAAAGCACAACTCAACGAAGAGCGGCATGATGCCGCTGAAAGCGTCAAACATTGCGCGCGACGCGCGCGATGCACTGGCCGCGCGACCCCCCGCCGCAAATCGACGGGGGGTGACTGGGATGGCGCGCGCCAAGCGCGCATTGCCCGCGCGCGATCTGTCACGCCGAAATAGCTAGCCGACGCTGCCGGAAAAGGCATCGACCACCAAGAGGCGGGCACGCAAGAGGCCTCGCCCAGGCGCGGCTCCACCCGCGAGGCGGCAGCCCGAAGTCCCCACGGGACGGGCTGCCCGCGACACTTTCGCCCCCGTCGGCACCCGCGACACGCGGGCGAGGCAGCGAAGGCGCGCAATGTTGGTCCAGAGGCAATGCGCCAGGCACTCGCGATCATGCACGCGCGCGGCGCCGCGGCTGGCGGCGGCGGCCGGCGGCGGCCTGCGCGACCGGGTTGCCCGACCAAATCACGACCCGTCGACGCTGAATCGCCGATTCGAATGAGCACGGACCAAGGGCGATGCTCAGCAAGTCCAAACCCATGATCTGCTAATCTTTCATGGGCTGGAACGCGCTCGCGCGGTCGCGAAGCGCGGGCAACTGGCCCGAGCGCGCGCTGCCGTTCCTGGCGGCTGGCGGCACACTCGCCCAATAGCGTTCCCGTCGATGAACAGCACGGCCGCCACCATGGGCGGACACCCAGCCGAGCTGCAAAAAAGGTATGCCACGGAGCCCGCCGCGTCGCTGCGCCACTCGATGACTGCGCCAGTTCGTCGCCCAATTCGATTAACCACCAGTGCAGCGCGAGGCGCAGCCCCTGACGCGCGGCCGGGCCCTCGCGATGCGCCCGCGCGAAGATCGGCCTGACTGGCAGAGCCAGAGGCGGCGGAAGGCAAGTGGCGCGCGCTGCCGTTCCGGCGCGCCAGCATTGCTCGCCCCGCGCGACTGAACGCATCACCCGCGGCCCTGGACAGAGCGCCCTTCCGATTTGCCGGCGCCCCCCCAGCCGCGCGCGCCGCGGCTTCGAACGCCGGGAAAAAGTCACTGCGCCTGCTCGCAGATTGCCGGCGCCGCCTGGATCCGAGCGGCCCACTTGGCCATTGTCTGGCAGCGGCGCGCACGTCGCGCCCTCCGCCGAGAGATCCACGCCAAGCCCCGAGATGCCGAGCGGGGCTGCGCATGACATCTTCACATCGGCAGGCACGGAATAGCCCGGGAACCACCGCGCAACGCGGGAGATGCAATCCAACAGAAACTTCCTTCCGCGCAGCAGCTGGCTGGCGGCACGTCTCTCGGCGCCAGACATGTCGCCCACGTAACGAAGTGTCGCCGCGTAGAGTACACGGCGGAAAATCGCGCCAATGAGAGTGCCGATGCGCCCCCAAGCGTACGCTTGCGACTGCGCGAAATAAATGGCCCTGCCCCGCGCGCGTCGGAGGCGCGCCGCTTGCCTGCCCCAAAAGGGCACGCGCAACGCGCGCGCGCCGCGATCTCGACGCCGCGCCAGAAGATGACTCGCAATAGCTCCGGATGCTCTGGCCGCAGCTGAATCTGGAGAAAGGCGGCGTCGGCATCAAGCTCGAATGGGCGCGGAGCCTCCGAGACCTGCCGAACCCGGCGCGAGCGCCACCCTCGCGCGCGCGACGAGGCGCGCGCCTCTTCGATGAAGAGCTTAGTAAATTCGATCAAGCGGTCGAGAGTCTCGCGCCGCGTGCGTTCACGCGGCCGCGCGGCACTGCTCGCGTCTGCAATCGAACACGTCGCCCCCGCGGCGACACATCCCCGGCGCGCGAGGGCGCGACGAATCGCGCCTGCGCGGCGAGGCCGCGGTCGCGTCGCCCTGCCGCGCGCGCGACCCACGCGCGACCGAGGCCGATTTGCGCCCGCCCACAACGGCGCGCACGCGCGTCTTCGAGCGCCCCCCCCGCCGCGGACCCAGCCCAAGGCTGCAGCGCGGCCCCCGAGGGGCCCCCCGCGACATCCCAAAGAACGCCCAGGAGGCCGATGACCAACAACCCAGGCACGGCGGCGGGATGGGCCGAAGGCCATGAGATCCGCCGCCCCCTGCTTGCGGGGGTGCACGGCGTGCTGGACGATTCAGGTTTTGGTTTTGGTTCTTTTTCTAAAAGAACTCCCCAGTGGGCTTCGGCCCGTCCCGCCGGCCACCCGTAAATCTCACAAAACCCCTCTGTCAATGCCCAAAAACGGCCGTTTCGCTCGGGACATCATCAAAAAATCGCGAAGATGGCCCAAGATGGCCTCCAAGTCCGCCCGAGATGGTCCAAGACGGCCTCCACAACGGCCCAAGAGAGTCCAAGACGGCCCAAGACGGCCCAAGAGGCCCCCCAGAGGCCTCCCAGACGGCCCAAGAGGCCTCCAAGAGGTCCCCCAGGAGAGTCCGAAGAGGCCAAAATCATTGATTTCCCATTGGTGTTTGAAGGATTTTGGCATTTGCGCCTTTCCGGCTCTCCGACGGCTCAAGACGGCCCAAGAAGCCCCCAAGATCGCCCAAGAGGCCCCCAAGAGAGCCCCATGATGGCCCAAGTGGCCTCCAAGATGGCCCCCCCTAGAGGGCCCCCGCGAGGCCTCCAACACGCCCAAGATGGCCTCCAAGACGCCCAAGATGGCCTCCAAGACGGCCCTGGAGCATTCCAAGCGGGCCCCAAGTCGGCCCATAGAGGCCCCCCAAACGGCTTCCGACGGCTTCAGACGTGCCAGGAACCCACCAAGATGGCCGAAGTTGGCTCGAAGCTGGCCCGAGACGGCCCACAAAGCCCCAAAGATCGCCCAAAGCTTGCCCAAGAGGCCTCCAAGACGGCCAAGATGACCTTCAAGATGCCCACGTGTTCCCCGAAGGCTTTCCAAACCGATTCGGGGAACACGTGGCCCGATAGCTCGGCAGGTCTGGCCGCAACGCTCGGCCACATAGGCGCTTCCAAAAAGGCAGGGGGCGGCGGTGATTCGCCGTAGGCGTCTTCGATACTCCAGCCCCCCAGTCGCGCCGCGATCACCTGCGCCAACTTCCTTGCCCCCCGGCGAGCTGGCCCCCCTGCAGCCCGCAAGGCCCAGGCTCAGCAATCAGCAACTCCAGCAGCTGCTTGGAAACGAGCCCGGGGCCCGCCGCCGAGCTGGGGCCCCTCGGCGCCCGCGACCTCCAGCTCGATGTCGCGGCAAAGCAGCTCCTCCAAAAAGATCAACTGGCGATCCTCCGCGTCGGCCATGAAGTCGCCCCCAAGCACCGCGAGATGCCCCGTGGCCCGCGGCAGTAGCTAGCGGGGACAAGCCCCAGAGGCCGGAACCCGCCCCCACGCAGGGGTCTCCCGCCAGAGCCCGACGGAAAGAAAGCTCGCCCCCCTCGCGCCGCCAGCAGCTCTCGCGGCGGGCCTCGAAGCGGCCACGCGCCCGCCCCCGCGTCCAAAGAGGCGCGGAAGAGAACCGCCACCACGCCCCAAATGCCGAGAACGCGCTGACCCCCCAGACTTCTGCGCGCCGCCATCGCCAACAGCAGCCGCGCACTTCGCAGCGGCGGCGCCCCCTGGAAGCAATCGCCCCCGAAGAAAGGGCGCGCTGCTGCACCGCCAGCCTGGCGCGGAGAGCCCCAGGGCCGCCCGGCCTCGCCGTGGGCTCGCGCGCCCCACGTGGCCGCCTCGACTCTCGTACCAGACGGGATCAAACTTTGGGCCACCTCCTCGCGCGCGTCGCGGCTGTTCATGTTCCCGAGCTCTCGGAGTCGCCCCTCTACAAACTTCAGCGGGTCCAAGAGCTCGCCGCCCCTATTGCTGTAGACTGGTCCGCCAAGCTCGACCTGGCTTCATCTGACTCGTGGAACTCCTGCGTCGCACTCGCCAGGGCTGCGCCACGCGCCGCGGCGCTCGTCGCGCGCCGCCACCCCCTCCGCCGCCCGCAATGCAGAGATCCCCCAAGCCTGAGCAGAGTGCCCCCTGCACCCGCTGCTCCTAGCGCAGCGGCATCCGGCGGACCTCACCGCGGCCGGCGACCTCAGCGCCCTTGCGCGCCTTGGGCAGTCCAAGCCAGAACATCTCTTGCTTCCGAATGAGGTCGACACTGCTGTCGGGCCGCTGGGCCTCATCCCCCGACATCTAGGCGCCGCGAGGCGCGGACGTTACCGTGACCCCCGCGTCGTTCACGGCAGAGACCGATGCGACGGGGCCCTGGGCGACCCCACCTGGCACGCGATGCCCAGATCGCCGCCGCAGCCGTCTGGCGGGCACGACTCTGCTGCTGCAGCGCAGCCGCATCCAAGGTCGTCACAGGCTCACCAGGTCGCAGTCCTTGGCGTATGTATGTGGGCTGACGCTGCTTGCAGCGCCTGAATCCACCGCGACCATCTCCTCGTCGTCGGGATTGACCTCCTCGGCGGTGTCCTTCGCCGACACGGCGTTGATCCTCGCGCGGCCGCGGAAGCCGTCGACGCCCACGAATGGCAGCACCGTCGTCGAGCGGGTGGCCACTGGCGCCGTCGACGCCTGCGACGTCGCTGCGCCTAGAAGTGCGTCGGGAAGCCGGCGCTTCCAAAGCCTGCATCGCACTGTGCCTTGCTCAGCCCCCAGCTGCATGGGTCGTAGCAGCTGTCTTCCTGAATCGAAAACTCGCTGATGCGATTGTCCGCACTTGGTCCGGGCACCTCGCATATTCTTCCGACGTTCACTCTTGACGTGGCCTGGCTCGTGGCATTAATGCCACTTCTTCCCGGCGTGTGGGCGGGTTTTCTCCGGCTTGCCGCGCCCTTACCATTGCCTCTTTTTTTTGTCCACCGTCCTTGCCCTTGCTGTTGCCGCCGTCTCTGCCTGCCGACCAGGTCCGCTTGGGGCCCGAGACCCGCCGCCACTTCGCGCGCAGCGCGTCGAGCTCCGTCGGAGCAACATCGCCGTGGAAGACACTCCGCGTCTCGCCCTCGCAACCGACGCGGCCTCGTTTGCCACCCTGCCGAAACTGTCGAGACGAGACGCATGCAGGGGCAAAGTGGTCTCGAACAGCGGTTTCCACGATTCCTTTCTGTAGGATCACCTGCAATATGTTGTCGCCCGCCATTTCTGTCCTCTGGAACTCACATCGTCTGATCAGGTGCTTGAGCTGCGCCAGATCGCCCTGAATCGTGGAGAGGTCGCCGAAGTGGAACTGCAGAATATGGGCCGACATGTCGACGCATCTGGTCGCGTTCTTGGGCTCGCAGAATCGAAGACCCCCACGTTTCTGCACCCCCCGCCGACCAGGTTCTGAAAGCGCCGCTGCGCTGCCCCAGTCATGACGAGGCTGAGCACGCAGTGCAAATGGTTGTTCCATATGAGCTTGACCTCGTCTGGATTGACGCTGTAGCTGGCGCCGGCCTGGCCCGCTGCGCGCGCCATCGAGGACGCTGCTACGAATGCTCTCACCGAGAAGGGCCAGGTCTTCAGACTGGCTTAGTGCCCAAGGAAACTCGACGGCGAGCCAAGAACTCTGGCGTCCACCATGCTCCGTCCTGGCTGCGGGTCTTCTTGCTGGAGGCTGACCGTTCCCTGCTGCCCCCTTCCTTGCTTGGATACGCTGCTCACCTGCGTCCGCCCCCTGCTGTGCCTGACTGAAGTTCATCGCGGCCGCCCCAAGCGCCCGCTCGAGCGCAGCCATGCGCTCCCCCATTCAGATGATTGGCACCGCGGCGGGGCGAACCGCGGCTCCCCGACGATGGGCGGAGTGGAGCGAAAACGTGTTGATCTGAATGCGCTATTCAGCCAAATCGCTGCTTGTGCCTGTCACTGCTGCGCATCCCTTGATTTTCTGCTCCTCCTACACTACTTTTGCATGTGGGCCCCTGCAAATCCACCGATGCACAACCAATCCAAATCGAGCGGCACCTTCCGTGATGGACTGTCAAGTTTCCCTATCCACCACCCATTTTCGCCGAACGCGACACTTGGGAAAGGTTAGTACTTAAGCATCGAATGTGGAAATCGGATCGGAAAGTGCGTCGGATCGGGCCGCATCGGATCGAAATCGAAGTCAAATCGAATCGGCTGCGCTCGGATACGCAATAGCTAGAAACATCGCGCGTTTCGCGCGCGCGCGCGCTCAAGATCTAGCTAGCCTGAAGGATAGCGCGTAGCGGAAGGAAGCAGAGAGATCAGCAGTGGCAGGCAACCTGGTCGAATTAGCCACGATTCCGTCCTTCGTCCGCCGTCCTTCGTCCGTCGTCTGTCGTCGTCGTCACCCTCGTCGCCGTCGTCTGCGTCGTCGCTTGTCGTCCGTCCTCCGCCGCTTGCCGTCGCCCGTCATGACTGGACTGCTTCTTGAAGTCGTCCAGGGACCTTCTTGGCATGTCTTCGGGGGCCTCGTAGAAAGCAGAAAGAGTTTTGAAGCATTTTGGGTGCCATCTTGGGGCCTCTTGGAACTTCTTTGGGGTTTCTTGGGGGCCTCTTGGGGCCTCTAGGGGGCCTCTTGGGGCCTCTTGGGGGTTTCCTGGGGGGCTATTGGGGCATCTTGGGGGCATTTTGTGGCGGAGAGCTTGATTTTTCAGTTCGCGTTCCCTCTCTTGGGCCCCTCTTGGGGTCTTATTGGGACCGTCTTGCGCGGTCTTGGGCGGCTCTGGGGCCGTCTCGGGGCTCTCTTGGGCCGTTCTGGGGCCCTATTGGGGGCCTCTCGGGCGGTCCTGGAGCGGTTTGGGAAGCCTCTTGGGCGGTGCTTCAGCGCCGGAAACACGAAACAGCGAGAACGCAAAAAACATTGGAAAAAATTGAAACCAACGATTCTGCCCTCTCGGAGCGCTCTTGGGCGGCATCTCAAAGGCCTCTTGGGGCGTCTCGGGGGCCTCTGAAGCAGTTTAAAACGCATCGCGCGTCGCCAGAGACCCCCGGACGGCCTCTTGGGGCGTCTCGAGACCGTCTGGGGCCGCCGGGATTGCTGTCTGAGGGCTCCCCGGGGCGATTTTACGCCTCCCAGAGGCGGGCCCGGGCCCCGGTGCCCACATTTGCGGTCGAGGTTTCGGCCCTCGGCCCCCAGGTCCAGTGCGCCGTTATATGCATGCGCTGCGCACGCATCAAGCCACATCGGATGGCCAGATCGATTGGGTCAGATCGGATCGAGCCTGGCAAAATCGGCATCGAATCGAATCGCTCGGATCGAGATTTAAGTCGGGCCTGTCCCCCTACAGGCCGATTTCGGACGGAAAAAATTACGCTACCGAAGAACCCCACATACTTATTTTATGTCACGTGTGTTCACAAACCATGTCACATCCCGCTTCGCCTTTTTGAGCCAGACCAGCCAGACTGACCAGACCAGTCAGATCAGTCATTCCAGCCACAACCAGCCAAAGTAATCAGACCAGCCAGCCAGGCCAATCGAGCAGACCAGCCAAACCAACCAGATGAGTCACTCCAACAATCGTCGACGACGGCGACGACGACGACGACGACGACGACGACGACGACGACGACGACGACGACGACGGCGGCGGCGGCGGCGGCGGCGGCGGCGGCGGCGGCGGCGCCCGGGCCTCCGAGGAGGAGGAGCAGTGGCAGCAGGAGGGATGGTCGAGGGCAGGTAGAGCGGAGAGGGCAGGAGCGCCCCCGAGTGCGACGACGAGGTACGACGACGATTTCGACGACGAGTACGCATTTGGGCGCCATGACGGGGACCGTACCTTTGACGGAGAGTCACCGGCGGCCGTCCGCACTCACATATCCAGCAGTCTGAGCCCGCATGAGCCAGGGTGGCTACAATTCTTGATGATGATGACGACTATGATGCTACAGCTGCGCACCCCCTGTGGTGTCGAGAAAGTGCCACGCCTGCTGTGCCTGGACGACCGTCGTGCATAGCGGCCGCGCTCAGGGACCACCCCCTGCGCACCCCCTCTGGTGTCGGGAAAGTGCCACGCCTGCTGTGCCTGGACGACCGTCGCGCGCATCGACCGAGCTGAGGGACCACCCCCTGCGCACCCCCATATGGTGTCGAGAAAAAGCCACGCCTGCTGTGCCTGGACGACCGTCGTGCATAGCGGCCGAGCTCAGGGACCACCCCCTGCGCACCCCCTGTGGTGTCGAGAAAGTGCCACGCCTGCTGTGTTCGGACGACCGTCGTCCGTAGCGGCCGCGCTCAGGGACCACCCCCTGCGCACCCCATGGTGTCGACAAAATGCCACGCCTGCTGTGCCTGGACGACCGTCGTGCATACGAGCTCACCCCCTGCGCACCCCCCCGTGTCGAGAAAGTGCCACGCCTGCTGACCGTCGCCGGTGAGCTCAGGGACCACCCCCTGCGCACCCCTGGTGTCGAGAAAGTGCCACGCCTGCTGTGTTTGGACGACCGTCGTGAGCTCAGGGACCACCCCCTGCGCACCCCCTGTGGTGTCGAGAAAGTGCCACGCCTGCTGTGTTTGGACGACCGTCGTCCATAGCGGCGAGCTCAGGGACCACCCCCTGCGCACCCCCTATGGTGTCGAGAAAGTGCCACGCCTGCTGTGCCTGGACGACCGTCGTGCATAGCGGCGAGCTCAGGGACCACCCCCTGCACACCCCCATGGTGTCACACGCCTGCTGTGCCTGGACGACCGTCGTGCATAGCGGCCGAGCTCTGTGGTGTCGAGAAAGTGCCACGCCTGCTGTGCCTGGACGACCGTCGTGCATAGCGGCCGAGCTCAGGGACCACCCCCTGCGCACCCCCTATGGTGTCGAGAAAGTGCCACGCCTGCTGTGCCTGGACGACCGTCGTGCATAGCGGCCGAGCTCAGGGACCACCCCCTGCGCACCCCCTCTGGTGTCGAGAAAGTGCCACGCCTGCTGTGCCTGGACGACCGTCGTGCATAGCGGCCGAGCTCAGGGACCACCCCCTGCGCACCCCCTGTGGTGTCGAGAAAATGCCACGCCTGCTGTGCCTGGACGACCGTCGTGCATAGCGGCCGCGCTCAGGGACCACCCCCTGCGCACCCCCTGTGGTGTCGAGAAAGTGCCACGCCTGCTGTGCCTGGACGACCGTCGTGCATAGCGGCCGAGCTCAGGGACCACCCCCTGCGCACCCCCTGGTGTCGAGAAAGTGCCACGCCTGCTGTGCCTGGACGACCGTCGTGCATATCGACCGAGCTCAGGGACCACCCCCTGCGCACCCCCTGTGGTGTCGAGAAAGTGCCACGCCTGCTGTGTTTGGACGACCGTCGTCCATAGCGGCGAGCTCAGGGACCACCCCCTGCGCACCCCCTATGGTGTCGAGAAAGTTCCACGCCTGCTGTGCCTGGACGGCCGTCGTGCATAGCGGCCGCGCTCAGGGACCACCCCCTGCGCACCCCCTATGGTGTCGAGAAAGTGCCACGCCTGCTGTGCCTGGACGACCGTCGTGCATAGCGGCCGAGCTCAGGGACCACCCCCTGCGCACCCCCTGTGGTGTCGAGAAAGTGCCACGCCTGCTGTGCCTGGACAACCGTCGTGCATAGCGGCCGAGCTCAGGGACCACCCCCTGCGCACCCCCTGTGGTGTCGAGAAAGTGCCACCCCTGCCACGCTCTGCCGTGCCGTGCCCTGCGCGCCTGCCCTGTGTGCTATGCTGTGCTGAGCTGTGCTGCGATGTGCTGTGCTGTGCCGTGCCGTGCTGTGCTGCGGTGTGCTGTACTGTGCTATGCTGTGCTGTGCTGTGCAGGTGTGCTGTGCAAAACTGCCACGCCTGCTGTGCCGTGGACGACCCCTATGGCGTCGAGAATGTGCCGCACGTGCCAAGCCTGTGCTGTGCTGTGCTGTGCTGTGCTGTGCTGTGCTGTGCTGTGCTGTGCTGTGCTGTGTGCGCTGCGCTGTGATGTGCTGTGCTGTGCTGTGCTGTGCTGTGCTGCGCTGCGCTGCGCTGCGCTGCGCTGTGCTGTGTGCGTGAGGAGGAGGGGGAGGAGGAGGAGGAGGAGGAGGGGAGGAGGGCGGGTGTGGGTGAGACGCGGGTGCGGCGCGGGTGGGAAGAAAACCAGAACCCCACGAAGCATGTGGGGAAAAATAGTCAAAAAATACTCCCATAATACTCAAAAATAGTCGAAACATAGTCCCCAAACTATTTTTTACTATTTTTGAAATTCCTCCTGCAGAGGGACGTGCCCGACTTAAATCGAGATGGACCCTGCAGGGAGAGGGACAGCGCACCACCTGCAAAAAGATCTGGTCCAAGAGGTGTTGGCGGCGCACACGATAGGGTGGTGCGAGGGGAGTGGCCCTTCCAGAAGGCGGAGTGCATCGCACAGGGCAGGGCGCTTCGTCGAAGGGCCTGGAGGCTTCTAAGGGCCTCTCGGAGGCTGGCAGGGCTTCTGAAAAGCCCCCCTGCCTTAAGAGAAGGCCCCCAGGCTTCCGCCCTCGAGCGCGCCCCCGTGTGTAGGACATCCAGGTCTAGACATATCCAGAACGGCTTCGGAACTGACTCGAAGAACACTTCATGTATACAGCCCAAACAGCTTGCAAGGGTGCGCGATGAGGATGCCAGCCCCTTGGACGCCCATGCCAGAGCTTTTCGAGCGCGGCGGGCCATCGAAAGAGGTGGAGGATGGACCGACCATGACCGAAGAGGCGAGGATGCAAGGGTACCACTAGGGGGCCACTGCCACATGCGAACCCTACCCCTGCCCCCCACGATTTCTGAGGGAGGGGTGGGGTTCACTGCGCTCGGGAGCTCCCGAACGAAGTGAACCCCACCCTCCCCCTCAGAAATCGTGGGGGGTAGGGGTAGGGTTCGCATGTGGCCCCCTAACCACTGGGAAGCTGAACATCCTTATTATCAGTGTTGACTGTATGCTGGCACACCCTGGCACACCCTGGCACCGGGAGCCGTGCACACGCCGTCCCGGCTTGGCCAGGGACACGCGTGCACCGCTCCTGGGCCCATGCCATGGATGGGCCAAGCATTAGGTCGGGCATGTCCCCCTACAGGCGGATTTGAGGCGAAAAATAAGAAATTGCTGACAAATACCCCAAGTTGTCAAAAAATGCGATAACAAAATATACCCAGAGCATTGTTTCACCATCTTTGAAGATCCCTCCTGTAGAGGGACAGGCCCGACTTTGGCAGCGGATGTGTCTGGATCTCGCTGCCCGATCGTGGGAGGCACCGATGTAGCTGCTCCGGGGCCCTAGAGGCCTCCTAGATGGGATCCGAGTAGATGGGGTCGGAGGATCGCACCGCATCGCAAATACATCGGCGATGCATCAGCGATGCATCGGTGATGCACTGGCGATGCATCGTCGTCGTCGGCGATGCATCGGTGACGTCGGCGTGAAGCGAATCGGCCTCCACATCGAGCCGCGTCGGCGATGTATCGACGATGCGGCGCGATCCTCCGACCCCATCTGCTCCGACCCCATCTGGGAGGCCCAGAGTTAAGTCGGGCCTGTCCCCCTACAGGGGGATTTTCGACGAAAAACAAAAAACGTACCCCAAAAATAATCCAATAATAGTCTGGGGACTTTTCTTTGGAGTATGTTTGGACCATTTGGGGGTATTCTTGATTTTTTGGCTTTCGCCGAAAATCCCCCTGCAGGGGGACACGCCCGACATGAGCCCAGAGAGGCCCTCTCCCGGGGGGGCCGCCCCGACAAAGGCACTCCGGGGAGCACCTGGGGCCGCGGCGGCGAGGGCACCTCGCCAGACGGAGCGGGCGGCCGGAGGCGGCCCTGGGGGGCCCGAGCTGGCCGGGGGCCCCAGAGGGAGCGGCCAGGAGGGCGGAGGGGGCCAGATGCAAGTCGGGCGCGTCCCCTCACAGGGTGACCTTGGACCAATATTGTTTTAAAAAATAGATAGATAGATTGATAGATAGATAGATAGATAGATAGATAGATAGACAGATAGGTAGGTAGGTAGGTAGGTAGGTAGATCGATAGATAGAAATATAGATAGATAGATAGATAGGTAGGTAGGTAGATAGATAGATAGATAGATAGATAGGTAGGTAGGAATATATATATAGATAGATAGACATATAGATAGGTAGGTAGGTAGGTAGATGTATAGATAGATAAATAGATATATAGATAGATAGATAGCTAGATATATAGATAGATAATGCGAGCCAAGACAAGACAAGAGGGAGCGGCCAGGAGGGCGGAAGGGGCCAGATGCAAGTCGGGCGCGTCCCCCTACAGGGGGACCTTGGACCAAAAATAGTATTTGTTTCAACAACCCCCCCCCCCAAAAAAAAAAAAAAAACAAAAACAAAAAAAAACAAAAACAAAAAAAAAAAAAAAAAAAAAAAAACGAGCCAAAACAAGACAAGAGGAAGCGGTCAGGAGGGCGGAGGGGGCCAGATGCAAGTCGGGCGCGTCCCCCCACAGGGAGACCTTGGACCCAGAAGTGAAAAAAAACATACCCCCAGCACGTGCGACGCGAAAAACAGGACAAGGATACCAAAGAGAGAGAGAGAGAGAGAGATCGCTCTCTGCCTTCTCCTGCTGGCTGTTCTTGACTTTGTCCCCCCGTCGAGAGACGGGCCGGCTCGAGGCCAGGCCCGCCCAGAGGCCGTCCCCTGGGCCGCTCAGGGGGCCCGCCGCTCGACCCGGATCCGCCCTCGACGGCCCCAGGGGCCCGAGGACAGCCCCCAGAGGCCCACCAAGAAGCAGGCGCACCACAGCAGGCCAGAGAGAGAGAGCAGAACGGAAAGACACACGCACACGAACACAAACAGACAGAGAAACAAGCAAGCAAACAAACAAACAGGCAACACACACAGCCCAAAAAAGACACACAAACGAACAAACAAACAAACAAAAAGACACACACACACAAAGAAACAAACAAAGAAACAAACAAACAAACAAACAAACAAACAAACAAACACACAAACACACAAACACACAAACACACAAGCACACGGCCCCAAGAAAGAAGCCTTCCCGAGCCCAGGACCTCGAACCTGCTCCCCCACTCCTGCTCGCCGGCACCAGCGTTTGGAGTCCCGAAACGGTGCGGTTAGAGACCGTGCGGTGACCTCGAAATCCCCCGACGCACGGTTTTGGGACCTCGGAAGCCCCAGCCGCCCGAGACGTCCTCGGAGAACGACCCGAGTCCCAAAAGCCTGCGGTGACCCCGAATCCCCACCGACTCACCACACGGTGTGGTCACCACTCCGTTTGGGGACCCCCGACGGTGCTGACTACCTACCAGACCACCCCAACCCAACCCGAAGACGCGAATTTCGGGTTGTGGGAGGTATGGGCTCATATGTGTCTTCTCGATGTTCCCCGACCACCCCCCACCCATGGAAATGGAGGGCAGATTGAGGCTTTCGGGTTGGGTTGGGGTGGTTTGGTGAGTGGTGCGGTGCTGAGCCACCTCAATCGGGGATCTTCTGACCGGGGTCGATCCAGACCCAGGTCAGCAAGAAGCCAAAAACTGAAATGCAGGAACAAAAAAACTGCAACGCAGGTCTTCCCAAACCCGGGTCAGCCAGAGAAGGTCTTCGCAGGATCCTGCAGGGTCCGGTGCCCTGGCTGACCCCCGCTTGCGCTGACCCCCGTCTCTTAGGCCCCGACTCAGACCCCCAGCCGGATCCAAAGCGGCGGCATCGGCACCTTCCCCTCCGCCGCATCGGCGCGCCGCCGGCACGCGCGGCCTGCGCAGGCGCCCCGAGGCCCAATTTTGGCCACCGGGTGCCCCGCCGCCGGGCAGGCGCGCCCCGCTGCTCGCAGCAGCAGCTGCTCGCAGACGGCCCAGGGCCGCCACGAGGGATGCACGATCCCTGGCGTAGGGGAAGACGCGGTCCCCGACATCGCAGATGATGATTTTTTCAATCCGCCTGCAAAAGGATTGAAAAAAAACAAACGATTGAAAAAAATCAAGACAATCCCTCGTTTTGACCAGCGCGGTATTGGAGCACAGCATACAACAACGAAACTGGTGTAGGTCGCAGCAAAGCTCTGATGGAGAGTTGCAAAGCATGTAACGTCACGACATCGGCTCCCAAGATATGTCGAAAGGCTCATGTTAACATGATAGCCAGGTAGGCCTACTGCCCCCCCCCCCAAACACGAGCTTAAACAAGTTTTAGAGCCACGTAGGAGGAGGAGGAAGAGGAGGAGGAGGACGAGGAGGAGGAGGAGGAGGAGAACGAGGAGGAGGGGGAAGAGGAAGAGGAAAACGAGGAGCAGCAGCCCGAGCGGGGGAGGAGGAAATCGCCTCAAACGACCCCGCGCCGAGGACAGCGCGGTGTAGTGATACCTGCAGGCGGGGGATCGCGATCGACAACGCTGTCGGTTCCTATGGGGCACGACCCGCGCGAGGCGTGGTGCGGGCGCATTATAGCTCGAGCGCCCGTCCGCATCGCGCTGTGCGGGAGGGCCCACGATGATCTGGGCGGGGCCACCAACCACAGCCAGGGCACTCGCCCACGGTGGCCTGCACATAGAATATATATATATATATATATATATATATATATAATTTTTATTTTTAATTTTTTATATATAAAAAAATTAAAAAAAAAAAAAAAAATAAAAAAAAAAAAAAAAAAAAAAAAAAAAAAAAAAAAAAAAAAAAAAAAAAAAAAAAAAAAATAAAAAAACTGCCCCAATGCTGGCGCAGACCCGCCGCGGAGCCCATACACCCCGAGCACGAACGGGAGTTCAAGGTTGTGGGTGGCGCCGCGGGGGGCAGAGGGAGAGCAACGGCTAGTTCACCCCAGTTGCAAACCACAGTCATAACTGTTGTGGTAAGGAGGAACAATGATGATGTGGTGATGATGGTCATGAACTTAAGGAGGAGGAGGAGGAGGAGGAGGAGGAGGAGGAGGGACGATGATCGGATGATGATGAGAAGGAAGAGGAGGAGGAACAGGAAGAGGAGGAGGAGGAAGAGGACGAGGAGACGAGGTGGGGGAGGGACAGGAGGAGGAGGATCGAGGAGGACCAGGAGGAGGGTCCCGAGGAGGAGAAAGAGGAGGAGGAGGAGGAATGATGAGGATGGAGGGAGGCGGTTCTTCGCCCAAGATCCGCCTGTAGGGGGACAGTTAATTTTACAACTGGCAAGGTAAAGAGGCGGATCCTTGATAAGGAAGTCGGAGGATCCTGGGAGGCGGGAAGAGGGAGGGGAAAAGGGGTGGTGAGGGCCGCAAAGGGTGGGGCCGAGGGCGGCGCGCCGCTCCCCCCCGCGCATTCTTCGCGTTCCGCCGTGGTAGACCACGTGCAGTGTGTAAGGCAGTCGGCCTGCGCAGCGGCCGCGCCTGCGCGGCCCTGGCCGCCGACGGTCTGGTCTGTCCCCCTGCTAATATGTGGTCATGTCCCTCCTTTTTTTGTTTGATAACTATACACGCAGGCAGACCGCCAGCGTCGAGCACGCGCAAAGCGAGCGCAGGCGAGGCAGCAAAGCAAGGCAAGGCAAGGCAGGCAGGGTGCAGTAGCAGCTGGCTGCACATCTGGCGCGCGAGCGCTCAACACCGTTCTGGCAGGACTTTCTGCAGGAACCTGTCGTAGAAGGTGTTGCCCCCGTGGAGGCTCAGGGCGACCTTGCCCATGACCCTGTTCTCCTGCTCGTCGGGGTAGCACCAATAGTGCCGCGGGTTGCCGTGGCGCTCGAGCTTCTCCACGACATGCACGCACACGTGGTGTTTGAACATCTGGTGTCCACCCCATGCTTTCCAGTAGTGGAGAAATCGAGGCATCGATTTCTGGGGCTTCTTCTTCCCGTTCGCGATCATCCTCCGAGGCTCGGTGTTCATCACATCGTGGGCAGCGCAGAGCTCAGTGCATGCCGTGGCGAGGAACTGGTCTTTGCGGCTAAGGACAGCAGCGTTCTCGGAAAGCATATCTCTGCAGAGAGGAAACAAGTGCCTGGTCTGCGCCGCCTTCGCTAGCAAGCGCCCCTTCTGGAACTGTTTCAAGGTAATCTTGTCGATACGTGTGCGCCTCCCCCGCTCTCTAACCATGCCGACGCTCCTGTAAGAACTCCTCACACGTCTCCGCAAGTGCTGCAAATTGCCAATGCGTTTGAGGGCTGCCTTGAATATCCTGCTTTGCAAAAATTCTTGGACACTAAGAGTTTGAAGACCGATCCCACCAGCCATTGCGACACCCCTAAAGAAAAAATGTGCATGCAGTCTAAGTGCACGGATTCCAAGCGAAGGCCTCGAATGTTGAAAAGCGGGCACGCCAAGTTGAGGCCGAAATTCACATTTGCGTCAAAGGAAGTAAGTTCCACCTGAAGCCGAACATCTTTTAATAGATGCACATATTGAATGGTTCCGTCTTCGATGAGACGCAGCCCCTGCGTCAAGCCTAGCTCGTCGAACTTCGTCCTCATGGCGTAGCCGCCTGCGTCGGTGTCGAACTCCATGCAGCGCATGAGCCGCCTGAGCTGGGAACGGTTGGTGACTGTCTTGCGGACCAGGGACCTCGCGAGCATCACCTCGTAGGCGGCTGCGCCCCTTGGAACCCATTCCATAGTTTGGATCGACGACGGATAGTTGAAGAGTTGCGACTTGTGGCACCCACAGCAAAAACAGGGATTCAGCACGTTTTGAAAGTTCTTGAATCCGAGCCTCTCCACGACCTCAAAAAGGCCAGCTCTCATCTCGGAGAGCACTCCGACCCATCCCCGTGCGAATTCGAAACCCCGCTTTGCAGCTCTGATAGGATCACTAAACGGCATGCCCAAGTGATATGTGGCTGGATAAACGCCAGACTGGAGGACCGAGAACGCCCAGGCGATCGCGCGAAGCACGGGCCCCAGGGCACAAAACCCTCGACACCCGCACTTGCACAAATCAGACTTCCGCACCACGCAAATAAGCCATCGGGCTCCAAAGAGGCACGACGACATGCAATGTGCAATGCATGAGTCGGTCTTGGTCGTGGGGAAGGCGTCACTGAGGTATCCGATGGGTGTGGCTCGTCCTGCTTTCTCTGTCGTGACAACGTGGTTGCGGAACGGAGGCGGCACCATATCCCCGCTGCAGTTCTCGGGGTCCCATTTGGCCGCATCTTCTTCGAATGATCCCGAAAACTGATCAAAAGGAAGGTTAAAAGGAAAATATACTATTATCCGCTGCTCGGTCTCCTTGCACCACATCGGCACTTTAGCTGTGGAGAACTGATCTGCTGACCGTATGTGCAAGGCCTGGCGAAGGTGCTCGGCTCGGTGGCCCTTCGCAGGGTCGACGGCGAGGTCCGAGACGCCCACCGCGCCTGCTTGAGAAGAATGCCAGCACAGCGTGCAGACCGCAGTTGCCGTCATGAGCCCTGCCTTGTACTGTTCTAGCACACACTTCCTTAAGCCGCGCCCGCCGTCGGTGACGGTGACTCCTTCACGAGGGCCCTCGGGATCCATTGCCAAACTCTCGGCTGCAGCCCTCTCTGCCATGGCGATTGCGATCCAAGGGAAGGTGAAACAACGTGAAACAACACTAAACATTAACAGCAATAGCTTGAGCATATGTGCAACGGAAGGGCGAGGGGAGGCGTTCCAATTCGTGGAACTGAGGTCCTGCTCATGTGAGGCTCCTGTGGGACGGCACTCATGGGGGCGGACGCCTTGCTTGCAAGCTCATGCTCTGGTGATCGCGACGCTCGCCCGAGCGCAGGGCACGGAATCAATGCAATCTCGAACGCACATCCGAGCACGACGCGGCATGCACATGCCAGCACGAACGCACGGGGGCGGAGGGAGCCGAGACTAAGGGGATGAGCGAAGGGATGAACACACGGGGGAGGCGAGACCAAAGGGATGAGCGAAGGGATAAGCGAGATCTGTGGGATGAGGGGATCGGGTAGCACTGATCCCATTCCCCCTCGTCCACATCCTCATGTAATGCTCCGCCCCCCCCCCCCCGTCCCCCTCGCTCCTCGATGCATCTTTCAGCCAACGTTGAGTGAGAAACCCAATCATCACGCAATTGGCCCGAACGAGTCAACTCAAGTCCTCGGCATTCGGCCTTCCAGGCAGGCCCGACGAATGGCCTGAAAGCACCGGCCGCGTGTCGAAGGGGCGGGCGCATGAGGGCGACGAGGAGTCAGCCTCCACAGCAGCAATCGAACTCTCTCCACAGCGCTTGCTCGCAAGAGGATGTGCAATCTGTTTTATGACCGAAGCGCCTCACGCACACCGTGGCCCAAAAAAATTGGACCTGTCGCGTCCACCTGTCCCGCGCGAGATGGCGCCTGACAGATCTGGACGGCCGCGCCGACTCAATCGGCCTTCGATCGAAAACTCCAGCAAGTCCCACACGTCGCGACACCCCCTTCCCATCTTGTCATGACAAGGCACAGAGAAGCGCCTGACCCACCCCCCCGCATCTCTCGAGCTGCACCTCCTTGGCGCGCGCTGCTACCCCTCAGCTCTTGAGCTTCTCCTGGGCTGCCGCGAACGAATCCGCGACAGGCTCAATGATGTCGCACAAGCGGGTGCCTTTAGATGGTAGACGCACCAGAAACAGGACCACAAGCAGGATGACCAGGAAAACGCGGGGCGCCGCGCTGGAAATGCAAGGGGGGGAGGTAATGATGGAGGCGGTGGATGAGGAAGGTGAGCTTAGGGGAAGGAGACGATTCGTCATCGTCCGAGGCGGAGGGAGATGGAAAATGAGGACTTGCAGGAGCAGCAGGGGCAGGAAGGATCGAGGAGCAGCAGCATCAGCATGGACATACAACCCCTGGGAAATACATCAGGCATGTCGGCAGTCGCCAATTTCGAGCTTGCCGATTTGCCGCCCCGCCGACGGCCGTTCCGATCCGACCGCATTCCTTTCCGCCTCCATGACCTCGTCTCCGCCTCTGACACGCAGCTGCAACATAGCGGGCAGCTTCCGTGTCCCAGGCAGCAGCTTTCGTCCAGAACGCACTGGCAGGTTTAGCAGAAGGCTTGATAGCATCCTGCCCCTCCTGATTGCCCTTGTGCAAGTTTCTCCTGTGAACGCCATCTCGTCCTCCTCTTCCTCCTCCTCATCTTCCTCCACTCGTCCTTCCTCCCTTGAGCTCCATCCCCTCGTGTTCCTCCGTCACCTCCCCCCGTATTCGGAGCCTCCTCCACCGCGGACTCGACGTCCTTCAGCTCCACGTCGGACCCTAGACGGGCCGCACATACCAACGAACAAACGGCGTTGCGACAGCAATCGCACATACATTACCAGACGCGTCATCAATAGCAGCGGCGTCGGCCACCAAATCATACTTGCTAGGACAGATCAGCCAAATGCAGCGTGCAAACATGCGCCTCATCACTTCCTGCCCCGCGGCAATCCCCCCCCCCCCCCCCCCCCCCCCGCGTCGATAAGACCCGCACTTCCCCTGCAGCATGTCTGCAATGAGCTTCGAGCCTTCCTTCAGGTTGTCGAGCGCCGTCTTGACCTGGCCCTTGAAGGGCGGGAGCATGGGGTTCGTCTCGGAGTCTTTCTCCCGAGCCCATACAATGTGTTTTCATACATACAGACATGCATACATACAGACAGACACACATACATACATAGCCATGGTGATCGCAGCCTCTGAAATCCATATGTCGCCGATCCAATTTCTCGAATTGCCCACTCCATCCAGCACGTGTCTTCCGATCCCTCCTTCTCTCCACCTTGCTCTCTATCGCTCGTTTTTTCTCTCTCTCTCTCTCTCTCTCTCTCTCTCTCTCTCTCTCTCTCTCTCTCTCTCTCTCTCTCTCTCTCTCTCTCGAAACGTTATCTTGCCGTTTCCTCCTACTCCTCCTCGTTAGCTTCTTCCCTCCCCCCCGTCTCTTCCTACTCCGTATCCTTCCCCCTCCCTCTCCTGTATCTTTTTGTGATATGCTCTCTCTCTCTCTCTCTCTCTCTCTCTCTCTCTCTCTCTCTCTCTCTCTCTCCCTCTCGTTCATTATTCCTCCGACGCTTTCTGGGCGTTGCCGCGCGCAAAGCTTTCACGTGCATTTCTGCCGTGGGACTGCCCTCCTACCTCCTAGCCCCCCTTCGCCCGCCCCTCATCCCTCCTCTTCCCCAGGCCCCTGATCAGGCTGACGGAACCCCCGGGCCCTCGTCACGCCATGAGTGAATTCAGAGCTTTCGTGCAGGACGACGTCTTGCCAAGCAACAGCGCTGCCTCGCGCGCAGCCTTGCCCGAAGCCTCGCCGGTCTGCTTGGCCTCGTCGACGTCCTCCAGCGATCATCGGGTCGCGCCAAGGGGGGGAGCTAGGACGACCGACCATCAGATGCGCGCGGAGGGGCCCGCCACAAGGCTGGAAGGAAAAGAGGAGGCAGCAGGTCGCTTACACTTGGCAGGCCAGGCACAGCAGGGGGCGGGGAGGACGAGGGCACTGTTGGACAGATCGACGGCGCATGGACTGGCAGTTGAGGGACGCGCGGCGTGAGACATCGATCCAATGCGGTCTCAGACAACATCTAAGCATCGATCAAATTGGATGGGCGCTGACATATCACATGGCGGTGGCAGGTGCGGTCCGACTCCGTGTCGCTGTAGCTGGCGTAGCTGCTGTCGGAGCTGACGGGGGCCGCGGCCTCGCCAACGCGAGCGTACGCTGGTCTATGGTACTATGCTCGATCTCGCGCTTGCGTGACTCCTGCCCGTGCTCACTCGATCCACATCCATCTCCTTTCTCCGTCCCGTCCCGTTCCTACCCCCTCCTTGTCAATATCTCCTTGCCTCCCCATTCTGGAGCCCCACTCCCATCCCCCTCCCGTTTCTCCCCCCCTGTCGACCTCGATATTTCCCCCCCTCCTGTCTCCCTCATCCGGCAGCTTGGAGCCCCCCTCTTCTTCTCGATCTGCGCCTGGACCGTCGCGGCTTCGCGCTCGTTGCTGCGCGCCTCGGTCTCGAGCCGCTGGCCCTTCACCTGCGCGGGGGGGGGCGCTGCCCATGGGCCCGCGCGAGCAGAGAGGGGCGGGAAGGAGGGGGCACTGAGAAAGGAAAGAGTCGGGGCCAGGGGGGCGAGAGACCGAGGGAGGGCGATTAGCGCAAGGGATGGACAGGGAGTGGGGAACGACCCCGAGAGAGCGATCTAAATAGAACGTGAAGCCATACATTATCTCGATACCTCTCTCTCTATACATATTTATACATAAATGAACGGCCATATAATCTAGATGCCCCTCTGGGGGAGGGCGAGTCTGACCAGAGCGCTGACGTTTTCACCGTATACTGACCATGCAGTTCTTGCACCAGGTCCGAAGCTGACACTGTGCAGCAGTTTCACCCGAAGTTGGCCATCATCAGATGCTACTCAGCACTCCTCATTCTCCAACTCCCCCATTATTTCTCACCTGTCCGCCTGTTCACCACCCTCCTTTGGTCCGTATCCTTCTATCTCCGTCGTTCCCTCTGCTCCCCCTGCCCCCTGAACGGCTGCGAACCGTCAGCTCGAGTTCGCTGAAGTCGATCTGCTTGTAGAGAGTGCATCCGCGCTGCGGATGGGCCCCCACGCCCCGTCATCAACAGGAAAAGGGATCAATGAGAAATATCACGCACACCGATCTCTGAAGTTACGCGATGGCGGCCAATGCAGGAGGGCGGGGGAAGGAGGAAGGCAGGTGGGAGGAATCGGAGGGATGCAAGAGGGACGGGCGATAACCCCACCTTATCGCAGCAGGGATCGAGAGAAAGAGAGAGAGAGAGAGAGAGAGAGAGAGAGAGAGAGAGAGAGAGAGAGAGAGAGAGAGGGAGAGAGCACGCTGGGAGAGAGGGAGGGCCAGCGTACAAAACCCCCCACCCTCCCCGCCTTCAACCACCTCATCTTCTTGCAGTGGGAAATGGTGGCTTGCTGCTGCGCGTGCAGCCTCGCGCATGACATTGCCAAGTAGAAGTGCTGACCATGTCCCCTGGAATAGTCCACCATCCTCCTCACAGCCTGCCCTTGCCTGATTTATCTTACTTATGTCACCTCTGCAAGCCTATCCAGAGCTCATCCTGACAGACCCTACCAGATCGCAATCTACTACACGGCCCCCATCAGCCTCGAGCTTATTATCTATATCCCTCATCTTCCTCCTCCACCCTGCCTCCTCCATACCTCCATTCATCAACATATTTCCTCCCCCTCTATCCCCCTCCTGACCCCTCCACCCCCACCCCTTCTCGTCGTCGGGGTGGCGCTGCAAACCGGGCTCGCGCAAGCCAGCCTCTGGCCGAACTCCGTGCCCGCGATCTCGGGCCGCCAGCCCAGAGCCACCAGACGACCTTCTGCTGCGCACCTGGACAGCGGGGAATACCAGGGACCACGCGATGTTTACAGACATACGCCCATACTTGCATGCATACAAACTTTCCGACATGCACACAGTCATAGCTATGTCGACATACATGCCTCATGCACGCACGCATGCACGCACGCAGATGTTCCGTTGTTTCTTCGAGGGGGGAGTAAGAAGGTGGGCACGCTACCACCGCTCGCCCGCAATCTCTCCGAACTCCTCTCTCCCTCCGCCCTTTGTCCACCTATAGTGTTGCCGTGTCCTACGCGCATCTCTCATCTCTCCCTCTTTTCCTCTGTCCATCCCGAGAAAAAAGGCGCCAGTTCTTCAGGTTTGACTCCTCCTCCCTCTGCTCCTGGTACTCCCGCTTGACGGCCATGACCTTGCCCCAGTCGCCTGCCAGACGGGCGGCCGGGTTGCGATCTGGGCCATGCGAGGGCAAGTTGGCACTGCAAAGTGTCTCGGATGCCCACAGCGCGCACGCGAGCCGCGCCTGCAAACCACATGTTGGACTCATTCTTCCCTCTGCACCCTTCCCCCCCCGCCCCTCGCACTTCCCACCCCTGCAAAATTCAGCGTGATTGGCGCCTGTGGCGTTCCACACAGCGGTCCACTTCTTCTTCTGGTCCCTGCTGATCCTCTCCCACTCCGCCTTCGACCCCTGCCTGTGCTTGTCGATGCGGTTCCTCCCCTGATCACGCCCGCGCGCAGCGCTGCATGCCACTATATCCTGGAAGATCTTCGCCCCCTGCAGTAAGTGCCCGCGCCTCCCCATTACCTTCTTCACGTCTGCTTCCTCCTCGCACGAGCCCCCTCCTCCCCCGCCTGCGCAGACCAACGGCACGCGGATGGAATGCCCGTGGCCGAAATGCCAGGAAGCCCCTCCCCAAGCACCGTATATTCTGCATCTCGTTTTCGCGTTCGCGGTTCTGCTGGCGGTTCTTTTTCGCCCGAAGCTTCTTGTCCGCCGGGGGCTTGGCCTTGGCCTGCTTCGGCGCCATCCCCCTTCACCTTCAAGAGAGCGGAGG